>CM056998.1:130757662-131177567 GCA_029891345.1 Dryococelus australis
GAGAGGGCGGTCTGTGAACAGAAAAAAAAACATATAAATGTAGTTTTACTTCTTATGACCAGTGAAATTGCTAACATGAACACTTAAAAGTATGCAAGCGTTCACTGTTCTTACCAGTCGTACAACGTTACTTGACAGAATGCCTTCCAGTGCAAAGCCAACTATTTGTCAAGCCATAATATTTTCATTGCGAAATAATAATTTGCGTGAAAGCGAGCTGCAGTATGTGTATTGAAATACGCAACTTCCGTTAAATGCAACTCTAATGGAAAAGTTATATGTAATATTTGAGACAATTCCAGTAGAGTTACGTATAAGATATTTTCAAAAATAATTTTCAAAACAATTTCTATGTTTTTTTATAATCAAGTTCCCTGTATCACCTAAAGGAACACTGCGCTGTGCTAATAAGATTTAGTGTACGTTTAAATGAACTGTGAAGTTTATAACTTTTTAAATTTGCTTGAAATAAGCGGAATGATATACGCTTTATCAAAAAACACGTATAAAAGCTGAAGAAGCAAATAAGTTATAACAGATAGATACGAATGAACAAAATACAAAATATTTATAAATACATATTTTATTCTGAATATTAGTAGGTTATATTTTGACTTTTCATTTACAAACTATAAGCAGTAATCTTAGTTTATTCCGCCAAGCCCAATATTTTTTTGTTTCAGCACAGCAATCTCTGTGGTTATAATCTAGTTAAAGAAAATTCTATTAGCAAAAATGAATAAATCTAAGATGAATCCTCAAAAAGCAAAAATACTTGTTACAAAACCGCGTATTTACTTCCGAGTTTAGGAAGCACTGATGAGAAAGGTGTGTTTAATATTTAATTAATTAACGTAATATCTAACGGGCAGTGAAAACGCACTATTATAAATTTACTCCTACACGAACAATTACTTAAATATAATCCTAACCTATTTATACACATTTATTGAAAAATGGTTTTTTTCTACTGTACTTTCCAAATTTTAGTGAAAATTGTGTATTTGTTTCCTGTAAAATTTTGCACAAAATTATTTCACGTATTTAATTGTGGCTCACCTCTGAAAGCAGCATTAAAACACATTACGTAATGGTTTTTTATAATGCGAAGCAAGCAGCTGGAGGTGTCTGAGAAATGTTTGAAATTTTACTCGCACGTTCTCAGATACTGCTAATAAAATAGTAGGGAACTGATAAATGTTGGTATTAATGCTTGTATTAAATTATTATCAATAATAGACAATTACAGGGGAAGCTGGCCGAATTTTCATTCCATCATAATTCACATTGCCGACACGTTGGTTTTCATTCTACAGATTTAATTGATGAAATTTTACACTAAAATTCAAATTTGCATATACAAAAATAAAAATTAATGCGCTTTCTGGCACACGTTTTAATAGAGCGTAAAATAGTTTGAAGCTACAACTGTTTACTGTATTGTAGATAAATAATATTTTTACAAATATTATTCGTTTTACCGTATATTACAGAGATAATTTGGTTCACAGTTAGCCCGAAAATATATCTGACTTCTTTTAAATATTCAGTTATAAAAATTTTAAAACAGTTGATGAAAATGGGAAAGTATTGGATAGGCGTATGTTTATAAAACACAAGAAAAATACATTATTGCTATCATGGAGACACGCACGCGGTGTCTTAAACATATTGAGAGACTTACCAAGTAAACATTTGTATGGCTTTATTTCGAAAATATTTTTGTGTTATTGTACATAGTGCCAAGGTGTAGTATCTTTGCCCCCTCGCGTATATTGATATCTTTTTAAAACTTACTGTTAAGATTCAATATTAAAATTCAAATATTATTATTACACACAGAACTACTGTACACAGTTCATGAAACCACAATGGACTGAATTCAGTCTACATTTTGGCATATGAGAATTAAAAATAATAAATAATGAGTTAATATTGATTTCGATTACATATGAACAAAACTACATGTGCGCAAGATTATGTGGATTAAAAAATATCTCTTAAGGTATGATCTATGTCCTGACAGTCCTCGTTTTCAACTATTTATTATGAAAATATAGCTACGGTGGAATCAAAATAAATCCAAGATTGAAAAGATACTCACTACTTAGCCACTTGAAAGTTAATTTTTACTAACTTTGGTTACCAAGTTACAGTTTTTCTTTGGCACGCTTTGGAGGACTCTGAGTCCATCACAATCTCGCAACAAGAATTAGGAAATAGAGAGCTAGGATATTTATCACTAAGTGTTAAGGCCCTGTAATATGGCCGTGCTCACATAGTACCAAATGAAAGCCACACCATCTCACATATAGACAACTCCTCTACTATTCAACTGCACATCGTTGTACATCATATGTATACAGCAATCGCCGAGTGAGCTGGCACACTAATAAATCACTGAATTCCACATTCGGGAGACAACAGCTTCAATTATTGTTTTGGCCAAAATGATTCCGGTATGACGTTAAGCAAATGGGAATGGATCTTTATATGTTCCGGGTAAGTGGTTCTATCACTAATGACCTCTATGTCGACATAACTAAACCTTAACAAAACGGAATACCAGGCGGCAACCGGTGATGATAGATAAATGTCAGTTGCTGGCAGTGATTCTCGTTGGCGACTTACCGGTAAGCGAATTCTCAGAAACGTGTAGTAGGCGGCGGCTATACTGCAGCTGGCTGGAGACTGGTGCAGATGCCGTGATGCGGCCCGCATATATACCTAGTGCCGCTCAGGGGATGAATGTACCTTAGCCCGCAAAGTGTGGTAAGGAAAGGCGGGGGAAAGGGGTGCTTCAAACGAGTCGAGAACCATATCGCTTCATGTCACTTTCCTTTTTGCCATTATTATTATTATTTCCTCCCCTTCCACCGTCGATCACTCGGGGAAGTTCGCTGTACAGAAGACACAATATCTTGTTGAGAGCCGAAGAGGGGAGGGGACTTTGTGATACAAATAAAAACTCTCCTTCTCCGGGTCAACAATTCATCCACAGCTCGTGAACGTTTTATTAGGTGATGCCGTCTTTATCTGGTTCTCGATCAGGGGGAAAAAAATCCACACGAAGAAATACCCCGGCGTGACAGAAAGGTAGCAGAAACGGGGAAACCTAATTCCTTGCATTATTTTTGTCCTTCTGTAATGAAAGGGGAGAAAGGGGCCAGTGGTTGAGCGGTCAGATGCCATTCACCGGGTCAGCCGTGCTGGTCGCCAGAGGTGAAATGTGGGGAAAAAACTGTCCGCCACAGCAGCGCTACGTGACCGACTAGCGGTGTCGGCAGACAAAGCGATTGGCGACGGTAAGGCACGTAAGCGACGAGATGAAGAAACTGCATAGCCGGAGGAATGTTTTTAGGCCAGTCTTCGGTCTGGGAGGTGCTACCACCGCGTCGCAGGGGCTCCATTCTGATGAACAAGTTCACTCCGCGCTGCATAGACTACGACACCTCTCATTCCTAGCTCTAGGGCGGTGGTAGTCAATATCTTACTCCAGCCCTTGTGGCCTACGTATTTTACAACACGTGGGTTCCTGTCAAGGGATGTTCTAAAACATTTGATTACTTTGTACCCTCAAAGTATTCGTGCCCAGACTATTACTTTTCTTTTGTGATATATTTTTAGTTTACAAAGAAAACTTTTAATGGAATTTGAGTTTGAATATCGCTGCTCTAATACGGTTGAAATACTGATACTGTCATACGAATGCACCCAAGCTACTACGTGTGCTATTATAAACATGCAGTATATAGGTAGTATTTGCTTAGTGGGGGACTGCATAATTTTGCAGATTTAATATATTTTAGGCTTGACTTCACGAATTTCATACACAAGACTTCATAACTTGTTCATTGGTTGCAGTTAAATTTTCATTTTCTTTCTTGACTCTCCTGCGTATGATTCGGTATTTACTTTTCTGTGTGTACATTATTAGCAAAGAGTGCTACACGACAAGTCTCTTAAATGGTGCTCCACTTGCGCTAAGTAAATATTTCGTTCAAGCTTTTGAAGTCTAATGCACGACTAAATAATTTAGCAGAATTTCTTACTTCGTGGTTATGGCTCTTCCTGTAAGCTCAGAAAATAATCTGTGCCATCTGAAGTATTTTCCTTCACTGTGAGAAATCACGTTTGTGGGCCGATATAAATGTCACCGAAACCAAGTTCAGAGATGGCTGTAAGCAAGTAAGTATGAAAAAACTAGTGCACATATGACAAAAGTTATACTCAGCTTCAATCTGTGGGTCATTGATTGGGTTAAATTAACACTAAACAGGTGTATAGGCTGTTTACGGTAAAATGAGCACTTTTGGGTCCCTAGTTACTTTTTTACTTTAAGCTATATTATATCTTTTAGCTATTTTAAAAAATTAATATTCTCATGTAAGTAATAAAAACAGTGTGTATATTCCACCACACTCGAAAGTTAACCCCAAAGGCTACAATAAAATATATTTATTGACTGATATTCCAAACGAGAGGGCTTTAAAAAGTACTCTCTTTACCGTGAATAGCCTATAGTCTACAATAGCTTAGATGCTAAATATGAAAAAAAATAAATAAATAAATAAATAAATAAGTTTTTAGTCCATTTACAGTAATTGCGGTAAGAAAATAACGTACATAATAATACCGATAGTGTTCTTGTCTTTCAAAATGATTTGTTGATCTGATACGCAGGTATTTTACATTGGATGCGTAAAGGAAGAAGGAAAACATTCCTTGCAAATTTTTGAGTCCCGCGAAGTCCAGAATATAAGCGTGTGGCGAGTTTCTAAATTTCTTTATTTAATGCCGGCCTAGGCTTAAACCAGCTCTCTCTCACTCTCGTGAAAAAGTTTCTGTTTAAGACAGGTTTTTTGACAGGAATGTTCAGTTCCTTTGGATTGATATTATATATTTGTTTCGCTTTCAACATCCACTTTCGTTTATTAAACATTCGCTCTTGAGTGTTCGACTTCCGTTTGATGAGTTCGAAATCGGAAAATGTGTACGGTAGTCCAGGGCATGTTTACACAGTTTTTGGATTTCGCTTTTTATAATTTTTTGTATTGCAGTTATTTACATGTTTTTCATACTCGATTATTACTTGACAATTAAGCTCCATTTTGACACATATGAAGAGCCTCATACTATCATACTTTAATAAGTACTTTAATTATTTTAGAGTGAAGTCACCTGTGTAAAGATTACCCTTAATAGGGGGCAAGTTTTCACAGTGCCTGGGGTAAGTTTGTACACTTTTTAAAATAAATAAATTTAAGTGTACTTGCTAATAAAACACAACAAAATCTATATTAATAATTTTTATTCAAAGATTAGTATGAAACGACAAATTAAAATCCTACAAAAGTATTAAATAATGAAAAAATTAGCAATTGATTTGTAAATCAATATTAAATAATTAGTAGGCCTAAAAATCTATTAGGATGAGCCACTTTCAAAATCACTCAATTTTGTTTTGTTTGCATCAGACGTGAAGTCTGATGCAAACAAAAAAAATTGAGTCCGTTTCAATAGGCCTACAGTGATCATGTGCCCATATATTACACTGTGTGCGTTGTATCCACTGTGCACCAGGTTTAGAATTTTGGAATCGTTTCATGCAGTATAGACAAGCACAGTTCTCATTGTCATTTTCGTTATCAGATTCACATGGATCGTCATCTTCTGATTTCATTACTTTTCCTTTTTTGCTGTGTTTGTTTTTGCAGGGAAAAACAGTTTTTTTGTTGCTATGTCTTTCTTATTCTTTGTCATATCTATCTTTCTCTGTCTTGCGTTATCCTGTTCTGCTTTTAATGTATCTTTTACAGGTGTATCGGTTAGAATAGCAGTTTTCTATTCTTCCTGCCTTTATTAGTTATTTTTCTTGGACCTGCTTTTCCAAAGGGCCACACATATTCTGACGATGGGTAAGACCTAGTACCAGGTGTGCCAGCAACGGATTGCCCAGAAGGAGACGGAAATGCTGCGGAAGTAGATGGAGCATATTCGGAAGGAAGCATTGTTGATGAATCAGAAATGGCGACAGAAAGCTCAGAGGTTGGGTTTGAAGTTGGAGGAACCGGCCTGTCGGTTACATAAGATGGCATAAAATCTGTATCTTGAAATATGTCAGTATTAAGAGGGAAAATCCCTGATACTTTGAAGCCTGCTTTGATATTTACAGGAGTGCATGTTAAGGGTAGTGGTGTCGATAAAATACCTGGAATATCATATATCGTCATTGGACACTTATTGCTAGTCATTTATGAATCAAAGGCAGTGTTTATGAAATTTTCAAAGGGCCGTATACGCTTCTGTCAAGAGGCTGCATATTGTGGCTGCAATGGGGAGGAAAGGACAGGAGTGTTACTCCATTACTTCTGCAGATACCTAACACTTCAATTGAGAGGTGCGAATCATGGTTATCGAGGAGCAATAATCACGGTCTCTCGGGAGAGCATCGAGCATTACGAACAGAGTGTTTGACAAATTTAAAAAAAAAATTCTTTGCCATCCAACCTGAGGGGTTGGCATCTCCTTCACAACCAACAGGGCTATCACGAACGAAATGTGGCTGGTGGTTTACATTGGGAAACACGATGAATGGAGGTATGCTGTTACCAGCAGTATTTACAGCTTTTGCCATTGTGACAAGAGTCCCTCGTTCAGCGGATGTGATTCTGCCGATTTGGCGGAATCCTCTCCATCCAACTACCCTATTAGGCTTGTGAGCTGTGTTACGCCAGTTTCATCTGCATTCCAGATGTCTGATGGACCGATCTCAAGGCGGTTCATGATAAGCATCAAATTTTTTAAGAAAGCCTCGGCATTTATCCTTTTGAAAATCGTAGCTCTCGTTACGCTAGTGGCTTGAGCTGCCCTGATTGATAATTAGTTGTGCCCTTTTAAAAATCCTGAAAACCAATCCAATCCTGCAATTTCTCGTTCAGCCCACGAGAGTGGAATTTTGCGGTTGCAAGTTATAGCTTATGTGTATGAGAATCTTCTCACTTGTTTCTGTGTTAACCCAAAGTAAATGTCAGATGATTTCTTCAAATATTCTACAAGCACATTTTCCTGCTCTGGCTCGAACACATGCAGGCATAAAAACACCAGGATTTAGGAGTGCTGATTTTATTTATGTTTCATTTATGTTCACATAACTCACTGATCACGCCTTTAGGTAGACAAATCGAGACCAATGACTCGCTTCGAGTTCAACATCAACATTAGGTATTGGCACTGCATCTGGTCCAAGTTCCTCCTCTACTTCTGGTTCAGGTGCCACCGTATCTGCAGTTCCCTCACCCACTTACAATGTTTCCTCAGGTTCTCGCTCTGCTCCCACGTTTTCTGAAAGAATGAATGAATGTATCAATAAATGAATGAATAGAGGAATACATATACATGCACAAAATTTGACTTACCTGGAGGTCCTGGCTCCTCGCCAAAATTTTCCGGTGGTTCTGTTTCCGGCATAAATGTCTCCTCAAATCCTAATCTTTGGGCAACTGTTGCTGTAGCCACGTTCAGAATATTATTAGAGACTTCCGGTTGTTGATACCTTTTCAGTAGTTAGCAAGTGTCTTGAAATTACAACCAAACCCTGCAGCGACCTTTCTTAAAGATTGCCCTTTTTGACCTCTTCTACTGCCATCTTCATCACGTTTGGGTCAATACAGGATCTATTGGTTTTCCTTTCGTAGGTTCGTACCATTGTTTGCCTACAAAAACATATAGCTATTACAAGCAGTTCACTAATAACACTAAAAAAGTACGGGGGCCCGTTACACGATTTGAAGAATGTGTAAACATGCCCGTGTGCCTTGTGTAAACATGCCTCTTCGGCACATTTTCTACAAAATGTAACCCATAAGTTTAGTTCATGAGGTAGGAATTCAACCGACTATCATAAAATAATCGCAAAAGAACAGCCTAACAGGATAAACCATAATGAGTTGTAAAGATCTAATCGTATAGTAACTATTAATGCCGATATAGTGGTGTAAAAATTTACTCACCAAACGAAAAATCACAAATACTGCTCTCTGCAGGTTGTCACTCGTCCCACTGACTGCGGACTGACATGAATGCAAATGGCGGTCTCAGTGACTCGCCTGACGTGGCAAGTGCTACGCTTTGACCAACAGTTTGTGAACTACAAGCAGTGTGTAAACTTGCCCCTGCACCAAAATTGCCCGGTCTACCCTACTAAAGAAGTAAACGATAAAAGGAGACTTTGGCGCAAGGGGACGAGGAACCGTAGATCGGAGCACTTCATACGCTGTCATTTCGTGCCCCAGTGGCCATCTTGGTTGTCAGGAACCTTTAACTTATGACCGTTGACCCCGTGGATCTTTGACCCCAAAAAATTAAAAAAATTATTCCAAAAATATTTTAAAAATGCATAAAAAAATCCCAAAAAATTCTATACACTTCTAAAATATTTATAAAAACTTATAAAAATGTATTTTTAATGTATTTCAACATTTATTAAAATTATTATAAATTCATGTCCACTGGAAGCTATTTCACCATAAAAATATCCCTTTCTTCTTAAAATGGACTAAATTTCGCTAAAATTTCCCCTTTTTTCTTCAAAAATACCTTTTCCCTAAAAAAAAAAGAAAAAAAAAAGTCTTCCCTCAAAAATCACCGAGCATCCCGCTTGAATAAAGAAGCTGCAGAAAAGCAATTTTTAGCCAATTCAGGTCATTTTGGAACGTTCGCTTCTCGAGGGCAGAGCAGTGGTAGTCAAATGGGTTTTATGGGCATATAGGATATGCCAAATCGATACAAGGGATTCCAGGTTCCGGAGTCAGACCTAACCATCAGCCATCTTGATTCTGTCAGCCATCTTATCCGTCATATTGGATGCAGGCGACCTTGTCCCTATAACCATGACCTTGGGTGATCTTGAAAACCATAACTCAAGAAAAAATTGTAAAAATTGTATACATTCATAAAAGTTAGTGGGTATATTACGTTACTTAATCCTGCCGACATATTGGATCCAGTGACCTAGACCATTAACCCTGACAGAAGTGACCTTTGACCATGAACCCAAATATTATCAAAAAATCCAAAAATTCCAAATAATAAATTTAAAAAGTATTTTTAAATTATTCAAAATTATAATGATTAAAAAATTTAAAAAATCGAACAAATCGCCAATAAAATCCCTTTACTCAAGACTCTTAACCCAAGAATCAAGATAGTTGACCAAGATCCACTAATATAAAATCCTTGACTCAAGACCCTTGACCCTTGACCCAAGACCCTTGACCCATGAATCAAGATCCAAGATCCAAGGTGATTGACATAAGACCCAAGATTCGTGACCCAAGACTCAAGACATTCGACCCTTGACTTTATCCTTTGACATTGACACCTGACCTCAAACCCAATTAAATCCAAAACATATAAAAAAATCAAAAATTAAAATATTAATGAAAGAATGGTTTTTTCATCAATATTTCGATCAATCTCGCAATATTTACATTAATCTTTCACAAGTTTTTGATAAATCTTTCAATCTTCCCATCAATCTTTCACTATCTTTAAATTAAACTTTCACAATCTTCCCATCAAACTTTCATAATATTTTTTTCATTGATCTTTCAATCGAACCTTAGATCAATCCTTTGGATTGTCCCAACCCATATGTACAGAAATTATATTCGTTCGCCAACTGTCTCCACATTTATATATGTCCACAGAATTAGTATTTTGTATGCAGTCTACTATCCATGCATTTTTATTCTAGTCTTTATTATAATATATGCTGATCTTTCCATAAATAGTATAGAGCTCATAGTACCACTTAAAATTTTTGAGGTATAAGAGGATACGGCACATAAAAATAAAGAAAAAAACATTTATTGGTCCCATGCAGTTTGCGCAAGGCGATACATTGAAACAACATACCGGTATCTGCAAGGACACGTCTATTGGGAGTCAGCAATTATTACCAGCAATACCCTTGCTGCGTCGATGGGAACCGATCTGACATGTAATTATGATGAGATTGTTAATGCTAAAGATGGAATGAGTGCAGTAGTTTCGGGTTGCATATAATGTACACTTGCAAGACGTTCGCGAGAATTCGACGAACTTCAAAATAAACGGTCGTTTGCTCTAAATACTGATGAGCACGCAACTCCTGCTACGAAGAAATGCAAATATAATACTGACTATGAAACAGGAAGTGTAGACGATCATGAAGACTGTATAGATGAAAATGAACATGAAGACTGATAATTTTGAAGACGATGCACTGACATAGCCCTCCAACACATTTGTGGCAGTGAGCGACACGAATAAGGCAGAAGACACCGAGAATACTGGCTACCTATTTCCTGAAGACCCGAATGAACTTGTTGATAGACTCAGATATTCGATTGACCTTAAAAAAGTGGGCATTTCTCTCACATTGTTGAGATATCTTCAATCATTAGTAAACGGAATCAACGGAGATATATCGGAAGATGTGGTGAACTGCTTTCTTCTGAAATTTTAATTAAATAATAATAATTCATTATTATCAATAACACTTTTTATTTATTTTAGTGTGGCGTATCCTCTAACTCCTCGAAAATTCGAAGTGTTTCTTATGATCTCTATCCAATAGTCGAAAGATCTGCATATGCAATGATAATAAAGTCTTTAGAATAAAAACGCATGGGTAGTTGACTACCTTCAAAACATTTATTCTGTCAACATGTACAAATTTGGAGACAGTAAATGAACGAATGTAATTTTTCGTAAATATGGGCGGGGACAAACCAAAGGATTGATATAAGGTTTGATCGAAATATTCACGGAAATATTGTGAAAGATTGATGAAAAATATATTGTGAAAGATTGATGTAAAGAATGTGAATGATTCATGGGAAGACTGAACGATTAATGGAAAGATTGAAATATGATGTAAAGATTGTGAAGATTGGCGTAAGGATTGTGAAAGATTGGCGTAAGGATTGTGAAAGATTGATGTAAATGTTATGAAAATTCGATGTAAATATTGTGAATGATTGATAGAAAGATTGAAAAAATGAAATATTCTGGTGATAATTGAGGTGCTGATTGATGTATAGATTGCGAGATTGATAAAAAAAACAGCCTTTCATTAATTTGTTAATTTTGGATGTTTTTTGGAATTTATAAAATGGGATTAAAGCTTTAGTGTCAATTTTAAAGTTCAGAGCCAAGGGTCGAGTCTCCTACGTCAGTAATCATGGGTCTTGTGTTAAGGGTCTTGTTTGAAGGGTCTTGGGTCAAGGGTCTTATTTCTTGGGTTAATGGTCTTGAGTATCTAGTCTTGAGTCTTGAGTCAAGGTTTTTGAATCATGAGTCTTGAGTCAATGATTTTTATTGGGGATTTGTTGTAACATTATGGAAATTTTGTGATATCTACTTATATACTTTTAATAATTTTAAAATATTTTCAAATACATATTTTTGGAATTTTTTTGGATTTTTTTTTTGGGAATTTTTGTGTTTAAGTTGAAATGTCAAGGTTACCTGGATCCAATATGGTTGCAGTAGTCAGCGACATAACATAACTGCTAACTTTAATGAATGTATTAAATTTTTAAAAATTTTTTTCCGGACTTTTGGTTTTCAAGGTCACCTAAAGACATTGTTATATGGTCATTGTCACCTGCATCCAATATGGTGAACAAGATTGCTGATGGTTAGGACTGACTCCGGACCCTGGAATCCTTGCATCGATTTGGCACCACCCTATGCCTTTAAAGCCAATATGGCCGCCGCTGCTCTGCCCTCGAGAAGCGAGCCTTCCCAAATCCCCTAAATTGGTTGAAAATTTCCTTTCTGCGGTGGTTTTTGCAAGTAGGAGGCTCGTTTTTTTTTATAGAAAATAGTTTTTTACAGAAATGAGGAAATTTGGGAAGAAGAAAGGAAATTTTGATGGAAATTTAGTCCATGTTGAGGGGAAAAAAGGGTAATTTTATGGCAAAAATCTGCCGGCAGACAGGAATTTTCAAGTAATTTTTGATTATTAGTTAAAACTGTAAAATTACTTTTTTTTATAAGTGTTTATATTTATTCTTTATTTTCGATTTTTTTTTAAGTTTTCTAGTCAAAGGTCGCCGGGGTTAAAGGTGAAAGTCAAAGGTCAAAGGTCACTGACATTCAAGATGGCCACCTGGGGACCAGAACGACAGAACATGAACTGCTCCGAGCTCCGGTTCCTCGTCCCCTTCTTTCAAAGTCCACATTTTTCTCCTCTACTTAAAGAAAACCACTGACTAACAAACCCACGCCAATCCTGCATAAAATACTTGTGAAGAATGAAACACTACTATATTACTATACGAAAATACAGAGTTTTCAAAAGACGTAAATATAAATGTAAGAACTTACAAACTTTTGCCCAATCACAAACTAGTTCCACTTATTTTTCTACGAAATTATTATGACTTTGTTTTAATTACACTTCTGTAGTTAGAAATGTTAAACAAATCACGGTTGTTCATTACACATTATTGCAGATTTTAATCTTTAATGCACGAATTATAAAATAAAATGCCGGAGTAAAGGAAGAACTTTATAAGAGAAATGCTTATATTAAACATATTGTCACGTTCTTTTACAGGTGCAGTTTTTTTTTTTATCTCCATGGCAGATGTCTAGAAAACTAAGTTCCGGATTTCCAATCTAAGGTAAGCCAAATATGAAGAAAGTAGGTGGAGTGGATAGAGTTGGGCGACTGTTAACATCGACCGATGAGGTTGAAACAAGTTGAGTATGAAGCAGTGCTGGAATGCAAGGGCGGGGGGAACGAGAGTCCCCCGAGAAAACCCACTGACCAGCGGCATCGACCGCCACGATACTTACATGCGAACATACGGGCGTGACCCCACTGGGAATCGAGCCACATTCGGCTAGGTGGTAGACTAGACTCTGACCACTTCACCGCCGTGGTCTCCGAGAATCTGTGCTTCAACGATGACGTGATTTCTCAACATTCATCTGTGGGTGGCCACCGTTACGGCTCATGCGCGTTTGGAAACAGTATCCCAGTTTAACAAGACCCCCTAAACTAATCTAAGATACTAGGTGGATATGCGTTTTTACAGTGTAAACCTATATTACTAACAAAATGATTTTTTGGCAGTATAAAAAACTAACAAATACACACTAGATCTGAATCAGCGGTTTCAATTAGTATAACTAATGTAGTGAATCTTCAGTTAACGAGCTGTTATCCACTGGTGAATCAGTGGTAGGCACCGAGGTTTACCGGTAGGTCACGCTGGTGCGACTTACAAGGAGTAGGTAGATTTCGCTATTTCATCAGTGAATACCAACAAATAGAACTTCACTAGTATCAGTTCCAACACATCTGGTGACTAATTAGCTGATTTGGAGCAGGTTTATCTGTTTTAAACTTTGCAATATAGATATAATATTGCATACTATAGTTGGCAGATAAGAGTGTAGTTTACAAACGCTAATGCGCAATAGCGAAATACCACGAATTTCAACAGGCGCTCGTCGATGACCTTTTGATATCACGACATTGTCACATGCCTCAATGGAAAAATACGAAGGGTGAGCAATCTCATGAAACAATTTTTCCAAATGAAAGAAGTGAGTTAAGGTTTCGAGGAGATATCTCCAGTGCCTAGAGACGTTTGGCCACGTCTCACGGCAATATTAAGGTGGTTTCGAACAGTTACAGATAGGGTATTACAGCCTGGTAGACGCTACTCGCTCAAGTCGACCCTCACCATCAGGTGCAGAAGTAAACATCACTGCCATCGAGAGATCACTAAAGCAGGACTGACACGTGTTATATATTAACATTCGGAGGTGGTCTTGGGCGTGACGGCACATGTAGGTCACAGCGTTTTACACATAAAGGTCAGATTTTTTTTTTATTATAGATTCTTCATTCCTTACGGACACATGGACTCTGGAGCTGTTTTACGGTTTCGAGACAAAGCAGCAATAGAATGATAGGGGCAACGGTAGCACGCCCGCCTAGCGCCTCATCGTTCCTACGAGCAGGCCGTGCACCGTCACGTCGGTGCCATGTATCATGCAGACCAGATCTGTAACAGTGCGACTTTATTATACGCAATGAAAACGCGTATATTTAACTAGGTCCACTATCTCTTAAGGAAACTGCGCAGGCAATCTATGAATTCATTTTCTTAATTTTCTCGTTTTTAAAGTATACTTAATATGAATAAAAGCAGAAATCAACAACTGGTTTAGATAATTGATTTTTACCTTTGCTAGCAAAGAGTCGTGTATAAATACGCGTCACGAACTTCAATGGAAAAATAAAAGGGGTGTGTCTCAACGAAATTACGAAAATATATGCGCGAAAACTTATCCAAATAACTGCGTAAAATTGCGGGAGATTTTTTATTTTATTTTGCGTTTTTTTCATGATTTTCGGGAAACCATCCGTCAATATGGTAATAAGTTTTTCGATATTTCCTGTTTATAAAGAAGGATTACGAAAACTGTATTATTTTAGTCAAGGGTGTGTTTAAATGTGTATAAACTAAAAAAGTTAAAATATTTTATTCTGTAATGAGGTTTGAACAAGAACAAATATTATTATTGCTCATTAAATTTGACCGTTTACTGAATAGGTACGTAATAATTAGTTCATATTCTGGTAACGTTTAACTTTTTGTAGTGTTATAAGTAGTTAGTATTACATTTTGTTGTGTGACGGAATGGGAATAACCGGCGTGAATAACCTAACTATCGCTCGCAGTAACGGCAAATGTATGGTTAAAGCAGCAAACAACCTTTAAATAGTCTTTTCATCGTTTGTGCCTGACAGAAGAAAGATAGGTGTTACAGAGAGGTTTCATATTTTGTATTTCCGGAGCTCAGTTCTATTTTTCGCTATAAGGAAGATTGTTCCCTTATACTAATTGTATATTTCCGGACATATTTATGTGAATACAAATAAATATTTAACAGTTATTGTGACTTACCAGTGTTTCCACGTGTAAAGAACCGTACGAAAATTGCTGCAGGCATGGGGAGATTATGTGCACAAATTCCCGAAGATATGAGGAGTAGTTAACTCAACAGTTTCGTTAAAAGGAGACAATGAAGTTTTGAAGGTGGAACAATCAGTTGAAAATATTGTAATAAATAATACTGTGGCGTAGGTGTGGGGAAAAGTTTTTTTGTATGTCAAATCAAGATTTCAAACTCTTTTTTGAGTAAGTAACCGGGGCAGAGATACTCGTGCCCTGGGACAAAAATTTATTGTGTGTCTACGCTGGTACCATACTCATACTGAGAAGAATAATTGCTTGAATAAAACAATATGCAAAAATAGTTTTCCTACAAATTAACAAAAGTAAATTAACATACAATAATACCACACATCAAAAATATTACCAGACACGGTATCACAAATGAAGTACTGGTACAGAACTGCAGAATATGTGAACCAATTATTAAGACATATATCCATTAATAATATATTAAAAACTAACAGCAAAATGTTTGTGATCAGTACACATATAGACATCAGTGAGAAGGGCGCAGCTGCATAATCGCAACAAGGTTCTGTATATCTGCTTTGATAGTCTAAGAAACCACCCGAAGATGGTCTGTCAGTGCAGCTTGTAATTTATAAAACGTTTCGCAGGCCACTGGGGCCACTTCAGGTATGTTTGGAAAGTTGCGGCGGATCACTCAAGACAAGCCCCTCGCAGTGCGTGAATGGCACGCGAGTCGCAGCATCTCTACGGCTGCAGGAAAACATTCCAAGTAGCCTTTGTAAAAATATTATGGAGTTATACAGTTGTGTAACATTTTCCTGAGAGATGATTCGTGGCGCATTTTCAACATAAGTAAAGTCAAATCCTGTCCGCATGTGTAGAAGCAACATATATTTTATGGTTGTTAACTTCGTGGCCGACTTCTGCAGTGGAAAACCACTGATTCGCTGTGAAATTAAACTACTCGAATTAGTGAAAATGGCTCTACTTAGAATCAGTGGAGAACCACTGATTTTTTCAGTGAAACATTTTCGCTGTTTGAATTAGTGACCTGAAACAATTTCACTGATTGACAAAGTGACGGCCGAATGCAGTGGCAAATTATGTATTGTTTTTATTAGATTTAGACAAATAGTTATGTGACATAAACATAGTTACGATAGTTTTCTATTTATACCGCATAATTTACCGCAATTTAAAAAAGTATTAAAAAAGTCTCGGAGGTGGACGGGACCACACAACCCTTTCACTTTGCTTAGAGGCCGTTACATTAACATATTTTTTCTTGTCGTTGTTGTAATTGTATTTAAGTGACGTTGTCTAGCTCAAATTAGACCGACTTGCTGACGAATTCCCAGAGGGACAGGCAGGCTGAGGGTCTGCCGCGGAGGGAACCCGCGACCTTCGACTACAGGTCGGCCACCCTACCCCTGAGCTATGGGGGCAGAGCCTCCATCTGCACTACCAAATCAAGTTGAAAAACAAGAGGATAATATATGTGTCATAGTGTTATTGAAATCGTGAAGATTTAGATTGTATGCCCTTTCTTTTCGTGTTTAATTTAATTGGTACTGTTAGGATTGTTTAAACGAATAGTATATATGAGTGCACTCTCTTCACCACATTGCATGTAGTTGAAACCTTCAAACAGCTCTGTGATGATTACGCAAGAACTAAATGGAAGATTTAAAAGTGGAATGAAAGGCTAAATGTTTATATTACCTCGTAAAATGGTGTATTGAAAGACGAAACACATTTTAGAAAGTATTTTGTATTTGTTTTATTAGTTTATTCGTTGTTTAACGGCCATTATTAAACGCTGTTTGAGGCCATATTTATAAGCTGTTTAACCGATTCACTAATAAAAAAACAAACCACTGAATAACAGTGACAAAAATGACTAATGGATTAGCGGAAAATGTCACTGATTCAGTAAGTGAAGAAAATCTGGCATTTTTCACTGAATCATTAGTTAAATTCATTGAAGTGACTGTTGGATCAGTCAGGTACGCTTTACTGATTGAAACAGTGAAATTCTCACTGATTCAGATTTACAACGAAGTTTTGGGTTTAGAATACCAGTTAAATAAATTACATTTGTGTTTCTAAATGGAAGTTTAGACTAATGTGTGATCCGTCTGGATGTTCGGAATTTTTTCTGTAACTTGCATGAAAGATATTTTTTTTTTAATAATGGACTTCGACAATGCATAAGACATTGCTTGTCACATGTCCTAAACATGTATTGCTAGACACTTGTCGTTGCCAGGACCATTTCTGCAACCGTCAGCAAGAAAAAATCACTTACTTCTTGCCGGTAATCACTATTCAAAAATTAAAAATGGCTGGAGAGATTTAATAGTTCGATAAAGCTTGATGAGCTATTATTTGTGTTATGTCGTGCGAAAAATTTCGTTACACATTCTTAAATAAAACTTTCGGTCAAAATCGCGAAAATCCAAGATGCTGGAGCTGATCCCTCTTAACGGACCCGCCTACCTGTGGACCTGTTTCCCCCGTTTTTAGCCGAGGATCGCAGCAGCTACAAGGACGACACTGCTACATCGCCGCTACGTATAAGGATCTAAATTTGAATGCAGCGTTGTCGTCGTGCTGTATGCGTGTACCTAGAGACTTTGAGCGGTGCCACTATAATTTTGCTGGTGAAAAGCGTATATAGACTGTTCATGGTAAAATGAACACTTTTGAATGCACTGCTTATGATCTACTTTTATACACGTTGTGTATTGCGCCACCTTATGGAAAAATAACATTGCCATGGGCCTCATTAACATATTCATGCGACGGTCAAATGAAACTGTGAAATTATTAAGAGATTAAATACTTTACAAATCTCGGCTCTCAAGACCTCGCTGTTAAGAGCCTCCCAAATCTCTTCACTCATTCATTTTATAAATCTGATAATTTTTACACGTCGATGCATTAAAAATAAAGAAGCCGAAATAAATAATTTTAAGTTATCACAAATAGTTACATAATACTTTTCATTCGACGTTTAGATATGGAACTACTCAGTGCGTCCATTAAAATATATACATGCATAGTCAGTGATATTTTTCTAAGGTTCATTTCTAAAGTGCTCACATATCGTGAACAGTCGTTCGCAAGTTTTAACTCATAGCAATGAGTATTTTTGTATGTAGGCCTATTATAGTCCATTCATGGTTACTTTCAAATTTTCTGAAGAAATTTTCTGAACTTTCTACTTTCAGGTATTCCTCTGCATCATGCTAACAAAGCTTAACGAAGGTTATAAAGTTAACATAAAAGAGACAACGTACCGCATTCGTGCACACTCTTTTTAATAATATATTTGCATAAGAGCTATTTCTTACTATGCGTCACTAACATACTTATTTTCTCTCTGTTTTTATTAATAGTTTGTTATGAATGAAATATTATAATCTGTAGATAAAATAAAACTATAAGTTAAATGTAACCAAAAAAAAGAACTTTCTTGTTAGCAGAAGTATATAATACTTGTGGTACGTGACATATTTAGGAAACAACTGAACACAGCATACATGGGGGTGATTTTCCAAAGGTTTGATTCAAAAAGCATGAAGACACTGGGAATAGACTACAGTAAAACTGACGCGGATGTTTTCATATACGGCGCTTTGAAAATAGCAATTCTTTGCTGTGTTGGAGTGCTCTGAAATGTCGTTTCTAATGTGTGTGACGTCTTGAATGCACTCAACGAGTACATAGGTAAAGTGGATACAAGCCCAGCGCAATAATTGGACTAAAATGGAGTAAATTTATCATTTTCAAGCAACTTTTTCAAAACCTCCTGGAAACATCATATATCTCTTCAATTTTGTTCTCAAAATCAAGCAAATTAAGGTCAAAATCAAGCCGATTTAATTCAAATCTGCAATCTAAATAAAACTATTTTTTTAATACCCACTGAGTTGGGTACTTTTCCATTTGAATAAGCTAAATTTAATCTAAATTTACAAGCCAAATCAATCAGCCAAAAAAAATCACAAAATTTGATGAAAACTCGTAACAGAATTCTAGATTGTGCATAAATATTCCATTTTTCATTTCTTTAAAACCTATATACATTACAAAAAATTGTTTCCCATTTAATAGTTTCAAAGTATTTTTTATCTATTATTTTCACATAGCGACCTGGCAAAGGAATTTTATACTTACCATATAGAACACAATAAATATATTTATGAAAATTAGATTTACAAATTACAAAATCTGTAGCAGTAAACCATTAATTTTGTTCGAGATCTTGTAGTTTAGTTAATTCAAGCGAATTGTTTAACATGTTGAGCAGATATTCTATTTTGATTTATAAAAAGAAAATTTGTTAAGAACAAGAACAAAAACTGGTGCTGAAATTTTATCAAGATAAGATGATTTTTCTTGCAAATTTGGCTTAAAAATACCCTGCTCAAGGAGTCTGAATCATGTTGAAACGTGTTTTATTTTGGCCATAAATTGTCTCTATTTTAAGATTAATTTGAAAGATTCTACAAGGAAAAAGAAATTTACTAGATTTTGGCTTTAATTTGCAAGGATTTTATCTAATTTAGTGCGCTCCACTAATATCCGCTATACACATTTACTGATTTTTATAAAAATAAATTAATTTTAAGTATACATGTTCATTTAAAAAAAATGCTCAAATAAAATTGTCACCATGGAGAAAAATCTCATTAGGGTTTAACAAGATGATTTTTTATTCCATAACACAACTCAACCATACTCCTAAAATTGGTAAAAAAATAGTCTAGAAATTTGTATCAAACTATCAAAACTTTTTCTTTATTCCCCCATTTATTAATTAAAAAAAATTAAATTTCTTGAGTAACTCTTTCTTTAAAATAATCAAAGTTAAATTTCTTTTGCTAATTAAAATAACATTGCGAATTGTTTTTGCTCCAACAGCTTTATTAAAATCTACACTAATTTTTATATTTGTTTTTTCTTTAACTATAGTTGTTTTTCTACATAAAAAATAAATAATATATAATGGCCTGCGCCCCCAAAATGAATAATAATTTATATCACCATGAAAGTTTACAGTTGGTTTATAATAATGTTCACTATTTCTATATATATTATCCATTACTGTTTTCGAATTTCTAAAATCATTTTCACCAAGAAACATTTTTAAACAAATGTCATTATCAATATATAGATTCCAATTTTCTTTTGGAAAATATTCATTTCTTTCATTTTTAATGTAAATATTTGTCACAAAACAGTGATCGAACATAGAAGCATCCCTTTCCTGATCAGCAAGAATTTTTCTATTATTTTGAAAACCTACAATTACAAATCAGGCATGTCAAATTGTAAATTATTAAACTGATCTTTTACATCAAAGTTAAAAACAATAGTTACAAAAGGAAATATTTTTCGTAACAATTGCCAATAATCAAAACTAATAGGCATTTTAGGGTTTTTGAATATTTTTTTCTTTAATTGCAACAGCTGTATTAGATTAGTATTCAACAATAGGCCACATAATTTCTAATTTTTGAATAACAATTTTACCTGGATCAGAATAATCTCTATTTAGTACATCATCTGCTTTCTTACTCTGATAATCACATAAACAATTATTATGAGATGAATTTAGAATAAAAGTAATTTTATAACCATCTTTCCAATAAATTCATTGTGGTCTCGAATAAATCCAACCAAATATCTCAGTGAATACATAAATTAGTTTCTTTTATCACTATGAACAGATTTTACTCGATATTTATTATTAACAGCAATAAATTATAAATAATTTTGTTCATTTGGCGAACTTAACAAATTGTTCATCTTTGACAATGATAAGCCTGGACTATTAACGGCTTTAATAATATGTCCATGTTTTGAGATTTCTACTCTAGAAAACTGAAAAGGAAAAAAGTTATAACAATCAATACATCAATACTATCTAATATTTCATATTTGGTCTCATTTCCTTCTTTATCTCTTTTTAATAAACGAAATTGGTCATAAAAATGAGCGTCATTTGGAAAAGAAAAGTCATCGCCTATAGGAATATGAAATTAAATTGTATTATTGAAAACATTTAAATTCCTCCTAGTTTGATTAGTTGGGGGAAAAGTATGTCTATCAAAGTTCTCAGTATTTTATAACTCATTTAGATTTAAAAAATTTTATATAAAAGAAAGATTCGAATTAATTCCCGAGATAAATTACTCATTGAAAAGTACAGAAATTATTTAAAAAATCATGAGGCAGAGTATGAAAAAAATAGGAAAAAAGAGCTACTGTTAATTGACGAATTACGAAATATTGGCAAAAAAGTAGAACAAGTAGAGAAAATAAACCTTTAATACATACATTCCAGCAGCAGCAAAAAAATTTAGATTATCCACCAACTTCAGAAGAAACATCATTCGAAAGAGAATTATTCCCAAAGCTCCTAATTTTGAAGAGCACGTGGGAATTATAACCATAAAAAATTCTACGCATTCTGTTTCTGTTATAAAACTCGGGAAAGAAATCACATTCAAAATCAGAACCAAACACACCCAAAATAACTATTTCTCCAAGAACTCCTAGATCTGGCGAATGCAATTAAAAAATACACTATTTTGCCAAAAGAATATGTTTGGATAGGTGATGTTATAGAATTGGTGTATAGATAGTTAATTATTCCCGGTGATGAAAATGCAAGAAATAACAATTTTATTACAATGAAAAAGTGAGAAGTATGAATATGTTGAGCAATAAATTTTTTGATTTTGTTGTTAATAATACAAAAGGAATTACTTATCTAATAAGAGTTTCAAATGTAATTCCTTGTTCCTTTTGGAGTTGTAAACATCATGGTAAAGGTATTATAAATTGGGCACTAAACAATTAAAATTTACCCGAAATGCATCTGCCTGGTTATAATTACTATGGTCCATTTACAAAATCAAACGAAAAATTAGAAAGAAGTGATACAGGTATAAATAAATAAGATGAAGCATGTAAATATCACGGCATTGCTTATATAGACCACAAAGATTTAGAATCTAGGCGTGAAGCTGATAAAATTTTACAAAAAGAAGGTAAGGAGATAACGTTAAATGAAGATACTCCAATTCGCGAAAAAATTGCTTCTGCATCTGTTGCTCCAAAAATGTTTACAAAAATAAAATTAGGATGGAGGATTAGAATTTTTTATTAATTCAATATTATTTTATTATTCAATATTTCTTTACTTGTAAATGAAGATAAAAATATAACAGTTGATATACCCATTGATCAAATAAGAGATTTGGATAAAGATACATTTTTAACAAAAGATTAACTTGAGAAAAAAAAATTAAAAGAACGTGAAGGTTTCTTATCAACAATTTCAATACCAATACTAAAAAAAATAATAAGAGAAAAAACAGGAAATGGTATACACAAAGGAGAATTTTTAACTATTTTATTTGCAGCTTTAGAAGAACAACAGTGACACAATTTAGCAATGCAAAATAAATCAGGAAGTGGTTTAGTTGGAAAAAAAAAAGGATGGCCAAAAAGTTTAGCTCCATTATATAGTATCGATATTGAAACATATGTAAAAATTCTGAATATAAAAAAATTCACAAATGTTTATATGAATAAATCACCAAAAATATGCACAAAAATGAGTGTGCTGTGTTAAATTTTGACATTTCAATAAATCCTGGTACTCATTGGGTTGTTATTTAACAAAAATAATGATGTTCACTATTTTGATTCATTTGGAAGAAATATTCCTGCTAATTTAACAAATTACTTTAAAAATAGAAATGTTAATTACAATGATAATAGAATACAGAATTTTGATTGATTTATATGTGGACAGCTATGTTCAATTGTATTACACCTTTTCTCGGGATGTTTTAAGTTTAATAATATAGTTTCTTTGTTATTGAATGATGTATATATTTGTAAAACCATTCATAAAAATGTTTAATAAAATCATTGACACTAATGGTTTTCCTTTAAACACAGATATAGACAAAAAATACAAAACTATTGCTTCTTATTTATAAAAGGATGCAAATTCAAAATATTAAACAATTATTTCTAATTTTAAATATATGTATAGCTTCAAGATTATTATAGTGTCAAATTAAAAAAAGATATCTAAAATCAAGATACAATATTATTGCTTCTAAACACACACACATATATACATATATAATATATATACGATTTATGTAATATATATGACATAAATCGTCAATTCCATACAAAATTATTTTTCATCTTGGAAAATTTTTTCTTGCTGGTTTATATAATCAATTGATTATTCGTTCTCTAAAATTGGGCCTTTTTATTGTTAATTTATTAGAATTGCATATAGGACATTTACTTTTCTGAAATAATTTTCAATTTATCAGTAGTTTCATTTTTTATATTATAATTTTTGGTACCATGTAAGAACTTTACCAAATATTATAATATAAAAAATTTAAATACTGATCAATGTCAATTATTTCAGAAAAGTAAATGATCTATATGAAATTATAATAAATTTACATTTACAAAAATTGTCCAATTTAAGAGAAGGAATAATCAATTAATGAATTTGCAATACCTATAAAAGATAAAACTGCTAAAAAGGTAGGAAATGTTTTAGAATGTATATTGATAAAAAGAAAACCACACAATATGAAATGTTATGCATGATTAGAATTTTTTAACAAATTTTTAAAGAACTTATGGGAAAATTTAATATCAACCATTATTTTACATTCAAGAACTTAAACCCAGTGGTGTAGAGATATATAATTGTACAATGACGAATAAAATGTGGAGAAAATTAACTTTATATGGCAATTATAAATGGGTAAATATATTAGATGTTTAGGTTACATAATACAACAATACAAAACATAGAACTATTGGTACGAAGTAAATTGAAGTTAATAAAAAAAAATTTAAAAATTGAAGACAAGATTTTTCGAATATGTTTACTAAACCAAAATATAAAGTTGACAATGTTGCCTGTGTTAGCAAAAACTAACGAATTTTTTAAAACGGGTTTACTGCTAATTGGTCAACATAATTGTGTACTACTTTTGAGGTTTTAAATTATAAAGTACCAACTTACAAATTAAGAAATAAAAATGGAAGAGAAATAAAATGTAGTTTTTATGAATATGAAACTATGAAAACTAACGATCATCATTAATATTTGGTTAAAAAAGTCATAACAACTAAAGGTAATGAAATGTATGTTAAATTTTAGGATTTCAAAAATTGCATAACTTTTAGATTAATAAATTAGATTCTTTGGAAAATAAATAGTGTTTTCGTAAATATACCAATCTAGCCAGTAAAAATTTTCTCGCTGAAGATTTTAGAAATCCGAATGAATTTTATGCAATTGTAATTTTTGTATTGTTATGGGTAACTGGATGTTTACATTCTTTCCAATTCACTAATTGTTTTCTTTCATTCCACGATTTTGAACTACTTGTGTTGCCTAACTCGAATCTTTCTAATAGATCTTTACATGCTTTTTTAAATTTGTTTTCAACAATGAAGTATTCTAATTTTTTAAATAGTTTTTTGCAGATTAGATGATAGTTCATTATCATCATTACTTAAAGACACTGGTTCTTGTATAACTGGATCTAAAGAATCTATTTCAGCTAAATGATTTTTAGTTAAATTATTAATGTAATCAAAATGGTTATTTGTGTATCCAATTGCCATTTTTGCAATTTCAGGTAAATATGTATATTGTAGATCTAATATTTCTTTACTCTTTTTATAGTGAAAATCATCTAATTGATCATGAATTACCATTTATGGTTTGTTTACATAATATTCTTTCTTATGAAAACAAATATGAAATTGATCTTGTTAATTATGAGAAGAATTGAAATTTGCATTTCTAGCAATTAAATTACCTGTTTAACCAACTTTAAAAATTATTAATTGAAGCATATCGATCAGATTTTGCAATGTATCTAAAACTTTTTTTTTCTTCTGTTTAACTTTGTTAATAAAACTTTTCATACTCAAGTTAAAATGCTCTAGTTTTTTATTTTCTTCTTGTAGTTTCAATTTTTCTTTTTCTTCTATATTTATTTTTTCTTGAAATTCTAAAGCAAGATGTTCACATTTATGTTCTATCACTTTTATCTGCCTTTTATTCAACTCAATGGTTTTTTTAGTAATTTATAAGAGCCATATTTTCTTATTGAAGGAAAATCTTTTGTAACCCAATTTATGATATTTTTTCTTCTTTTTTAGATGATTAAACTAAAGAATAAAAGCCAGATTCGTTGATAAATATAATTTTAGGTTGCATATTTGAAGGGAGCCCTGTTTTAGGGCCTGCTTTAATATCTCCAAAATGTAGCTTATCCTCATAATATACATATTTTTTAATAGCATTTCTAGGTTTCTTGTAGTCCAAAATTTCAGCAACATCTTTGGTTTAATAATCCAAAGATTATTTTCTTTATTAAAAATAATAGTTACTCTTTTATCACATAAACTTAAATTGTTTAAATTAAATAATGTAATCAATTTATTTCGATTTGCTAGTTTTAAGTTGTCTAGTTGTTTGTCTAGTGATTGGGCCAACTTGTAAGTAGGAAAAAATGTTTTTATATCTATTCTTTTTAATTGGAAATGAAAAACTGATATAAGCCAATTTTGTTAAAAAATTTAGTAGTATTTTGTATTTTTGTACACATTCGAAGATTTTTCGTTTCCAACTAGCCCCGTCTTGTAGACTGGGTTTAAAATTCCCAAGCTAGTTTTGTCTTCACAATTCCAAACTACCAAATCTTTGTTACTCTGGCTGTTTGGAGCTAAATCATTGAGTGTAAATTCCATTTTATCCTTGTAAGTTTTTCCTACGCAGGCTGGCCCGTGTGAGATATTCCATAATGAATGAAACATAATTTCTCTTGTGTTTTAATATATTTTCAGGCGGTAAATAATTATCACATAAATAATGCTGAAATATTGAAATATGACTAATATCCCAGCATTTTAAAAGTTTACAACCCTGAATATTCGAATCGATGAAATGTTTTTACCAACTCTATTCAATTCGTTTGTAAATTCATGTTAAGAGATTTAAAATGAATTTTTCATCCCATGTATTTCTGAAACAGACGTTTTGTGAAATAAAATACTTTGCTTAAAAAGCTAAATTTTCTAGATCATTACCAATATCTTTAATTTTTTTTATAATTTCGCTTTAAGATTCTGACTTTACACCAAACATATATATGCAATTTTTAACGACTTTGTCCATAATTTTTGTAAATTTGTTATATTCTATGAAAGTTTCATTACTAAAGAAGTACAGTAAACCATTTGTATATCTAAAAGCCGACTTACCATATTTGGCAAATGATGAATTTTTATGCTAATTGGGCCACTCTCTTTTATTTGGAAACAACTTTCATCTATTTCACCATAGTACAACTTTTCATAGAAGATAAAAGTTTTTTCCGAATATGAATCAATAACAGCAATTATTTTATATTGATCACTTCATCAAATTAAGAAAATCCTTTTGGATATCCATTTACATGTTTATAACTAGGGTAATCAACCATATAAATTTAGTTGTCAACAAACAGAATTAACTCATTCGAAATTCTTTTGAATATAAAGAAATTATTGAAATTGCTTGGTGAAAACTCAAGCCATTCTGTTATCAAAATGGTGCATTAATAATTTTCTTGTCATTCAAACTGATTATCCAAACACTTTAATTGTAAAAAATATACAATTCGCTATCAATAATTAGAAATGTTTTTACATATTTGCTTTGCATAAATCAATTGGTTCATCGTCATTAAAATTATTTTGTATAGAAGTTTAGATTGTTTTGAATGTTATCGGATTGCAAATAAACCAAATCATTATTAAGAATTGGATACCTGACCACATTTTTATTATTTGTATGTTGAAGACCTAATGCATGACCAATTTCATGGATAAAAACTGCCAATAAATTTATTTTGTTTTCAGGAGTGATTTTCCTATCATTATACGTATATTCCTGCTTCTTGATATGAATTTCAACATGACTATATTGCTGATTTGGAAAAATTTCATGAGCTACTGAACTACCATGCGGAAATAATGTATAAGGACCAATTACACATAATCTCTGATATCTACATTGGTTGTGTTTATATGATATACATATGTCTGGAGATTTTGTATCATCAACAAATTTCAAATTTTTATGCTTTGCCAAATACTAAAAGCCACTTGAGTTAACTTTTTAATTCAATTGTATGCAGTTGCAAAATGCCATTTTAAGATATTTTTATTCCACTTTGTGGTTAATGAATAGCTACCAAATATATCATCGTCAACCCCATAGCTTGGTTTAATAATTAAATTAATTGTTCCATCATTGAGTTTACCTTCTATTGAAGAGAGGTTGTAATATTTTTGAAATTTTTTTTAAGAGTTTTCAAATTTTTCTTTATTAATATTTGACAGTGAATTGGACTACTTTCTAAATAACCATATTTATTTTAAATATTGATAGCAAATTCTGTCTGGTACTCCTTTATGGATAGAACAATTTTTTTTGTGATACCAAGAATGATTATGTAAACCCTAATTTATACACAAAATATGTTTTTACAAATTGTAAGAAGACTAATCATTTCAAATACAATATTTAATAATTCAGCAACTGTCATAACTCTTGGCTTAATAAAAACAGATGTTTTGTACATTTTCCTTTAATCATAATTCCAGACCAGAAACATTTCCCACAGTGGATATCCGAAATATTTATAGATATATTTAAAAAAATTATTCTAAATTTCTCAAAAATATTTTTCATCATCAATATTATTTAAAAATTGCAAACGATGGACAGATATTTCGATTTTGCCAATTACCTTTTTTATTGGGTTTCAGGTATATATAATGCCAGTGACCCAATTTTTTTAATTTTTCGGCCTTATTTTATTACCTGCAAAGCTGTACTGGAGAAACCCATCCCCTCTCCACTCAGGCCAGCCTATTTTTTTTTTAGCAGAGAGGTGGAGTTTCTTAATTTTTTTTATTTCTTGTGCTCCCTCTCATATTGTGTAGGTGCCTCACACCATATGAGAAACCCCAGCTCTACATCTGTTATATTACAAGTGTAGTATAGAGAGTATCTAGCTGGGGTCTTGAGGATCACAATTTAGTTTGCATCAATTCTAGTACATTGCTGTATGAGAAAGAGCAATTTTAGTTATTTAGCTCAAATTTTGAACGAATTGGTTTATAATTTAATAGTCCCGGCACCTTTGCACTATTAAATTATCCTCTTGGCTCAGGGATTCGATCCCAGGAACCGTGAGTCTGAAGTCGGGCATCTTATGAACTTAACTATGGCGATAAGACCAGCAAGGCGATAATTACAAAACTTTGTGTGGTGAGATACACAAAGTGATACGTTGTAAACTTCTTGCGGTGCCTCGTGGAGTGTTGTCGCAGCACTTATAAATAGAAGCACAGTTGTATTAACCTTCTTCCTGTTGAGAGTAGATAGCATGATGGTTGCAGGGAAAAGACAAGGGAAACTAGTGCATAGTTCAAGACAATAGATTATAAAAACTTTAATTTTGTTTCCTTACTTTTCTTCTTTCATTTTTCTACTCAATTCTAAAGTGATAAAACTGTACTGTTCATTCCAACAGTTTGAACATATCTCTTTAAATTTCTCATAATACATGTCTCCACCAACAGAATTGTTGTAAATATGCTTTAAGTTCGTACCATCTTGTCTAAATATACCCATAAAATTCATATTATCCCTTACTAATTGCTTCAGCACTCTAGAATATGATTGTACTGAATAAAATACATAATTATTGTTTTGTCTTCCCCAAGTAAAATATCCACAAATGACATCCTAGATATCTAAAATAACATTATCAATTATGAATAGAATATCATTTTCACTTTGATCTAAAAGACTAATTTTGTCATTTTTATAAGAAAAATTGTGCCATTTTGTCATTAAACTTATTGGATAGGGCATCAAAAACATTGTGTTTCTGAATATATTTAGGTTGATTTAAACTTTTTGAACAAACATGCAATTTATTAAAATCTGACGATCCTGTCATATAAATGAAATTTATCATCAAATTGGTTTCTCCACAGTTACTCAGACCAACAATTATGGCCCTAATATTGACAGACGATAATTCACCATTTTTTTTGGCAGTTCCATCGGAAATTATAACATTGATGCCCCAATCAACTTTTTTTCATTTAATAAACTTTTTTTTGTGAATAAAGAGAATAAAGTTTTTAAGTTTAGTTACGTGATACAAATTTCGCATGAAAACTAACTAAGGCAATCGATTTATTTTGATGAATTATATAATAGGGAAGTTTCTTCTTTAGTACACAATTCTGTACTAAAGAAGAAACTTCACTATTATATAATACATCAAAATAAATCGATTGCCTTGGTTAGTTTTTATGCGAAATTTGTATCACCTGTATAGGAAACTATACTAAACAACAATTGAAAAATTGAAGCACTGTCATTGATAAAAATGAAGTTATTACTATTCCTAGTGATCAATATAATATTGAGTCTTTAAAAAAAGCTATAAATTAATTTGAACCATTTTCAACTAATAAAATTGAATTCGCATCAGATGATGCAAAATAGAATATCGTCTTAATCTAAGTGATTAAATTTGATAATCGATTATCCAATATTCTTGGTTTTTAAAGAAATATGGTCATTGAAAAAAGACAAAAAATTTATAGGTATTAAATTACATAATTTCAATCCATTTAAAACAGTAAATGCACACTGTAATTTGGCATATGATAAGTTGATTAAATATGAAGAATCTAATCATTTAGAAACAGACATGATTGCTAATTTTCCATCAAAAATGATGTTTCAATTTAGAGATTCTATTGTTCATAAGCCTCCATATCCAATTTTATACAAAATTAATAATGAGTAGTTTAATTGTATTGTTGCCGAAATTAGAAATTAAAACAGTAAACTAATTGATTTTGATTGTGCTGATATTGCAATTGTTTTAGAAATTGAAGATGTTTAAAGTATACTATTTCATTGGCAAATTTAAAGGGTGTCTGGCAGATGCCCATATGTTAGGTTGCATATTTGAAGAGTTACGTCAAATAAAATTACATGTTTTGATATCGATATATCTATATTTTATACTATAATCTTTTGTTGTTACAAAGACTCAATGCTATTTTATTAACTTCTACTGCATACACCGTGCTATTCGCTACATATTAAATTCACTGTTCTTTATTGCATTTTCTCCTCCAATGCACATTTCTTATAATCATCAAATGTAATTCTAGTGTTAGCTACACATTTTTCACACATTTAGATAGTTTATTTTCTATATTATCATCTCTATATAGATACATTTTTGCCCATAACCAACAATTCCTTTCATTATTTTGCTATTATATTCGTCCATCATTTTACTCAACACTTATTTACTTATTTGATGCATGTTATAAATATTATAATTTGGATAATCACTTCTATCAAATTTATGTTACATTTTCTTCATGTCTTCATAAAAATTTTCTATTTTTATGTTATGAATGTATGTGTTGGTATCTAGATAGCACATTTCAATTTTATCTCCATATTTGGCTTTCATTACTTTATAATGGAAATTGTACATCATCTCCTTTGATATGTTCAAAATTGACATACTCAAATAAATAGGCTTTTTAAATTTTACGTTTGTCTTGTTCATATGAATGGCTGCAATATTCTCATTAAATATGGTACTTATTTTGAAATTAGTTTTTTTGCTATTAATCTTCACAAACTTTTTTACTTGAAACCAGTCTTTTATCCACTCTGTTTTATATATTTTCCATTGTTTTACCAAACAGAGAATTATTCATCAGTTTATAAAAATCTTTTCAAAGTCATTTTTAGCATTAGTTCTCATCAATGTATTTAAATCTATATACTATTTCAACCTATCAGACTGGTTAAACTTCAATAGTCTATGTATTTTAGTATGTTTTTATTCATTATTTAGGCACTGTTTTAAATTACGACAGTGTATTACATACTTTTATATTTTATGTAAAGTTGTTAACAATTTAAATTCATTTGTTCCTGGAACTGTTATATTTTCTGGACAAAAAGGAAGATCTTTGTGCAAATTGTGCCGTTCTTGTGGATATTCTAAATCAACTTCTAATATATATCCATGTTGTGAATCATCATTTTAATTTAATATAAAAATTTGCAAAAATCTAATTTAAATTCGAGATAATCAGCCCTTTCTAAACCACCATATGATAAACGTTGTGACATATAATCCATAAAGAATATTTGATTTGCATCGAGATAAGCTAAATAATTAGACTATGGATTTGGATTTAAATCTTTTAAATATTTGTTACTTGCTTTTACCTATCGTTTACAATATTGCGATATTCCACCTCTATTTCCTTTTTCTACCATTAAAATCACATAATAATAATGTAATAAATTTAGTGGTTGTTTAGTTACTTTTAACATTGCATCCCACGATAAATCTGTTGCTGTAAAATTCCACAGGGCCTAGACCATATGCATTTATACATGTATCTCTAAAGTTTTCAAATACATCTGTCGACAATAATGCATCACTTTTAAAATATGAATCATGATATTCACCAAGATTTTTCATATTAAATTGGTTCCATAGACATTTTGCATGCTTATAATCATCGTCACATGTCAGATTTGTTTAATTTGTTGAAAAATTCGCTTTTTGGCGGTGGTTGAGTTTCGTTAAATTTTTTAAAACTATCCATATAATAGTATGGATAAACACCTTTTCTAAAAACTAAATCTCCTTTGTCTTCTGGAAAATATTTTTCTATTTGTTTCATTTGTTGTTTAGTTCAATTATATGATAATTTTCTAAACTTCTGGCCATAAATTTAAATGAGCCTATAAACCTAATTTTACAATTTTCTGATTGTTTCCCAAAACTGATAAACTTTTTTCATTATTTACAAGTAAATCTATATATTTTTGTCATATCCTAGCTCTTTAATATATAAATGGGCATCATAACCAGGAAAATTATGAAAATAAATTGGAACAAAAATGGGTAATTTTAATTTTAGGTTACAATTGTTGCATACTGGGTTAATAATTTTTCAGTTATGTAAACATGGTGGCATTATTTTCTATTTAGCTCCGTATAATTTCATTAGCATACAGTGCATTTTATAGATTTATTGTATGTTGGTTTTTCTTCTTTTGTTAGTTGATGCATTGCTTCAATTTTTGGAATATACTTGCCCAATTTTTCTACTTCTTTTTATTAATTGAATAAACTCCTTATGTGCATTTGAACCTCGATATACAACTCGAGGTTCACAAGAACCATATTTACATAGAATATAATAACCAAAATCAGAAGCTTCGTGTAGTTGGTATTTAATTGTATATGATGCATTATTAAAATTTAAAAAAATTGTATTTATTTGCACTTTAGTAAGTTTATATATTTCTTTAAGTATCTCCTTATAAAAGCCATTATCAATATCATCCTCTGTTAAAAATGGGTTTTTTAGATTTATTTTAAATGTCTTATTCACATTGGATTTGGTTTAGTTGTTGATATTATCTTTAGACTTGATTCAAATTCTGCATATATTACAAAAGTAATTTTCAATGTGTGTTTGTAGTTTTTGAAAATATTTTCTCTCCTTCCAAAAGTATATTGATTTTTACTGGTTCATTTTTAGGGCAGTATTCTGTATGTTTATTAAATATTTCTTGAAAATAAAAAAATTCAAGGCACATATCACATCTAAAAATTTTACTTTTATGATAAATTTTTGTGCTGAAAGCAATTTAGACAAATTATTAATCCAACAGTAATGCGAGTTTGTATCATTTTTGAAATAAAGTTAATTTATGTTTTTTCTTTTTGTGTTTTGTAACTTTTAGTGGATAAACATTTAACTTCTCATCATCAAAAGATTATAAATTGATAGAGGTATTAATTTGATTTTATATTTTTGGTATGTCGTAAATTTTAATACGATATTCATATTTATCTAACACATTATCAACATCTTTACATTTATTAATTATTTGTGAATTTTTTCAGCCGGAAACAATGCAGACTTTATTGCCCAGAGAAAACATTTATGGTCATCATTTTTACATCTGTGCATCCTTTTTTATTCTGAATTGCTTCTGGTAGTTAAATATAAGACAGTCAATTTAATGTATTACACTTATTTATTGCTAATTTAATCCCAACTATGCAATATAATGCCCCAATCTGAATTACTTTTTCAATGTTTTCTATTCTTGCGAGTATTTTTTTTGTAAATCTTTTTTATGACGCCTTCTTTCAATACTGTAAATGTGTGTGATTGATGTCATCAAATGTCGTATTTCGCCAGTTTTCCGGCATCGAAAATGGGCGACAAATTTTTGTTATATTTCACCGCTCTAAGTTTTATAAGTTGATCGCGTATAATTTTAAACAATTTTTGTTTTACTGAAGTTAAAAAATTCCTGGGCAATGATAAATTAAAATTATTTTCAATATTATGTGTTGATAACCTACATTTAAGAACTTTTTCAACTGCATAAGTTTTGTTGGTTTTTTTTATTTGTTTTTTTTTTTTTTTACATATACATTAGTAGAAAAGGGGAATATTTCTTTTAATTCCCTTTTGGCTTTTCTATTTATTATTTTACCATTTGAAAAAGGTAAATTTGCAAAGTGTCTTTTCTTTGTTCGTTTTTAATTATTGGTATAAGAGTTGTAATTAAATCAGCTTTTCTTACATTATACCAATAATTCATTTTTAAACTTCTACCAATAACGCTCAACTCACGCAATCGCTTTTCTCTCAGATCTCTTATTGGACTGAGCGACGACATTTACAAATAATAAAATATAATGAAATTTATAAGGATGGCGAATAATTATCATGTTGATTTTCATTTAGGATACCTATTGCTGTATTGTGTGAGTTAGTAATATAATGCTTTTTTAGTGATGTGATAGATTTTATAGATATAGAATATTCACTATAACATTTTTTGCAGATGTTACAATGCTATGAGATGAAAAAGAATCAATAGGTTTAATCACATTGCATTCAGAGCATATTTTTGGTGAATAATCGTCTTGTAAAATTTCATATGTATTGTGTAATTTAGAATTTTTATGCTTTTCAAGATTTGCCTTACAGCATATTTTCCACATTCGCATAGTACTTTCTCTTTATTAAACTCATAGCGACTTCTAGAATATTCATTGAAACATTTTTTACAGGCTTACCTTTTGTGTGTTTATATGTTGAAAAACATGCAATGTTTAATATTTCACCACTTTTTTTACATTTATTACATATACCATTATTTTCAGTTTCATAAGTGTCCATTTTTATTTACAAAGAGAGAAATTTATTAAGATAGAAAAAAATAAAACAGTCAGAAACTGCTAAAGATTTGATATAAACCAAATTCATTAACAAATAAAATTGACACAAATATAATGATAACGTTTATCGATACTCTACTACTTTTTTTTAACACTTCATCAATATACTCTAGATTTTCACCTATTTCTCGAAGTTCATATTTATCATCAAAGTTTTATAAGACTCTTAGCTGTAAATTTTGTAAATTTGAATGCAATTTGTAAATTAATTCTCTTATTTCGTCAGATGAATGATCTAATTTATAGGACGGTGTAATTCAACCACCACCACCTTTTAAAATGTTAGTCAGGCTGCACGGGAAGAGGGGCGAAGCTATTTCTAATTTATATAGAAATAAATTTATTTAGAAGAATAAATAGTTTAACTAGTGCTTAAAATTATTTTTTTTTATAAATTTATTATATAGGTAAAGCGGATCCAAGCGTAGCACAATAATTGGACTAAAAATCGAGTACGTATCTCATTTTCAAGCAACTTTCTCAAAATATTCTGCATACATCATTTATCTTTTCAATTTTATTCTCAAAATTTAGCGAATTATGGCCAAAATCAGGCTAATTTAATCCAAATCTCGAATCTAAATTAAGAATTTTTTTTATTCACTGAGCAGGGTTCTTTTCCAGTCAAATAAGCTAAATTTAATCTAAACTTGCAAGCCAAATCAATCAGTAAAAAAAAAATCACAAAATTGATGAAAATTATTAAGAGCATGCATAAATTTCCCATTTTTCATTTCTTTTAAACCTTTATACATTACAAAATCTTGTTTCTTATTTAATAGTATCAAAGAATTTTTATCTATTATTTTCACTTAGCGATCTGGCAATTAAATTTTATGCTTACCATCTAGAATACAATACATTTCTTTTACCAAAATTAGATTTACAAATTTGAAAATCTGTAGCAGTAATCCATTAATTTTGTTCAAGATCTTGCAGTTTAGTGAATTTAAGCGAGTTGTTTAACTTCTTGAGTAGAGATTCTATTTTGATTTATAAAAAGAAAATTTATTAAGAACAATAAGAAAAATTGGTGCTGAAATTTTATCAAAGTAAGATGATTTAGCTTGCAGATTTGGCTTAAAAATACCCTGCTCAAGGAGCGTGAAATATGTTGAAATTTTGGCTTTAAATCTTCTCTATTTTGAGCTACAATTTGAAAAAGTTTACAGGAAAAGAGAGATGTACTAGATTTTGACTTTAATTTGTATTGATTTTATCTAATTTAGTGCGCTGCGCTAATATTCACTATACGCATTTACTTCAGCGGGCCTCATTTTATGTGTATATTCTTTTTCTAGAACAACACTTTCTTCGACACAGCTCAAGCGCTCAGTAGGTAGGTTTCCTAAGATGAAGTGTTAAAACAAAATAATAAAAATATATATTTTTTACGAAGTAAACAGTTGACACAAACACATAGTAGCACACAGAATTATAGAAACAAAGCACAAATAATTGTGTTTATTGTAGTAACGACAGTAAAGTTGTTACAAAATATTAAATATAAATAATTTGTATACGTTTTTATTAATAATAGGTCAACACTAATACAAGTGGTAATATTTGCTGACACAGTTGTAACATAGACTTTTGGAATTTCTGCAACCATTATTACAATCTATGTATATTTTTACACATTCTACACTGTCAATATCAAACACGGTAATTTGCAAACGTTTTTCACATATATTTAATGGAATTTTTTATATTATTTTTCATCTGTTCAAGATTTCGAATAGTTAGATTTTAGAATGGCAATAATTAATTTTTAAATTTCTTAGATCTCTAGATTTTATTTTTATTTGTATTATAATAAATAATTCAATATTTTAATTTATTTTCTTGGTCTCACACATTTGCAATTGTTCCAGGGAATTAATTGTGTTATGTTATTACCTTATACGAGACCCGTAACCATTTGACATAGGGAACTAGGCCGTTAGGAGTGTGTCAGATTAGCTGTTTGAGTAGGAAGACTTCCGGTTGGCTGGCAGGTTTGAATCCTGCACCCCCATTGGCTAGCATGATAGCGTAGGGCTAGACGGGTAATTTCAGTTAGGAGATTGCTCTCTCTGCCGCCATCTTTCAACAGGTTAAGACCTAAGTTAGGACGCACATCCAGAAGTTGGACGTAGCATAAGTTTTTATAAGTAGTATATTAGGGTGTTTTAGTTTCAACAGCTTGCTTAATTAATATTGTTTTCTTTTTTACGTAGAGAAGTGTGCTGTAAGACCCTTCGTATTGCAAGCAGCTGTTTAGGAGCTTAGGTCAGTTAGTTAGACGCTGTTACATTCCGTGAGCAGTAAGCCATGTTAAGAAACGGCTTAATTCTACGAAGTATAAATACTACTCTACATTCTCCTGAGATCCCGTCCTGCTCTCTACTGCTAACGGTATCATCCTACAAGTAAACAATGTGTTTACACTACTAGTTTTTCTACGAGTTTAGTCTACACGTCGTATAGGCCTAAGAGAGCGGCAATTTGTAATAGAACATTCTACACAACGCCATGTTGACACGACGTTTGTAACAGCAAAGAACCAGCATATTTTTAACCATAATTTAACCTGAGAGACAGAGTTTTTATTGTTCTGCCACTAAGCTGAGTCAAGTTTAATTTTTCAGGTAGTAATTTCAGACGTTTTCATTCAGTGATTTTTTTGGAGTGAATAACTGACACATCAGGATAGTTTACGGTTTTTTAAATAGGGGTATTGTTAACGACCGTTATGTCTGACCACTTCCTATTGGCAGTGCTAGTTTAAATGTTTTTCATAAACCGTTTGCTATTGCCATTCAGGATTTTTAATTAGTTTCATTTACAGCCATAATACATATCAATTAAATTAAAGAAACTGAATTTGAAATAAAAATAATTTGGCTGGAAATTTTATGTAGTCTAACGTATTTTCCTTTTTGCATGAATAATTGTTTTCTCTTCCTTGTCTTCACTGATAACCCAGTCCTGCATAATTTCAGCATGTCCGTATGGAAAGTAAGTTGCATCATTTTCAGAGTGTGACAAATGGTCACTGGTCTCAAGTAAGTGTGGTTAACTAAGGTGAGTGTTCTTTGTATCGAACGTCTGGTTCTCGAGCCTGCAAGGGGCAAGCAGACGTTTTCCTCAGCGAAGAAATATTCTATCACACTGCTCAGTCGTAATAAATTTTGCCAACAATATACCTAACCTTAAACACGATATCAACACATGATTTTATTTCACACTGTTTTATAAGCCTATAAGAGAGTATGGTTATGCAAACAGCTTAATAGTACACTACCCTTGCTCCACACGTTGTCACGTATTTTCTATTCAGTGCTACATGGTAATATCCTATCTGCTCATATTTTACGTTAATACTCCTTAGAATAGGCCTACAACACGAGCACGAGCAGAACAATTATCGCTGTAAAATATTATATCTTCACAGTCGGTATACTTTATGTATTCATTCACATATGATGCAATTTATATTCCTCCTTCTTTTCCAGGTACCTCATTTCAAAGGCAGCAGTTGCCCTTCCTTGATGTATTATTTGATTCTTTGATGCAAATTATGAATGTTTACTCTCCTCTTATAGAAAATACTGCTAATCACGACATGGTGTTTGAAGTACTGACTGGATGTCCAAGTCAAATATTCTTATTGGAATATTTTCGAGTGCTATTTCCACATTTCCTCTTTTCATTTTGGAGACCACGGTGGCTGACCAGTTAGCCTGCTCGCCCCCCACCAAGACGACCCGGTGTCAATCCCCGGCTGGGTCACTCCGGATTTTCGCATGTGGGAATCGTGCCAGACGATGACGTTGGTCGGCGGGTTTTCTCGGGGATCTCCCGTTTATCCAGCCCTTTCATTATGGCGCTGCTCCATACTCACCTCAATCACCCTCATATTCTCTCAAGACCTCGATTTTAAGAGCCGTCCAAGTCTCTTCACTCTTTTCATTTTACCTTCATATTTGTTTGATTTTAATGTGTTTCTGACATTTACCTTCCGGCAGCCCTTTTCAACGTCAGTGGCATTGTAATATTGCTTACAAAACACACGTTTGTCCTTTTTAGACGTAAAGAACCCTAAATTAAATTAGTTATTGAAGACTTGTGCGTAAGTGAGTTCCTTAGCATGTGGCTCGTATTTTATGCCAATTTTTTTATACAGCCGGTAAATACGAGAATTAGAAAGGCTCCCATTTAAATAAATTCTCTATGTCTGAGCATAATATTAATAACTTTTTATTACAGTGAAGAATCTTATGTGACTACGAATTCCTTCTAATATATCCTGATCTGTTTTTCTGTGATTACTGGGCTTGCCACGATTATCTGGACCTACAATGCCTAGTTGATCCAACTTGTCCTAAGCTGTATAATCATATCTCTCGCTTAAACCAAAATTATTTAAGACGAATGTTTTGGGTATTCTTACTTTTCTTTTATTGTCAATCAAGTAATGTGCAAAATGGTTTGTACGTTTAATCATGCATTTCGGCGTGTGTTCTATTTTCGTCATGCTGTGACTAGATATGTACGCTGTTTAGTTATATCACCTAATTTCCAGAAACTAATTTACATTTCTAACCTCTGATCTTGAGTATATTTTGTGTGACATTGTAGGCGGCACTTTACCTTGCATTGTGGCTTCGCTTCATATGAAGAGTGTTCGTAATTTTTGTAGATGTATGACCTTCACCTGTGTTCCTGTTCTTCTGCCAGATATTTGTCAACCAGCCATTTTCATTGTGCTGTCTTTCCCATGTTCCATTTTTAGGTAGCCCTAGAACAAACAATATATTTCAATTGTAAAATTAAATAATCCCTTCATTTTATTATCACTTATATTATTCCATCCTTAATTGGGTGCTATCAATTTTTATGAGCCCACCTGTATGTTCTACGGTAGACGAGTGAGTGAGTGAAGAGACTTGGGCGACTCTTAACAGTGGCATCTTGAGAACCGATACAGTAGACGAGGTTGCCTCGCTGCTTACTGGTGAACTGTGCTGTATCTCTTTAGGAGCCCAGCTTGGGTCTGCAGAAGAATCATCACTCCAGTTTATTTCATCAATTCCAGTAGATGCATTCACTTTGGCTTAAAATTTTTTGTTACAGTACAAAAATCTACAATATTTTATAGGTAAAGCTCTAAAATTTTCCACCAAAGCTGTTTTTTTTTTTTATCCAATTATGGTTATGACACAAATAAGAAAATTCAAGATGGCGGCCGTGGAAATCTAGAAGGCGCCTCAGGTAAAGTTAGCTCGCGCAAGCATTTCATTCTCGGTTTATGGTACGAAATAATTTCCCCTCAACTTAACAAAATAGTGCCACAGGTAAAGGTAGCTTCCACAAGCATTTCATTCGTTGTTTATTTTTATGGAATAGTGTCATTAATGTTTTGCGATAATTACACTTCAAGATAAATAATATGTACGTTAAGGGTGATAACTATCATCCTATATTTGTGTAGGTAGAAAAAATTGGTAAGTAAAATTTAAGTTATAAAAAACTAAAAACCCCACAATTAAAAAGAAACAAAACAGGTACTCAGTGTAGGTAGAAAAAATACGTAAATAAAATAAAGTTTTAAAAAACTAAAACCTGACTACGCAATAGTCAAAAACAAATATTCAATTAAGTGTACGAGTATTATCATAAAGCCGTCATCACACGTGGTGCCGTTTCAGACACTTTACATATATAGGCGGTACAAGGCAAAAAGAGTTAAATTAGAAATTTTATGCCACTTTAAATTCCACTTAATCCTGGCTCAAAACCGTGACAAAATGTCGAGAAGAAATAAACATTGATATGGAATTAATACAAACAAAAAGTCTGATTTGCGGTGTCTTGCAGTTGATGCGTTAGTCTTTAACATACTAAAAATCTACATCTGTGCCTTTTCTCCTTTGGTCGCCATTTTGGAAAAATGACCGACAGTATGCACCTTTCCAGTAGTTCTCGTTATTTTACGGAAAACTAGGCAGTGTAGCGACAAAATGTGTAGGAACTGAATTAAATAAAATATAATTTCCAACAATTGTAGTCCTTTTCATTTTTCCCGTAGCTCTCACAGATTTTCTGTTATTCCGACGTTAACATGGGAATTAATTTTGAATTTGGCATAAATAGAATTGTTCTTCTCTGTGTTTCATATTTATAGGGAAAATAAGTTAATGTATGGATAAATTCTGTATACTAACTATTCAGCAACTCATTTTTCGCGCGTTTACGATACTCAAGGATTGAGAAGGAAGGAGTGAATAGCGCATCATGATTACATTTATTTTTAGTTATTTGCTTGTCATAGACAGTTGTATCTTCTGTTATTAAAATATTAATTTTCTTGTGTTCGAGGTAAACTAACAATAAATGAGTGTATTTTATGCCCAGTGGTCATCAGTGATGTGGGAGATGCTGTTCAGTTATCTTTGAAAGGAATATAAGGAATTTTTAATGCCAGGAAGCAGCGAGGCGATAGAATATCTGAATTACGTCTGGCTACTCCTGAAGATCCTGTGCGAGTTCATGCTTCGTGTCGTAAAGATAACACACATCCTCTTGTTATTAAGAGAGACCTTAAAACGGCATTTGAGGAATATGAAAGAATCAGTCAAACATGTGGTCGACGCTCTCGTACACCATCTTATAATTTGAAGGACAAGTGTTTATTTTGTCGTAATTGTGTCCGACCTAACGACATTAAAAACTAACTCTGCTATTTTAGTTCGAACCCTTCAGTTTCGTGGTACAATATTAAATATATGTGCATCAAGGAATGATTCTTGGGCAGATGATGTTAAAACCTGTCTTCTATCAATCAGTTATCTACCTACCCGCTGCAGACACTCAGTACAACAAAATATGCAGTACAAGTTTCCGGATTTCACAATGTATCCCCCAGAAATACAGATGCTCAGAGACATCTGCTTCTTCCGGAAAAAAAGCTATTATGTGCAACATGAAGCCTTCATAAAAGTTACCAAGTGGCTAGAAACAAATAATGATGAATGTGTGTCCATTATATTTATGTGCACAAAAATGGATGAATTTTTACCAGAAGGACAACATACATATTCCCAGTAATGGATGCAACAAAAACGGTCCGATCATTTTGGAGATGGTATAATATGTATACAAGAGAGGGGTTGGAAATCATAGATACAATGGGATGTAGAGCAGCAACAATAATAAGAAATTACCAACGTTAACAGAGCCTTCAAGACATTGAGCAAGAAAAGTATCGTCTTATCGAAGCAGCAGCAAAGATAATAAAGACTGATTTAAAATTGTTACCAAAACTTTTGGATACATGTCCTTCTGCCAGTGATATAGCCTCTACTGAAAGAAATGAAGATCTTCTGCCTCCTAGTCTATGGAAGTTTCTGGATGTCGTAAGCAAAAGAAGTGAAAGTAAAGATGATACACTTAAAAAAAAAATTAAAAAAACTATTGGACAAGCAATGATAGGCCTGCAGGTTTGCAGACCCAGAAGTTTGATTAGCCCTATACTTCTTGGTATTGGGGTGCATTTTCATTGAGAGTTTGCATCAAGGGGGATTGTAGATGTGCTGTACAAATTTGGTTTCTCAGTCTCATATGATGAAATGCAAAGGTTTGTGAAATCATCCGTAGTGAATGAAGACCAAACTGTAACTTTACCTCCAGGGCATTTTTGTCAGTGGGTAGGAGATAATATTGATCACAATATTGCCACCATTGATGGTCACAATATATTTCACGGGATGGGCATCATTATGTGTTCAACAGGATCAAGTAAAAGCATATTTTTGGGCCACAGTAAACCTATCATAAGGTCTAATTCACCGAGGAAAGCATCTGAAGTATTAGAGAAAGCACATACCCCTTAATGCTTCTAATTAAGGGATGCATCAGCTTTGAGAAAAATAACATTTAAGCCACCAGAATGCATCCCCCTTTCTGTCAACACCATTGATATTTTGTGGAACATCAGCAAACTCCTAAAGGAACCACGTTCGGGTTAGTCTGGCTTTATGCAACACACAGTGACCGGGAATCATGTAGGAACATTTTCTACTCGCTTTCTACCAATGATTGACATGAATCCTACAACTCACAGTTGCGTTTACACAACACTGAAGTTTATACGTCCAGAAGCCCAAAGATTAAATATTGATGTCCTAGTTGTAACTTTTGACCAGTGCATATATATGAAAGCAATCGAAATGTGAATTCAAAACCCGATGAATTTCCTTGCTTGGTAATTCGTTTAGGTGGTTTTCATACATTAATGTCGTTTCTGGGGTCCATTGGGGAAATTATGACTTGTTCGGTCATAGAAGAAGTTCTTCCAGAAGTTTATGCTGAGGACACTATACCCCATTTAATGTCAGGGAAAGCATACTCACGTTCTTTACGAGGCCATCACTTAATTCATGCTTCGCTTCAAGCATTACTTATGGCAGCTATTTTGGAATATATCTCACACACAGAAGATGAGAGTATTCCAGACACTGAATGATGCAATCAAATGGCCTGCTCTGATTGAAATAATTGAAAGCCTGGAAAAACGGAAACTTGAACTTAGTAAAGACAGTCGAACAGCAAAGCTGTGGATTATATACTTGAATATGTTTGATGTAGCAAAGGCATTTATTTGGTCTGAAAAGACACGAAATTTTGAGATGCATCTAAATGCTGTCGAAAATATGTTGCCTATTTTTGCTAGCTCTGGACACAATAATTATGCCAAGTACGCAAGAGTTTACATTCAGTATATGAGAGAATTAGAGAAAAAGTACGAAAGGATATTTTACTTTAAGACGACATGACTAAATGTGGGGAGGCATATGGACCGATATGTTTATTGAACAGACCCTCATGAAATCAACCAAGGGACGATCTGGGATAACTCACGGAGGAGGTATGATGGAGAACCAAAGAGCATCATGGGTGTTAAGTCATTCTACATGTAGTGCAGTCACTATGGCAATCCATTTACTTACAAAGAGTCGACATTTTGATAGCCAACTGCATGTAGAGTTGTTATCTGTTAGACAATCTAGGGATCTACAAGATATAAGAAAAATGGTGGTTTTGTTTTTCACCTCACAGCCCTTTCAACCACGAGTTTTCTGATTTATGCTATATAGTTACTGGTCTGTCGGATGTAGAAATAAAAATGACTGTATATGATGCTGACACCATAGGCCAAAAAAAAAAACACCTGAAAATGACTAGAAAAATATTACAAGAAGTAAAGATGGAAAGATGTGACCAAGCTGTGACAATGAAAGTTAAAATAAAAGGGGTAACCGTCGCTGGAATGACATCTGATGTGAATCCGAGATTCATGACACAGGATGTTAATTTGCTTGTCATTAAATCCTAATACTGAAAACTGTGAATAGTATTTCAGTTATGAACTTTGTACTTTCCCACCAGTAATTTTAATCCAAAAAAGCAATGCATTAGAAAAACTGATAAATCTGCCTTAGCAAGACACCTAGACGGAGTTACATCCGACAATGCCTCAAACATTCATTGTGATACATACCATGTTCTTGATGGTGGTACACTACTCCAGCTGGTTGTATGGCTTACGGCAGTAACTTATTCAGATTTTTCTCTTATACAAAAACCACATTGAAAGTAACTATGGGAAAGTAACTGCTGTTTTGGAGGCTATACAACCTCGAGCATCAAGGATATGGAACAGAGTCGGCAAATGAAACATTCTTCGATGACCATACATTTCGAAAGCCGTACACTAGTGGTGACAAACAAAACCGCATTTTTCGGAAACAAACAAAACAAACAGAGAGTTATTCATATTTTAGAAATCTGGAGGAAGAAGGCCATCGGGTCATATATAGTGTTTCAGATGCAGATACCGTGATTGTCAGAACCGCACTGGATTTATCAAGACCCAGATATGTGACAGTGGTGGCTGATGACGCTGACATATTAATGATGCTATTGCATCATACGAGTCACGATATCACAATGCAATCTATGGAGAAAGATGGCTTAAAACGAAACATTCTTCAAATGAGAGAGACTATTGGTGACGAAGCTTGTCAAATACTGCTTTTTGTTTATTATTTAACAGGATGTGTTTCTACAAGTTCGCTGTTTGGGAAAAGTAAATCTGTAGTTTTCCGCAAATTGGGCGGTTCTGAATTGCTGTCCGAGTGTATCAAGTTTGGTTCCGTGAACATAAGTTGCGAAGAAATTATTGCAACAGGTCTCAAGATATTAGTATCAGGGTATGAAGGAGATCCAAAGACAGATACTCTCAATTCATTATGATACAAACTATACCGAAAAGAAAATATGTTTGGTACGTAACGAATTTGACATCGGTCGCCTGCCACCAACAGAAAATGCTGCGAAGTACCATCTCCTTCGTGTACACTTCCAGTGCACGATTTGGACGACATTACAAGAGAATGTAACAGATACAAAGAAGATTGGTTCGGAAAATGTGGGCGGAGAACTTTTTCCAAATACAACGGACATTGAACCAGCGCCAAAATCTTTATTGAACGTTATTCGATGTGCTTGTAAAACGTCCATGTGTGATCCATGCTTGAGAAACTGCAAGTGCAAGCACTATGGACTTCCATGCAGTGAGGTGTGTAAGAACTGTATTGGAAAAAAATTGCACTAATGTAAATGAGCCATATGAGGATGCAGAACATGATCTCTGAACTGAATAAAGAAAGTGAGTACTATATGAAACAAATACTTTTGTTAAGTTTATTAGACAATTATAAAACATTTTTTTGGTGCTAAACGTAGACCGTGAAACGTTTGTTCTATAAATTGATATAAATAAGCGATGCATACAAAAACATATAAAATAAAAAAGTAACATTTTATTGACTACAGAAAAATATAAAGGACTTAACTTAGGATAATATTTTTCTTCCTGAACTTTATACCTTTGTCATTTTCAATGAAAGAAGCAGATATTTTCTCAAAACTTGAAACGACTCTTAAAACCTAAATGAAACATGCATATTTTTAACACGACTGCTGGTCAGACAAAAACATTATTGTTGACCGTAACTATAACAATTAATGAGAGAAAGATCTGGGAACTAGTGCACATAATAAAACTCAAAATCAAGGAAAACATTTTATATTCTCCCCCCTCAGTTTAGTCCATATCCCGAAAGTCTCCATTGTTCTAGACTTCTCCGAGCGCCCTCGCGAACAATAGGCTTCTCTCGCCGAGTTTCACGCCCTCTCGTCCATTCACACCAAGAACACTCGTCCGCCGCCGTCTTCTTGCACGAAACTTCACTCGTGCACTGGCCAGATGACCTCCGCCAAAGACTGCTGGCCGCTGGGCCGCGGCAGTATATAAAGTGTCGTAGGACGTCACCCAGAATTTTCTCTAACCCGTGCGCTACGCCGAACGTCCTAATTCACCGAATATTCGTGCGCTTCCTACAGGTGTCGGCTTTTTCATAGCGAAAAGGGGGGGTGGTCTGTGACGTCAGCATCACTTGAATAGTCTTGTGTCGTTGCTACATTACTCGGTATCTCCAGCAGCGGACGTGAGGGGCTGTGATGTCAGCTGGTCTCGCAGTACTAGAATTTAGATGAGTTGAGGAAAACTTAATCTGGTACAGGAGCCAAGAGCTGGGGAGCTGCCCTGTACTAGTTACATCATCTATACCCTATCATGGATGTAATTGACCTTTCACCCGTGACCCATGTGCTCTATGACCTTAAACTTGACCTTGGTCCAGATGACCTTTGACCCAAAAAATCACTAAGAAACCTTAAAAAATTCCAAAAGTCCTCAATCTATTAAATTTTTTAAATCCAAAACACCTGAAAAATAAATTATTATTAAAAATTACAAAGATATTATTTTAAAAATTTAAAAAAATTTTGAAGGATCCTCAGAAAATCCCAAATTATCCCAGAACAGCTGACAGGGATCAGTGACCCAGGTGGCATTGGGGTCAGGTGACCGGGATGAGGATCATTGACATTTGACCTTCAAAATAAAAAATAATGGTAAAAAATAATAAAATACCAAAATATTTATTATAAAAATTACTAAAAATTATTAAAAAATTACTTAAAAACTTATATAAATGAAAAAAACCATACATTTACGAAGGTCTCCCCCCCCCCAGAAAAACCAATTACTCACCACTGTTCAACTCCATCAGAGGACTGACTGCATCATCCCACCTCCCCCCTTACCATCCTCCATTTTGATTCTTTCATTCGTTATTCGTTAATACATTACTGGAGCCCGCCATCTTGGTAAGCAACATCTAATTAGTATACATCACTTGTTTGCCATCTTGGAAGATAATACCCATTTGCAATTTAACTATGACGTGTGACCCATGACCCCAGACCGCTGACCACGACCATGACCCCATGACCTAGAATGATCTTGAAAACAAAACTCTAAAAAAGTACATTAAAGTCAACAAGCATAATGCATTACAGGCTACCAACGCCCTATTAGATGCAGACTACCTCGACCTTGACACCATGGCCTCGAAAAACCTTGAAAATAAAAACTTGAGAGAATTACATAACATTTAGCAAGCACAGTACATTACATACTTCTGCCACTATATTAGATACAGACCACCTCGACATTTACCCCATGACCTTGAATGACCTTGCAAAAATCTTGAGCAAAAAATACATAAAAGTCAACAAATATAATACATTACAGACTACCACTGCGATATTACAAGCAGACTAACTCGACCTTGGCCCCATGAACTTGAATAACCTTGAAAACAAAACAACTCGAGAAAATTTCATAAAAGTCAACACGCATATGACATTACAGACTACTACCATATTAGATGCAGACTACATCGTCCTTGACCTCATGACCTTGAATGACCTTGAAAACAAAAACTCGAGAAAATGCATAAAAGTCAGCTAGCATTATACATTACAGACTACCACCACCATATGATGCAGACTACCTTGACGTTGACCCCATGACATTGAATGAACTGAAAACAAGAATTCGAGAAAAATCTATGTGTAGAGGCAGAACCCAGTCGAGACGTTCCGCCTTTCACACAGCTGCTGTCAAACGAAACCTCTCAGCTTACCTCCCTACTGTTTATGATATACAAGTATGCAAGCCCTATTGTGTCACATTGACTTTGATCCAATCATACTTCACCATGAATACATTGTGCAGAAACGGACCAGACAATCACCATGTTTCCTTATGATTTCAGATGACCAATCACATGCAGGCATTGAGACATCACACAGGGCAGTTAGGCAGTCTTTAGATGCTAGTTCCTTGATTACATTACCATGCAGTTATATCTTAATCAGATACTTCCAGACAAGTTCTTCGCTCACCAATATATCATGGTCACTCTTAAAATAGACAACTGACTTCTGTTGTTAGACCAACCCCTCACAAGACTAACCCATTGACCCATTATGACCCCTGATTGCGGTGCTGACCTAAAATGACCCCAAAACTATCAATAAATCCCCCCTAAGCAATGCCTAAATGATACCCTAATGACCCCTGATCCCAGTGTTGCGGTGGAAATTGTGGTGATTTTTGTGGTGCCGATTGCAGTGTTTCGGTGCTAATTGCGGTGGTGCATTGCTAATTGCGGTGCTGATTGCAATGCTGATTGTGACTGCAGTGCTAATTGCAGTGCTCCGGTGCTAATTGCGGTTTTGATTGTGATTCCGGTGCTGATTGTGATCGTGGTGATAATTGCCGTGCTGATTGAGATTGCGGTGCTAAGTGCTGTGCTGATTGAGATTGTGGTGGTAAGTGCATTGTGTGTGTGGGTGGGTCCCAAATGAATAAAATTCATATATTTTAAAATAAAGTTATATAGTCCTATCTCTAAAATCTAAATTGCGAACATTTAATTTAATTATCCCGCTTTAAACAATTATATATCCAGGTCCCTCGGTATCTTTAATCGCTTCTTGGGTAAACTGTATTTACACTTTGCAATTAAAGTGCCAGAGCTAAAGCAGGCTCCTACCACGATTCGCTATTGGTTGATGCGCAACATGGACTTTGTACTGAACAATGCCGCATCACGTCAGGCCACCGCCATGCTTCTCAACTGGTCGCCGTCGCGTGAAAAATGAGTCTTCGTACCGACCATTTTCTCATGCCGATATGAATTTTTGAACATACGTGAAAACTCGATCCAATAATTGGCACTGGCGGCAACCCGTTAGTGAGGATGCCGGTTCACGACTCCATGATCTTCGAGGTCAAAAGGCAGCCCTTCATATTTTCAATTCATCTAAGCGGTATGGGAACACTCTGAGAAAACCCAAATACTCGTTCACCCCAGAAGAGTACATGCAGCTCCTAAAAAATATATTTATATAGACCTATACGTTATTATGTATAGTTAAATTTAAATGTATTACTATATAAATATGTAAAAAAAATTATTTCAAATTTTTTTATGTATGTAGTTATGTGCACATGAATATGGGGATAAAGAATTATTTCAGTTTAATTTATTCATATTTATGTATAGGAATAAGTATATAATTATGTAAATATGAAATAATTTTCAACTTCATTTATATGAATTTATATAGGCATATAAGCATGCATTGGTATATAAATATATAAATATAAAATTATTTAAATTTGTCTTACCCATTTCTATGTATATGTATATAAATATGAGAATATAAAATTAATTTAAATGTCTATATATAAGCATGTAAATATAAATATGGATAATATAAAATAAATTTTAATTTATATTTTTAGATATATGCATATGCTTTCAAGCTTATTTAAACAACATATTTTTATGTTAGTTCCTACGTGGTTTATTCCGGGGAGAATTAGTATTTGGGCTTTCTCAGAGTGTTCCCATATAGCAAAGATGAATTGCGAATATGAAGGGCTGCCTTTCGACCTCGACGATCATGGTGCCGTTAACCTGCATCATCGCTAACTGGTTGCCGCCAGTGCCGATTCTGCGATTGAGTTTTCACCTATGTCAAAAATGCATATCGTCACGAGAGGGCAGTCCGTACGAAGAGTCCTTTTTCTCACGCCGACAACCAATTGGGAAGCATTTTAGTGGGCTGTTGTGGTGTGGCATTATTCAGTTCAAAGTCCATGTTGTACATCGACCAATGGCGAAGAGTGATGGGAGTCTGCTTTAGATCTGGGCAATTTTTTTACAAAGTGTAAATACAGTTTACCCAGGAAGCTATGAAATATACCGAGGGACCTGGATATATACTTTTATAAAGCGAGATTATTTAATAAAATGTTCGCATTTCAGATTTTTAAAATAGGACCATATAGTTTTATTTTAAAATACTTGACTTTTTTTTCACTTGCGATTCACACACACACTCACACCGCACTTACAACTGCACTTAGCATTACAGTCACAATCAGCACTGCACTTAGCACCGCAGTCGCAATCATCGACATAATCAGCACCACAATCACAATCAGAACCGCAATTATAACCAAAAAACCACAATCAGCAGCACAATTAGCACCACAGTACCTCAATTATCATCCCAACACAGCTATTAGCACCAAAACACTGCAATCAGCACCACAACACCGCAATTAGCACAGCATCACTACAGCACCACAATCAGGGGTCATCGGGTGTCATTAATTGTCTTTCAGGGGTCTTTATGGGGTCGTTTGGGAGTCGTTAGGTGTCGTTTTAGAGCCATTAGGGGCCAGGATCGCAATCAGGGGTCATAATGGGCCAATGTGTCATGGGTAAATGGGTCAATGAGTCAGTCTTGTGAGGGGTCGGTCTGAAAACAGGAGTCAGTTGTCAACTTTAAGTGTGAGAATAATTTATAGGTAAGCGAAGAACTTGTCTGGAAGAAAGTGTTTAATATATAACTGCATGGTTATGTGATCAAGGAACTATCATTTAAAGCATGCCTACCTTCCTGTGTGTGTGATGTCTCAATGCCTGCATGTGATTGGTCATCTACAATAATGTAACTTGGCGTTAGGCTGGTCGGTTTCTGCACTATGTATTCATGGTGCAGTACGATTGGTTCAAAGTCAAAATGACACCATAGGGCTTGCACATTTGTATATTATAATCAGTAGGGAGGTAAGCTGAGAGGTTTCATTTGACAGCAGCTGTTTGAAAGGTGGATAACCTCGACAGGGTTCTGCCTCCACACATGAATTTTTCTCGAATTTTTGTTTTTGGTTTATTCAAGGTCATGGGGTCAAGATGAAGGTAGTATGCATCTAATATGGTGGGGGTAGTCTGTAATGTATAATGCTAGCTGACTTTCATGTATTTTTTAATTTTTTTTTCATGGCCCTTCAAGTTCATGGGATCAAGTTTGAGGTATTTTTCACAAGTTTTTATTTTCAAGGTCATTCAAGGTTTTGGGGCCAAGGTAGAGTTAGTCTGCTCTTATATGGCTGTGGTACTCTGCAATGCATTATGATTGTTGGCTTTTATATATTTTTCTTAAGTTTTTATTTTCACGGTCATTCAAGCTTATATAGTCAAGGTCGAAGTAGTCTGCATCTAATATGGTGTTAGTAGTCTGTAAATGTCATATGCTTGTTGACATTTATGTATTTATTCTAAAAAAAATTATTTTCAATGTCATTCGAAGTAATGGAGTCAAGGTCGAGGTAGTCTGCATCTAGTATGGTGGCGGTAGTCTGTAATGTATTATGCTTGTTGACTTTTATGTATTTTATCAAGAGTTTTTGTTTTCAAGGTCATTCAAGGTCTTCGGGTCAAGGTCGAGGTCAGCAGTCCGGGTTCATGGGTCACATTTCAAAGTTCAATTGTTAATAGGTATTGTCTTGCAGGGTGGCAGACAAGTGATGTATTCCAATATGATGGTTGCCTATCAAGATGATGGCCTCCAGTAATTAATAAACAAATGACGAATGAAAAATTCAAAATATTGGAATGAGTATAGCTGAGGGGAGTGGAAATGATAAAGTCAGTTGCCTGCTGCATTCGAACAGAGGCGAGTAATTCGTTGCTCTGGGGGGGACCTTCAGAAATTTAAGTTTTTTTATAAGTTTGAAATTATTTTTAAATGTTATAGTTAATGTTTATAAATTAATTTTCAGTGATTTTTAATAAAAATTTATTTGTACGTTTTGGAATTTTTTGTGATTTTTTATTTATTTTTTATAATTTTGTCTCCTGGCTCGCTGATCCCTGCCAGCTGTCCTGGGGAAATTTGTGAATTTCTAAGGATCCTTTTAATAAGTTTTACTTATATATTTTTTCGGATTTATTTATTTTTAATTTAATTTTTTTTTTTTTAGAATTTTTGGAATTTATTGAGGATTTTATGTAATTTCTTAGTGCTATTTGGGGCCAAAGATCATCTGGGTCAAGATCAAGGTCAAGGTCAAACGTCACATGGATAAGAGGTGAAAGGTAAATGGCATACAAGATGGCGGACGGGTGACATAACAAAACGGTGGCTGCCCAGCTCCTGGCTCCTGTATCAGACTCTGTTGTCTCCAACTCATTTAATTCCTAATTAATTTCCGCTGTCCATCATTCACGGGCTTCCTTGAAAGGGTTTTGGGAGGAGGTTGGGGGGCAACGAGCGCGTCGTTCCATGAAGTGAAAACTGGACCTATTTCGTATTCCCGGCTGCATTAACTGCTAGGTGACTTCTTACGTGGTCCGACTCCAATATCGTTGTTCTTTTTAGTACCATATTTTGATCTTTCTACGTTCCCTCAGATAGGATGTTACCAGTTGTTATGGTGGGCAAGTGGTTTGGAAAAGAATTACTGCGGCTGTCAGTTCAAATTGTTCGTGCAGCTGTCCCGTGACTGGTTCCTGGATGAATAGCCTAGGTTTGTACTCCTGGACAGCTGACTCGTAAGAGTCCCTCCTTTCTACAGTTCCAGCATTCTCGGCGCCTCCGTCGACTAGGGACAGGTGTCGCAGTTTCTACGAAGTTCAAAAGTTCCTCTACCACCGTCTCCATTCTTTTTAAAAATCTCTCAGTCATACTCACGTCTGGCTGCCGGGTCCTGCAGTTCCTCTGCAGACACTGGATATTCAAGTGTCCTGTCTGTCTACATTCCCAACATTCCCGACGCTGAGGTGGATAAAAACTGGGTTTCCTAGTACAGACTCTGGTAGCAATGTCTTTCATTGTGATCGCCAGCTTTCTCAAGACGTCCAGGATGCTATCTTCATCGTCGTCATTGCACGGGGTAGCTGCCTATACTGCATGCCGGAACGTCGTCTCCTGCTTCGCTGATTCTACCGCCAATGCTCGGGCCAGGGCATTCTGCAGGCTACGTCGCGATGCCAGGCGTACAGCTCAGCACGCATCTGCTTCGGTAATAGCATCCACGAAAAAGTCGACTTCAATTGCGTTTCGTGCCTCTTCAAAGCACCCTTCAAGAGACAGGTGTGTCAGCTTCACAATGTCCTGCCACAGTTCCTGCAGTGGTTCCCTGGTCGCTGGATGAGGCTTTGCAGTCGGGCATGGTGGGCGTGTCGCAGGTACCGGTCACCGAATCGCAGCTCCAAAGCCGACACCAATGTGGAGTATTCTAGCCGAGGTTGTTCTGGCAGCGACTGAAGTATGCTCAAGGCAGTTCCCCTCAGTACAGCCGCCAGTTAGTACGTCCGCTGCTCTTCACTCCAGCCATTGAGAGCGGCAACGATATCGAATTGGTCCCATTATTCGCGCCAAGGTGTCTGTCTTTCTTAGGAAGCAGACTTTATTGTGACGCCACCTTTACCCTTCCTGGCTGAGGCGTAGCCACATTGCAGGACTGCTGCGCCTCTCCTGTAGTTGCGGCACTGGCAGCTACCACTGCCTTCTCGTCGCTGTCCTCAGTCGTCAGCTCGAAGTTGACCATTATCAGCTCCTCTTCCGCCCCTGTATTTATTCTCCTCTGCTGCGCTAGGAAGTCCTGTCATTCATTCTTGAGGGCACTCACATCTTGGTACACCTTTCTCTCGACACTTTCAATTTTCTGGTCTACACATTCTATTTTATTATTTACTAATTCGCTATTACACTCTAGCTTTCCGTACACATTTTCGTACACGCTGTCTATTTTATATCCACATTTTCGTTTACGCTGTCCCTAATACTCTCTACAAGTTCACTAACACCACTTATTTAGCTATTCACAGATTTATTAACACTACCTATTTTACTATTTACATGACTTATTTGACCACTCAGTCCTTCGATCAAGGAACGAAGTGCTTCGATGTCTTGCAAAACTTTCCTGGTTAAAATTAAAAAATTTATTAATAATGTTCTGGCCAAATAATGGAACCATAGTATTTGCAAATTTATCCTGCTAGTTAATAACCTACTGTAATACTATTTACAATTATTTTAATATTTTATTTTTATTAAATGCCTTACACTTCTTACACCAGTGTTACAATTTCTCTCTCGAAATTCAGTGGGCAAAACAGAGTTCATTAAGAGATGGGGGCCTTGGTTAAATGAAAGTGGTAATTATAATTTCCAAATTTTATTTACAACAACCACAAACAAAAGTCTCTCAACTAAACATCCATGTCCCGAAAGTCTGCAATGGTCTAAACTTCTCCGAGCGCCCTCACGCATAATAGGCTTCACTCGCCGGGTTTCACGCCCTCTCGTCCATTCATGCCAAGAACACTCCTCCACCACCGTCGTCTCGCATGAAACTTCGCTCGTGCACTGGCCAGATGGCCTCCGCCAAAGATTACTGGCCGCTGGGCTGTGGCAGTGATTATAGTGTCGTAGGCCGTCACTAAGAATTTTCTCTAACTCGCGCGCTATGCCGAGCGTCCTAATTCCCCGAATATTCGTGCGCTTCCTACAGGTGTCGGCTTTTTCATCGCGAAGGAGGGGAGGAGGGTGGCCTGTGACGCTAGCAAGTCTCATTTGAATATTCTTGCGTCGTCGCTACATTTGTCGGAATCGCCAGCAGGGGATGGAGGTATGTGATGTCAGCTAATCTAGCTTCTTGTTGACCTTCACCAACAAAAACAATTTTAGCACATCGCAACAGCAGGCTATGGCGAATAATGCTATTGCACAATGTTTTTATCTGAAGTTGTCTTGAATCCTAAACATTTATTTTCTATTGTGTCTGTTGTCAAAATAAAATGCACACACATACGGTGAAAGAAGATTTAACGGTTGAGAGGTTCATTCAGAGTTCTGGAGATATATTAATTATAAACAAAAATATCATTACGATATTACGTGTACATGTAGTCACTCAATACCGCGCACAGTTCTGTTGGTACCGTTCTCGAAAAAAAAAAAAAAAAAGGACTGACAGATTGATGTCGTGTGCTTCCATAGTAAGAAGCATTGCTGTAATCTGCTTACATGACTTCCTTCCTTTTAAATATTTCAAAGGGTTCATATCATATATAATCAAGACACGTATAACTGCTACACTTCAGTGCAGTCAAAGGTAAAAACTGGCAACGTGTTTCTAGAAGTAGGTCGGGTAGTGGAAATAAAATGTCCATACATCGCCAGGGATCTTGCTCCAAGACAAATGGCACAGAAAATGAGTAGCCAGTCATTTTTCTGCTAGTTAGACAGTGAGCGACAGCAGAAATTAAAAATAACGCTCAGTTACTACTATCAGGTCCAGGGACAGCATGCTCTAACAAAGAGAAAATTCTGCAACTTCATAGTCTAGACGTCTAATGATATGCCCGCAGAACGGATTCATAGGGACGAAGGTTGTTGTCAATTAATGTTTTTAGAAATGTATTACTTTTATGACTTTTTTTAGCCCCATGATTCCCAAATTTGAATAAATTACGAAATATACCTCTTAAAACTCGGACGCTATATGTAAATACGCTCTCTGAGAAAAATAATTCCTTCCCCCACCCCCAGGTCTGTTCCATCCCTGTGTATTCAAAAATGTAGGAGTGAGAATGGACATCTTAAAATATACACATTTTATAGTGAAAAAGAATTATTCTTTTGACTTTCGTAGTATATTTTGATAATTATTATGTAGCATATTTACTTAGTTCTATAGTTGAACATTTGCCCACCTCGGTAGCGAAGTATACTGCAGATTACCAGAATTTCTAAATAATAATAATATTAATAAAATAAATTTAAGTTGCGCGAAGCATTGTAAGAAATTTACACTGCAAAATATAAATTGCAACAAAAGACATGCAAATAAAAATCACAGGTACCTTGTCCACGACTCGAACCCAGAAAACATTTTACAATGAGGTAGCGTGCAACCAACTACATAACAGAGGTAGGCAGGACTCTGAGAAATATCTTCGGGTGTAATCAGTCTAATGTTGCGGTGGATAGGGTTCACTAACCTAAAGTATGTACAGTGCCGTCATGTTTAAAATTAGCGTCTGACGCACTTAAATCACGTTAGTTTAAATGCCCTAACGTAGGGCTACTTCCGCGAAAAATTTGCTGGAAATCGTTTTGATTAGTTCCCGAGATACGACATAAAACTTAATTTCTTAATATGACGACCTTCATAAATATCGCTCAAAAGTTTATGTGTTAGCACATTCGATGGCTGTCATTGGTAGTGCCAGTATGGAAGGTTCGGTTGAAGCTTTCCGGGACACAGGGCATATTAATCAAAAATATGTTAATAACTGCTATTTTGAAAACATGTGATTACCGCCTAAAGTAATATACATTTAGACGGAATAAAACAGTATGCCTAGTCATGTATATTCGTTCGGAATTATTATATCTTGAGATAAGACATAGAAAATTAATTGAATGCCTACGGTGTGCTATCTTTAAAAATGGCGGAGAAAAATGTTTCCCTATTAGCTTAATTTATAGTTTTGACAGATACTTTGAACATACAATATTAAGTTGAAATTGGTCAGATGGTCTTGTAGATAAAGCATACTAATCTTAAATGTTTACATAACCGCCAATCTGAAAATTAATGTCTAACCCATTTAAAACATAAACTAATGTGGCCTACCATAGTAAATTTCTGCGTCCTATATGGTGGAAATAGGATGCCTTTTTCCCGAGTTATGAAGTAGAACTTTATTTCTTCATGAAGCACTGTCTTACAAAATGGCGGACAAAAAGTTTTGCTTTACATATTAGATAGTTGTAGTATCAATTGCCAGCATACTATGGTACGGTAAAATTAGTTACGTGGTTTCGAATATTTTCATAATAAGGTAAAATGTTTATATTTTTGCCATTTTGAACAAAAATTACTTGACACACTTAAAATATAACAATTATTATATGCCCTTCCGTACTCTTATAATTGTTTATAATATTTGGTAGAAATCGGGAAATTGTTTTTCAAGTAATGACATATAATATTATTATTTCATATGGCGCCATCTTACAAAATAGCTGCCAAAAGGGGCTATTTGTTGGCATATAATATAATGTTATATATACTTTCTGAATATAAAGCTAAGTCGAAATTGGCCGAATGGTATGGTATATACACCAAATAAAACTAAAATATTTGTATGGCCGCCACTTTGAAAATAAGAGATTTATCATTTTACATTGCATATGCTAACATAGTCTACCATTGTAATAATCACTTGTCAAATTTGGCAAGTAATGGTAAAGTAATTTTCGTGGCATAACATGTAAGCTTTGTTTTTTCACGTAGTGCTAAGTTCCAAAATTGCTTATTAATATAAATATCCCTTTCTAAACTCAATGCTTATATTATGCATTTTAACATATAGAAATTGGCTTACAACGGCTGAATGGTTCCTGACATACAACAAAGCAACCTCCATTTTAAATTGCCGCCATTTTTAAAGTGCATTTGGTATGGTAAAAAACTATGAAAGCTGGATGTCCTTACTAATTTTCGTAAATTTGGTCCACGCGTTCAATTGTTTTAGGCACACACTCATACACAAATACACAAATACACAAATACACACATGTACGCACAAAAAAAAATATTGACTTCGTAAGTCTTTCTTTCTTTTGGAAAGTAGGCTAAAAGCGATGCTATAACAGAGGAGAATTGAATGACTTGAATATATTAAAATATTATGTAATTTTTTTAAAGTATCTGATATATTATTTTACGAACAATGTGTTCTACATATCGTTTACAGAGACTACAACAGATAATATTAATTATAAAAATGTTCATTTGTAACATTTACTCACTCTCTCCTTTATTCCCTTCACTCTCTTTCTTCCTGGTTTTCCTCTCTAGTCATCCCGTTATTCGTAATATTGATTGCTTTCTATATATGTTGTATTGCTTCATTGGGTCGTTAATGAGTTTACTTCAGCTGATGTTTAACTGAGGGGGAAATATATCCCTCATCATGTTCTATTGTAATTCAATAACGTCGAATATGATAACACTTACATAAAAGTCCATACCTAAGTTCCATCTATATAAAAAGAATAGCTGTGTTGGAATCGTAATCATATCGACTTTGCTACGAAAGCAATCATTAGGTTAGTTTTAGTGCCAATAATCATACCTACCTGCATTGTATTATACTGTTAGTAAAAAAATTACCATTTTACATATAAACAAAATAACAATACTACACGGGGAAATGGGTGAAGGTGGAGACTGGTCCAGATTGGTGTATCTAAAACGTATCAGCACATATTGAAATAGACAATCCTTAGTCCAGGTCAAATAGCAAGAGTGGTAGCTGTTTCCAAAATTTGAGAAAAATTATAATTTTTACCATACTTAGGAAACTGGGAAACTCCTTGCGGGATAGAAACAAAGTATTTGTTACAAAATATTTGAAACTTAATTATTTATAAAGTGAATGTCGTGTTCATATAAACCACTTCTATCATGTCGAAGAGGGTGTTGCTACACGTACGTCTACAAAATAGTTCTTTTACAGGAAAAATTCCATATTTTTTAATAGACATTTCAAATTATTGGCCAAAGTAGCAACATGAATATCTTTTGTAAAAATTGTCTAACTCGCTCTTTTCTAGTAATCATTACGGGTTTGATTTCGCAGAGAAATGTTACAGCCTGCCAAGTAGGCAACCAGTCTTGGCTATCAGAGCTGCGCCGTAGTGACGTGTGGGCTTTACGTACAGGTGTTTTATGACGGAAGTGTATGCTAACTGGTTTCATCTAATGAGGTTTCTAAGAAGCGCGGAATATTGGCGTACGTCATGGTTTCCCCCCACTCTTGTTATCAGTACTGCAGTTACCTTCCCTAACAGAAGAGTTGACTGTAAAATAATAAAAAAACACACTTCACTGCACGTTGCATGCATAATATACATGGGGAAGTGTACGAACTCAGAAATGGCAGATATGGTTCTGCTATGCGATGAAGATAAAGGTAATGCACCAGTTGATGTAAGATTGTACATAATAGAGGTTTCCAGCCAACGGCAACCTCATCACGAGACCTTCATAACTGTCTCTCAAACACTGCGTGAAACAGGTACGTTGAAGGCACGAGGTGGGTCTGGTCACCCGAGCAATGTCCATACACCAAATGTAGAAGAATAATTGTTAAATGTTGTGGCAGAAAACCAGTCTGCAGGTACACGCGCCATTGAGCACCGTATAGATAAGTCCCATTCCACTGTATGGCATGTTATGCAAGAGCAGCAGCTGCGTATCTACCACATGTGAAAGGTACAGAAATTGGGACAGGTACATTTCCCTCCTTGACGTGAGTTGTCGTTTCTGCAACAGTGCACAGTAATTGAAACATTTTACTTACATTGAATCGTTTATTGAAGAAGAGGCATTCAAGAGAGACTATTATTTAACAGCAGGAACAGTCACATTTGGGACCACACAAGTCGTCAAGCAACCGCATTGACAGACAACCAGCATAGGTTTTTTGTAAAAACCTGGGCGGGAATTGTTGGTGACTATTAAATTGGACCGTACTTAATGCCGCAACGATTGACGGGGAACATGAATTTCCAATTCCTACAAAGTACTTTGCCAGATTTGCTCGAATATGTGCCGTTCGTGTTCCGGTAACGTGTGTGGCTTCAATACAACGGCAATTTCCAACATGGTGGTTTGGATTAGGTTGACCTGTTGCGTGGCCAGCAAGCTTTCCTGGCCTTAAACTGTTAGACGTTTTCATGTGGGTGTTCATCAAGGCTCAGGTGTACGACACACCCATTGAGTCGGAGGATGATCGTTTAGACAGGGTTATGGCTGCCAGTGACATGCTTCATGATACACTGGGTGTTTTCGAAAGGATATATCACTCTTTCACAAGCCGAATTAATTGTTGCAATGAGGTTGGCGGCCGCGATTTTGAACAGTTTCTGTAAAGGTGCTTATGATGGCACGACATTTTACTAGTAGTGCAAAGAATTTCAATTTCTTTTCTGATTTATTTATTCGTAACAGTAAGAAAATCCCACCGAACCGTTTTTTTGTGCAACCTACTAATGTAAGACCATACACACAGTTGCGGAAAACTCATTTCACTCTGGCGCGGGGTGCCATGGTGGCTGAGCGATTAGCACTCTCGCCTCCCACCAAGACGATCCGGGCTCAATCCCAGCCGGGTCACCGGATTTTCGCAAGTGGGAATCGTGCCTGACGATGCCGTTGGTCGGCGTGTTTTCTCGGGGATCTCCCATTTCCCCCGCCCCCGGGTTACAGATTAAACGGGATGCCACCTTTTTACTGATCTAGTTAATTTTATATCAAACGGTTAATTAAATTGCTCGAAAGGGTTAATGAAATCTAAAGGTTTAAATTGATTGAAAGGGATAATTTAATGAAGGGGTTAAATTTATTGAGAAGGTAAAAAAATTTGGCGCAAGAGTGTACCAAGTTTCAAATTGATTACTTTCTTTCTTTCTTTTTGTGGCTCGGGGAGCAGCTTTGGTAAATGTCAGCACGACGACTGGCACTTGACTGAGGTGCGGCGTGTTGGGGATGGGGTCTATATGTGGTGAGTTTTGTGCAAGAGTGATATAAGTGTAAATTTGGTTGTGTCTTGTAGACGGTTGTGGGAGATAGGTGATTTTTGCTAATGGTAATTAAACAGAAAGAGAAAACGACATATTGTTAACACACGAGAGATATTCAGTGTGTTCTACCTATGATTAAATAATACGAGAGAGAGAGAGAGAGAGAGAAGTATAACTACGTGACTCTCCAGTATGTAATTAAATGTAAAGAGATGAATTAGTCTACCCCGAGCTGTATGTTAGAAATATAATTTACACGAGAGAAGTATAAAGAACGAACATAATTATGTGACTATCACAACTATGTGAGTGTGCAGTATGGAATTAATTAACGAAGCAAAACAATGTCCTTATAAATTAAACGGCTATCGAACACAATAACAAGATATATGTCACTACTTGACGCCTTTCGCACATACCTTATACGTCCGTCTGCCTGTGAGACTGGTGAGGAACTCTAGAAACGTAATCCACATGTAAAAAACTAATTGCTTAGCATGCCTAAAAAAATAAAATGTTTAATATACGTCCATTCGCTCAGTGAAGCATTGACTTGGATATAGGACTTACGTCAACTTATAACCTACATTTGATTATAGACTGAGGTGAAAATAAAATAAAAACGGCTAATGAACACAAGTACATGAAAATGATTAAATACGTAATGCAATCGCACCAGGAGCTCCCCGAAAACACATCCGTCCGCTTCGGAGGTCAGTCAATGAATGAGTCGAGCTTACGTCGAGAGCCTGACTATATATACGTGGAGCGCGTTCGGAGGCTGACAAGCGACTAGGGTTATAGCTACTCAGAAATAGATGTGAATACCGTTTACGTGACAAATGGATAACAATTATCGTTATGACGCTCATACTAATATATAAGTTAAACTAGTTGAATTAACAACGAATTAAAAATAAACACGTAATGAAATCGTAAAAGGAGCTCTCCGAAAACACATCCATCCACCTCGGAGGTCAGTCAATGAATGACTGTATAGTATGACGTGTGCCTGCTTATAAGCGGTTACATATATGTGGAGCGTGGCTGAGTTGAAATTTACGACTGACAGAGCCTATTTCCCTACCAATTTACTATTAACGACTTGATTACACGATTCGTCCTACAAGTAGGTGAATGTATAAAAATGAATTATTAAAAAAAATAACGGAAATAATACAAATTTTTTCCGCTAAGTCTGTGAAATTCACAGCACTTCGTAACAAATACACGAGTTGAAAATGCTACGAAATTTCGTCTACCGAACACAGAAAAGGGGTTAACTTGATAAACGCACTACCACAAGATAAATTAAAGACTTATAAAACAATTATTTCACTCTATAGCTTACAAAGACTGTGAATGAGATCTGAATCCCGTAGCATATAATATCGCTTAACAAGAAACGCAGCTATCACACTCTGAAGGTCGGTGAATTCGAGAGGTTCAGTGTCGCGTCATTGCAGCGTGAGGGTTGGCGAAGAACTAAGATGGTGGAAACCTACGAGAACCCTCCGCATGGCTCCTGCCCACGGTCAAACTCCCCCCCCCCCCCCTCCTTAAACCAGCTATCACCGCAGTCACGGTCCCCCTCTAACTAAGAGTTCGTTTTTGCGCTTTCCAAAACTCTGGAACACAAACTCTGGTATCGATCGAACACTGCAAAGACCTGGTTAGCGGTAAACACCCCCATTCCACTACACTGGGCAAGAACTGACCCCTTCCAACGCCGCACTGCGCAAAACCCGCCCTCCTCAAGGTCATAAATCGTTTTTTTTTTTTTCGGATGACTGCCCTCGTCCACGGAGGGCGCTGCACCCTTGCTGTCGATTCAAGGTCACGCACCTTCGTCCCTTACAACGCTCAAGAACGTATTTTTCGGATATCTTGGAAACTGGCTGGTCCACACAGGCCTGGCTCTTCACCCGCAGAACGCTGCTTCGCGTATGAAGGGAGGCTCGCTTCAAGGTCAAAACGACGCTTTCCGTAGAGGCAACAGCGGATTTTAAACTGACCTGGGCTATTTCCCCTCTCCCCTCCTCACAACAAATTGCTATTTTCGCTCGAACATTGAAGCTTCCTCCTATACTTCGAGACACAAGAGCCTGGCGTATTCCCAGCAAAATAAAACAATTTTACAAGTCCCGCCGATAAAGCTTCATATCTCTGAAGTTAAAATTAAGTTTCATTAATCCTATAAGATAATCCCCAGATTTAACATTCCAAGAAAAAACTTTATATTTTAATTTAATAAACTTTATTCCATTTTCCAGCAAATTTTTAACTAATATATTATTGATTTTCACAGCAACACAGCTATACGACATATTTCTGGTAAGTAATGACAAACACGCATCTTTACACTTACACAAGTTTTAACTATTACGGTGTAAGCAAATACTCAAGTTAAACTTTATTTTCAATCATTTAAAACATGCGCTAAAGAAACTCGTTATAAATGTTTTTTTTTTTTTTACTTTCAATCCGGTTTTTTTTTTTTTTTTTTTTTTTCTAAAAATATGATGTGAGTAATTTTTCTTGTAGTTTTCACACTTCTTAATTTCTAGCATAAAAGATGTATATATTTTAACTTATTTACAAATAGTTTTCGCCTTAGAAAATAAATTTTCGACTTGATATTACTGAAATAACACATATCCAGCTTGAAATGACTGTTAGCGAAGCTGAAATCTGTTAAATTTCACGATATTTAAACTGATTTTCCTAGAAGTGCAAATATAAAGTAAATTTCAAGGAAAATCGCTGCCATTTTGTATCCTTTTACTATATATGGAGGGATAAATAAGATTTTTCTCAGTGTTAACTCGGCATCTGCTAAGGTCACTTCGTGTGTGTATGTGTGTGTGTGTGTGCATAGAATTAGCACTAGTGAGACTTAGGCGTTTACTACGATCCCAAACGTCCATTACAACTCCAGGCATCCACTACAACTCCAGGCGTCCACTACAACTCCAGGCATCCACTACAACGACAGGCGTTCACTGCAACAACAGGCGACTACTACAGCTCCAGACGTCCACTACAACGACATGAATCTACTACAACTACAACGCACATCATCTAGATCTACAAGGGATTTAATCTCTGCATCAGCTCTCAACGGGTACAATGTATCAAGGTCACTGCTGTCACAATTGTGACTCGGAATGTGTTGAAACGTTCAATGCTATTTTAGTGTATGGGAAGGCGAAAACATAATTGTGTTTAGACTACTCACAACTGCAAGTGCTGCCGAAAAAATTTATCATTTCTTTTGGACCACGAAATAAAACTAGTATATCCATTCCTTGATGAACATTTACAAGCTGATGAGGATATCGTATCCTATTTGACATGCGTTGACAGTCCTTACGGCATGCCTGCCTTTGCTAATGACGGGAACATGCAATATATGCGTATGGATTGCATGTCGCACAAGCTGGAATAGCTACTTGAAGCTAGAATTCTTCCAGATATAGTAATGGACGATTCCGGAATCAATTAAGTAGGTTCCGAGGCGAGCACTATCATTTTATAAATGAATTGAGGTACTTTTTATGAGAGAGACTTTTTGTAGATAGTGTATAAAGAAATAACGTAAAAATTATGTGCTATGCTCAAGGTTTTGAAAACTACCAAGACAACTACTTTGTAATTAAGGAACTCGCTATTTCTTATGCAACCGATTCTAATGACTCTATAGTATTATGCTTTAAATCCCCTAGACATTGGTATAGTTTAAAACCTGAAGTTAAAATGATGTTTCACGAACAGACTTACGAGATACATAACCTGAAATGGGAGTCTGGTGACATAGTTTACGAAAAACATTCTCAATATGTAAATGATGCGCTACTCGAAGACTATCCCATACACATGATTGGAAATACACAGAAGGAAATTTTAAAAAGTTTAACCAATGCAGAAGTAATAAATATCAGAAGATACCACGACTGTTCGAGTATTAATTCAATAGTGAAACGCTATAATGCTAATGACTGTGAGGAAAAAAACATTATCTTCACAATGTAAAATCGAAGCTTTAAGAGAGTATTTAAATCAACATCGTACCTATGTGTAGAAATATCAATTTTCGAAAAAATTGTTTGTTCCAGGTAGCGTAAGATTTCGAAAAAAATTAAGAAATTTGATCCAGAGAAGACGAATTGCAGTATTTTTCGAGGACACGAGAAAGCATGGTTCAAGTATCTAGGCAACATATACTTCCAAGCACAGATGTGCAGCGGAAATGAACATTGGAATTTTTCAAAAAGTTTCGGAGAAAGTATGTATACAGAACGAGTGTTGTGTTATGAAGAAGAAGACTGTCCGGTTTTTAATATGCAGCCTGACAGAGAACTCCCCTGTTCTTCTTGGGACCTATGTTTTAAAAATCGCAGTGTAGGAATAACCAAATAACCAGGTTTTCATCAAATCAAATATAAATTGATTAGAGAATTTTACGACACCCTTATGGACTGAAACATGCAATAAATACAAGGTAGTAGTGGACTTCTAAGAGCACCATTTGGAATGTGGGACTGTGAGATTTGGAACAACATTGTTTGTGTTTGTAAATTTGATCTAACAAAGTTGTCATTGAAGAACTAATTTTACCACGAACTGGAAGAACATGTGACTATATGAAAAGAGAGAGAATCGTACACCAGAGCTTCAGTAACGATGGGGATGTTCAACTTATTACTTCCTTATGCCAATGTTACTCCAGGGTTCAGGCGAGTGTAGTTTAGAATTGAAGATGAAGATATTCCACTACAGATACAGATGTGCAACGGAGATGAACATTAGTGTTTCTCGTTAATCAGTCCAACAGAAATTTTAAATGTTTGTGATGTATGTTATGGGCGAAATTATTGTCCTTTATATAATCTATGCCCAGACAGCAAACTATCTTGTAACTACAATTTGAAGCTCAAAGTGGATATATCACTAAACGCAAGTCCTACAAGAAAATCAAATACATAATACAGAAGGAATGTAGATGCTGTTCTCTTACTACAGTTTGGCAGAACAATGCAACAACAAACAAGAATTTACGCATGTAGGTGACCAAAAATTAATTTATCCCTATGGTATGTCGAATTGTAAGGTTTGGCATAGCAAGAACAGTTAAAAATGAGAAAGTTGGTGTTATAACAGCTATATAAAGGAGAGTGTTCAGTATTAAATCGTAAGTCATGGCTAGAATCTTCAACCCTACAGACGTATATGAGGCCCTGCGAATTGGATATAGGAGAGTTTTCTTTAAACCGTGCAATGGAATTCTACAAGTTCTTATCTACAAAGTTATATAAATTTGGTGTTACATTTTTGACAACAGTCTCTACATTCGCTTTGGTGAAGGAATAGCATGCAAAGATTGCGATGTGACATATCTTCGCCCTTACAGTGACTTGCCAACAACATTAGAAGATTTGATAATTGCCAGTCTTAGTGAGGAAATAGAAGAGGAACGGGGAAATGGAGAAATCATCTACCAGCTCACCAGACCTCACCAGGGAATCAGAGTTTGTTGGAAGGAGACTTGCAACAGGGACATCCACAAATAAACTTTCGAACAAGGAGGATTTTTTCCCGTCCATGTGTAATTTATATGCGTGTAAAGTGGCTAATTTAAAATAATGTTCCCAATGAAATACAAATATGTGTTTTATAGTAAAGGCTTGTATTCTGTAACTTATAGTTTATTATATTCACATTTTGTTGTTAAGTAAATATGTGAGTCAGAGATTAATTTCAAATGTACATATTTCTCTCAAGCTTTTACAGTGCATAGTAAACCAACTAGTTATGATGGAACTTTAACTAACTGCAACATTTCTGAATGTCTTGTAAACCAGTACAGACAGACCACACAGAGTATATCATAAGCGCAATCTTAAAGTCGAATGCATTGTAACATCATATTGTGAGGTAGAAAAATGTTTGAAACATCTTGTTTATGATACCGATGCTGTTTGACCTTACCAGTATTTCGAAGATGGTGATAATAATCTTCATATTTGAAATCATTATAGCAAAAACAAGTTTGGTTCCTTCTCTCATACTGGGTGTGATTCATCAAAATGTTATGTACATCGAGCAATATAATTAGCAAAAATAAAATTTAGCCCTAAAACACATTTTAACTTACAAATTTTGAGAGTTGATTTATCAATGTACATACATTGTTCCTTGCTTATTATTTGCAGTCGAGTGTTGGATGTCATAGTAGCAAAATCATGTATTTTCATCCTGTAAATCATTACATCAGTGTCAAACAAGGAACTTCCAATATAACTTATACCCTATGGTGCAACGAACTTTTATGAGAATTTACGGAGACTTGTGACAATATTTTTCATTTTAAAGTAATTTATTTTCCTCTTGCAGACAAAAAGAGCCATGAACTCATGCAATGCAGTGATAACAAGAAATGTCCAGTGTTTTATATTACTGCAAACACACATCTTCCATCTAGTATTGTAGGTGTGTACTCACATTATATTGAATCCTTTCCCGATTAGGTTGAAAGCAATTATTTACATGTCCCTACTTGTAAACACGTTTGTGTGCAAACATATAGGTTAAAACCAGGGTGTAAGAAGCACTCCCTCCTTGAAAACAGAGCTCATGAAAGGGATCTGAATCCAATATTAAGAAAATGCATGATAACTTTGTTCACAGAAGTTGCTAATAGTCTATAAAAAATGTTTTAAAGAAACATGTAGTATATATTTTGAATCAACTTCTTAGTGTTCAATGTTTTGTGTTACTCTGTAGTTGTTTTGGAGCAAGGCGTATTTGTTGTACATACAATTTTGGATCTGCCTCTATTTTTTTAATAATTGTGTAATTTGTGTGACATCCTGCATTTGTTAGTTTTGTACATAATTTTTTGGCTCATTCTATACTTCTTTGTTGTTATGTTTTGGTATATCATAGTCTCACTTGTTTATGTTTTGATCATACTATGCTGCTCCAGTTTTAAAATGATTTTTGGTAAACAACTTGTGTTTCTATCTTTTTTTTTATAAATAAATTAATCCTGTAAAACGAATATTATTTTACTTTTATTTAACCTATTTCTTACTAAAAGTCAACTTGTTTTCTTAAGAAAAATATTTTCTTGACAGAGAGAGGGAGAGAAAAGAAATTAATTTGTTTTGGCAGCGAGAGATTCTTAAATTTTCTATTGAAAGTATTTTGGATTAACACAAACTAGTGTTGTAAATAAAAACCAGATTTACAAACAAACTATCAGTTCACCAAAAATTACTATTCAACTAAAGATAAATTTGAATCTGACAAAGATGTCTGCTCGAAAACCTGAATAATATAATTTTTTTTTACATATCACATTAAATACATAAAATGAATTATTAAATATCGCCTGTGTCCATAGGGTAATCAGTTTATATAAGGACACTCTGTGTTCGAATCCTGGATAAGGTATGGCTGATATAAACTGGGTTCAAGACCCGGCTAAGTCATGTTAGATAATGCTAAGTTTCTGGGTTCGAGTCTCGGTTAGATCATGTACGAATGTAATCTAGTTTCTTACTTTCAGTGACGGGAAGGTATGATTGTAATATATATATATATATAATGGGTTCGAGTCCTGGTTAGGTTATGTATGATTGTATTGATATTACCTAAATGAGTAACAAACGTATGAAAATGTAATTTAAAAAATATACAATAGCTTGATAATTGTTTGTTCATGTTAGGGTGTAAAAACGTAGTATTATATTCATTTCACCTCGTAACGTGAAAAGTTTGTTTAGGAATAACAATAGTTTGTGTACAATAACATTAAATAAGAATATAAGTCAACTATATTGGCTTAAAACAGGACAAACACACGTTGTATTCTAACATATACATGCTAAATTTCACTTAAAATCCTCAAATTCGTAAAATTTGATTAAAAATATGTTAAAACCATTTCTAATATATAATACAATTTTTAACACATTTTGATAGCGAATAACACAATATCAATTTTTTCGACAAGGTAGGAATGTGGGGTATAAATAGGACCGCACAACCCCCAGTTCGCCATTTGCTGATTGATCTTCATGATGGTAACATCTCCCACCCACTCGCACTTGGACAGCCTGTGAACTGTTCCGCATTGCCTAGCCTTGATTGATCAAGGATATCGGTCGTCCGTTCCACCAGCTGTTAGCAGGACCTGACGCGACAGGGTTGTGCAGTAAAGGCTTTAGCCTCGCTTCCAGTTCTACCGCCCGCTGGAGAATTCACCCACTTTCTTGGGAATTTGGCCGACCGTATATCTGCTGGAGCAGACAGGGCGGGTTTTCGCCTGCCTGAGAGGGCAAACGCTCAACCAGCTTAACCTTGAGTTCAGGTCTCATTCGAGGCCTACCAGCTTCGCTACCAGAGTTAAAGTAAGTGGTTAATTTCGGGCTTTTTAATTCTTTTGTGGTATTTTGTCAAAACTTTCATAAAATTTATTAAGAAGATTGTTTTTTTTTTTGACCGCATTTCAACTTTTAGTAAATTTCTTATCAATTTTTTTTACATTTTCTTTCAAATTATTTACCACTTATATAATTTAATTAAACTTTCTTAAAAAATAGTTTTAACTTTTAACAAACTGAATGACGTTTCTTTAAAATTGTTAAAACTTTTTAACAAACAGAATGAATTTCGTAAAACTTTTTAAACTTTCTTTAAAATCGCTAAAACTTATGCCGTTTAAAAGGACTTTAGTAACTTCCAAAACAAATTATTACAATTTGACATAAAGTTTTATTTAGAGTGTGATATATTTTTTTTAATTTGTTAAAATGTAATTTGTTTAGTTTTAGTTTACAATAATTCATATATATGAGTGTTTTTTTTTTTTTTTTTTTGTTACTGCGAGTATGAGTGCAGGGGAAAATTGTGTTTTCAATACAGTTTAGTTAGTTTTACATAGTTTTAAGAAATGTTTAATGGAGGTTTGTTATGTGTATAAGGTATAAACCATGGAGCGGCTAAAACAAGGGAGAACCACGCCGCTCACGCCAAGCATGACGGGGAGATGAATAATCTCAGCTCCCAAACTTGTTCAGTATGAGATACCTGGTAAAGGACGATTGAAAGATGGAAAAACAAGCCTTGAGTATTTATAACGAATGAAATGTTTTTGATGTGTATGTGATGGGGTGATTGGGTATTTAATTTTATAGTTAGTTTTTACGTAATTTTATGAAATGTTTAGTTTTAGGAGAGTTTATTTAGTTTGTATTATTATTATTACCATCCAGTGTGTTGCTCCCTTGCTAAAAGGTTAAAAAAAAAAAAATTAATTGATAGTGTAAAGTTTTTTACTGTAAATTATTTTTTATGGTGTGGCCTAGAACGTATTTTTTGACTATGTAACATTGAAGGAATTTTGCACTGTGCTAAATTCAAATTTTTTTAATGGTGTAAATGGTTTTGTTTCTATACGCTAGTTTTATGGTGTACACTTGTTTTGATGGTGTCGAGTAACACAAGGTATTTTTTAAAAAGAGAAAATATAAGTTGAAAAGTTTTCTAAGAAATAACATTTAAACTATCCATCTCCGCGCTACCTACCCTCATCAAATCTTGGGACATCACTTTCGCTTGCTCCCCACATACTCAATTCTTGGCTGTACACTAGCCGGCTTTGTACATGAGACTTTAGAATGACTCCTACCCGTATATTTAGTAAAAACATATCGCTGTAATCGATTGACTTTTCTAAATAAATTAATGTTCACCCAAAAATAAGTTTATTTCTACTATACAATACAGTGTTTACGCTACTAATAATTACATCTATGACGTGATGAGACAATAAAGTGGTGTTATTTTTACATGTTTTTTCACAATGACGAAACAATCAGTGTAATTTAGTGTGGTGTTATAGCCATTGTAGAGGGGAAACTAAAGAAACTTTTAGTTAAGTAAAACAGATTAGTGTAAGAGATCCAGTATTGACATCTTGCTTGAAAATCTTTATATAAGCAATTCAGATTCTGAATCGCAAACACACTCTGCAGCAAGCTGTCGAGACAGTGTCCCTTTGCCTAAGTGGTTACGTGCTATCCTATTGGAAGACGATCTCTACTTAAGTGATTCGAACATGTATTCACTTACGGAGAAATTGTCGAAACCAAAATGGTAAAACATGTCCGCTTCCCCCAAACATGAGAAAGTTGATCTATTAAATGATGATTTATATCTATCAGACTTGGAAGATTCTTGTGATTCGGAGAGTACTAAAACCATTTCACAGCCGACTTTAGAGTTGATTAGAAATATTTCACCAAGGCAGCCCGAAAATAATTCGTTTTCCGATTCTGCATCCTCAGTGGAAGCTTTGCCAGACCTGATATATGAACTCATGGCTACACCGTTTGCGGGCAGACTAAATTATGCGTGGATACTTAACGATAGGCTTGACAGTGATGCGGACTTTTCTAGTTCTATCCAGAGGTGTAAGGTCCCTTTATTAAGCTTAATAATGGCATCACCCTGGCCTATTAGTGTTCCAGTTACCGCAGCGGGCAAGTATTTTAAATCCCTCACGGTGGAGGAACGCACTTGGAAAACCTTTTATTTTCAAAGCAAAGCATTCTCTGTCTTACATTCATCCAATGTGGATTTAATCTATGATGATGCAATAGTTTCTTATCTCACAAACAGATTTGAGGAGTTTGGTGTGTGTTGGTTTGGCTGTAGTCTGCAAGCATTGACATACATGTATTTACATGTGATCCAATAACTGTCGTTCACAATCGGTGCTGCTTACACTAAACTACAAAAGTTTATTTCTAATCATCTTGCTTGTGTCGAAGTACACTGCACAGAGGGAATGTGTTTCCGCTACAGCATCATAGCATCTTTGTATCATGCCAGACAAAATATTTGCAGAATTGCTTCATGTCCAAATCCTCATGAGGTTTTGAATACTGAAGATATGTCGACACTTGTAGTTATACAGGATATTTGTAAATTTGAGGAGAACAGTTCTATTTCTATCGATGTCTACTGTGTGATGGACAACAATAGCAATATAATTGAAGAAACTTGCAAAAAGTGTGGGGTTGTAGTACTCATGTGTGTTTCTCCTTTACGTCATGACAAACATATGAATAGTTTGGCGATTCGCGCAAGTGGAAATGACGCTCATTTTCATTTCGTATGTATAATAAATTTGTCACAGCTGGTTGGTAGTCAGTTGAGTAAGGAGAAAAACAGGAAATTTGTTTGCGAATGTTGTCTCCAATATTTCAAAACTGAGGAGAAACTAGCGAGTCACACTATTCTTTGCCAGCAATGAAAGGCTGTTCTCAGTACTTTTCCCACTGGGAATGACAAGTACTTGGAATTTAAAGATTACAGCAAATAACAGAGATTGGGTTTCATCACCTATTGTGACTTAGAAAGTTGCCTGAAACCCATGTCCACTTGCTTGCCTAATTATGAAACTAGGCATTTTGTTGGTATGCTCATACAATCCAAGTTTATCTACCTATTTTGAGTTTGTGGTTACTGATTGTATGTACCAATTAGTTGATAAAATAGTTGAACTTACAAAGCGGGTTGGATGAATCTACAGCGTGATTGTTCCGATGAAGCCAAAAACCCCTGCTGATGAAGCTAGGTTGGTGGCTCAGAAAAGTTGTTACGTTTGTAAAGAAATGCTCGGTTTAGATGATATTGCGGTCGATCATGACCATCTATCTGGCTGCCAAATTAGAGGCCATGCACGTAATAAGTGCATCTTAAGTTTCAGACTGCCCCAAAGAGAGCTTTTGGCTGTTTTTCATAACCGGTAGAATTGTGGTGCTCACTTTCTCATAAATCCATTGGCTGAACGTCATGTACCACAAATAAATGGGACCGTGGTAATCGAAAACCTGGATAAAATTGAAGTCATTGAAATGACCCTTGGAAAATAAAAATGTGTTACCAAACAAATTCCCAATGCGATTGATTTCAATGGAAAGGCGCAATATTTCAAGTTACGTTTTATTGATTCATTCCAATTCATAAGCGCCTCTCTGGAAACTTTGGCAGGTAATTTATTACCTGCACAATTTAGTATCACCTGCTCGATGTTTCCAGACAACACCCAATTCGAATTGGCAAAACGGAAGGCAGTTTTTCGTTATGAATTCGTTTAGTCGACAGACAGTTTGATGTGCAAGTCACTCCCACGAAAGGACGCATTTCATAATGTGTTGAGAGGCGAAGGCATTAGCGATGAGGACTATGCTCACAACCAAACTGCATGGGATGCGTTCAACTGCATAAACTTGCTGCAGTATGCCATTCATTACTTACGTGTGGACACTAGTTTACTGGCTGATGTGTCTGAGGATTTCAGGACCGTATGTTTGGCTCATGACGGTCATAACCCCGCCATGTACATCACAGCTCTGTCTATTTCATGGAACGCTTCATTGTCAATGACATGTGCATGGCTAGAGCTGTTGACTGACCAAGATATGTATCTTTTTTTAGAACGCGGGATTAGGGACGGCAGTACCCAGGTTTCAAGAAGAAGTCCAGAAGCCAACAATTTTTGCATGGGTGAGAACTACGACCCCCAGTGGGGCATCGAAATATATATGTTATTTCGACATCAATGGTCTGTACAGTCATACGATACGATCCATACTTCGGATCGGCAATTTTGAGTGGGTTGAGGCTGATGTGTTTCAACATGGGATTCTTCAAATACGGTGAATGATGGTAACACTTGTTTTTGCGCGGAAGTTAATCTGTCTTTTCCGGAGGAGTGTCAAGATGGACTATCTGATCTGCCTTTGGTCCCAGAAAATGGCATACCCCCGAACGGCTCGCATGAGATACTTCTTTTAACATTCACGTCATGCAAGAAATATGTTATACAAGGGGGAACACTGAGGCAGTACTTGATGTACTGGGCCAAAATCGACTATGTTCATCACGTTTTGCGTTTTGTGCAGAAGCCTGGATGACTCCGTACATCGATTTTAACATTGAGAAATATGCTGACGCTGCAAACGAATTTCGAAAAATCGTTTTTTAAGTTAATGAGTAATTCCATTTATGGAAAAACCTTGCAGAATATCAGTGGGAAAGGGACATCAGTGTCGTTTCAAGGTATGAAACGATCTACAGGGCTGCAGAGCTGATAGGACGTCCGACATTCCAGGCAAGATAGATTATCGATGAAAACTTGGTCCTTATCGTGATGTCAAAGAGTTCTATTGCCGCCAATAAACCTTCCTACACTGGTTTTGCCATTCTTGATCTTTCTAAATTAACTCTCTACGAATTTCATTATCAGTTCATGCATACAAAATTTCTTCCACCAATCTTACACCTCCTTTATTGTGACACCGATTCCTTGGTATTTTCTCTTGCTTGTGAGGATATCTATAAAGTAATTACCCCAGATTTAAAGGACCGGTTTGATACATCTAACTATGTGCTCGATAACCCTCAAGGATTCTCTCACGAGAACAAAGACCATACCGGGGTGATGAAATGTGAATGTGCTGGTCGCATCATCACACACTTTGTGGATTTACGTCCTAAGCTTCATGCATATGTTGTTGGGAATGAACAATGTATATGTAAGGCGAAGAATGTAAAACCTAACATGTTACAGTCACTCAGGTACGAGAATGATCGAGATTGCCTCGAAAATTGCACAACGGTTCTAGGGGATACAATGTCAGTTCCCTTCGCGTGCTCATCAAGTCTACACCGAACGCGTAACAAAGATAGTGTTGTCAGGTATTGATGATAAGCGGCACATTGAGGCAGATGGAATATCAACCTTACAATGCCGGCACTACAGAATACATAAGTTTTTTTTTATTTTCCTCCCTACAATAGTTTCACCACCAAAATTAATGCAGCCCACCCACTACACCACTATTATTACCACCACGCCGTCGATGACGTTCGTCTACCAACACCACCACATGCACCTCCTGTTCCAAGACCAACTTCACAGTTAACTATTGCTAGCCACAACATCTACAAATATCTACAACATGTATTGCACCACCATTAAATGCTGCTGCTCCCTATTTACCTATCTGTAAGGTTTATCTGTATCAAGAATACAACTATCTTCAATACATAATAATAAAAAGAAAGTCACATTATAGCAAATTATCTAGTGGAAACTGTGTGCGCGTGAGTGTATTACACCCTGTCGTCAGTGTGTGTATGGAAATAACCCGGACGTGGCACAATAAATGAACGCCTTAGATATGCATCATTGTTACCTCTTCAAGAGTGTTAAATATTATGTATATACACATAGTTTTAGGTGAAAACGACGTCAAACACAACAATGTATTATATTTGTAAATACTTTTTATCACTTTTTGTAAATCTTTTTTTCGATCTTGTAATATGTGTTAGACAATTTTGTAAAAATACTACTAGTAGTAGAAGTAGCAGCAGTAGTGTAACAGTATTAGTTGTAATAATAGTAGTTGAAGTTGTGTTACAATGTACAGTTGATATAGACAGCTTTATTGCAAAAAATTGTAAAAATAGTTATCTTGTTGTTCTGAAATGTCTTGTTGTTGTAAAAATGTTTGTAAGATGATTGTTTAAAGTATGCGAAATAATGTTTCATGTATATATTTGTTAATTTATAGAAAAAATTGTGATTGGAAATGTCTTATGGTGTGTGTAAATGTTTGTTGTAAACTAGTTGTAAATATTTTAGGTTTTAAGGATCGTTTTTGAAAAGAATATAATTTTAAAAAGAAAAGTAATTTGAATAACATTTTTATACGTTAAAATTGAATACTGTGGCTTGTTATTTATTAGTTTGAAAATTTTTCCCCAATTCGCTACTTTGTGAATGATTGTATGAGTCATAAGTACTTGTATATTAAATGAAAGTAAATTGTTTTTGAGACTAGAAGGTGACGGTAACTTGTTTGTTGAAAATATTTTATAGTCATGATACCAATTTGCTAACTATCACGAAAAAAATTACAAGTTTATTGATGATAATTTGATGAGAGAGAACACCTAACATTTCTTTTAAAACGTTCTCTAAAGAGCTGAGGAGAACTTACGTTAAATGCTGGAGAGAAACGAACATGTCTGAATGAATGAATTTCGAAATGGAAGGAACAGACATGGATATCTCGAGAAAACTTTGCCGGGTTGCTGGTCAAGGACCCTAGTAAATTTAACAAAACTGAAAGCTATGCACAAATATCTTTTCAAGGCCATGTTTAAAGAGCCCTTATCGATACAACATAATGCTTCCCCGCTGTCATACAACTGGGAGAGTTCTACCAACGTTTAAAATATGTATTTTTCTCACAGCAGCAACAAGATTACAACTGTTACAACTGAAGATTTATCACGAAGAAACTTACTGGGTAAAAACACAGTTGTAATTTACACAAAAGCAGAAAACATAATTGGAAATCTTCTTTAAAAAAAATAAAATACTGCTCTATCACTAAAAGGGAAACGTTCTTTACAAAAAAAATTATTATTTCATTCACATACTTGTGGGACGAATATAGTTATCAAGTCATTAATTGTAGCTTGGTAGGGAATTAGGTTCTGTCAGTCGTAAATTTCAACTCAGCAGCGCTCCATGTGTATATAACAGCTTATAAGTGGGCGCACGTAATACGATCCAGGCATTAATTGACTGACCTCCGAGGTGGACGGACATACTTTGGGAGAGCTCCTTGTACAATTTCATTAAACGTGTTTATTTTTAATTCGTTATTAATTCAACTAGTCTAATTTATTGATTAGTATGTGCATTGTAAACAAAATTTCTATCCATTTGTCGCATAAATCGTATTCACATCTATTTCCTTAGTCGCTTGTCAGCCTCTGAAAGCGCTCCACGTATATATATATATATATATATATATATATATATATATATATATATATATATATATAGTCAGGCTCTCGACGTAAGCTCGACTCATTCATTAACTGACCTCCGAGGTGGACGGATGTGTTTTCGGGGAGCTCCTGGTGCAATTTCATTACGCGAAACTTAAATCAGGCACCATCTGCTTCTGCGAAAGGCATTCCATCGTAAGTTCTGTATTATTGCTGCATGCAATTTCAAGGGCTTTGTTTTCATGTATGTATTTAAGGGTATTTATGATGTTTGAATATTTTACCTCAACATCACATACAACCCTGTGGTTAACAGACACTAAGTCTATGTCTGGCCCATCATTGAATTTTGAAAGCTTATTTATGTAATATAATGTGTGCAATATTTTATTCAACATTCTATGTTAAATTTTGTTAGGTTTTTGTGCAATTTTCACGTAAATGGATGATTTTGTGTTTCACTATGCGGTCACTTTAATGTTCGCTTTTTCTGCCATCAGGCATACTACAGGCCTGTAATCACTTCAATCGTAAAGAGAATAACTTTCCCAATAGGAATAATAATTTGTGAGAAATTAATTTGCTGTTTCCATAAATAAATATTGCCATTTCACCTGCACCACGTGGTCAGCTACGAACTTTATCCAGCTGCATTTGAGCCGTCTAAGTTAGTTTTCATGCATGTGCGTATTTATTGTGAATACTTATCTTGTGCCCCATCATCTTCTAAAGGTATTTATGTCATTTTGTATTTTGTGTACGGTGACATTACTTCTGTCCAAGCCGGCTATGTGTATAGGCCTTCACCACACTACCCACGTGCTGGAGGGTGGGCCCAGACAAGTCTGCGTTAGTGATGCCAATTAATCACATGTGTTGATATATCATTAGTGTTTCATCTTGTAATTCGCATTGTCCTATCTTCAAGGAAAATCATTAGTCCACCCTAGTGGCTGTCGACTCTCTTTCCTTGGGACGATTTTATTTTCATACACCACAGTGAAACTATTCATCTAGGTTTGCACTAGAGTAATTGTGGGCTGGGAAGCACCCAAGCGGAGTTAGCTAGACACGAACGAGTGTAGCATTTACTTCATGGCACATTGATTTGGAAGCACTGTATAAATAAAACTAGTCTCACAGCGACTCATTCTTTTATTTTGTAGTGGCAGTATCATTGCCACCTGTGTTTTTCAAGTGTTAAACTTTTTAATATTGAAGTTTAGTATTTCAGATGTGCATCGTAAGTACGTTCGGGTGAGACGGACACAGAACACACAGCATCCCTGAGAACTCTAAGTCTCAACAGTATGGTGATTGGGATACACCACTAGCTCCCATATCATCAGTAAGTAATTTTGGTCATCGTTGTTCTCATGTATCACCCGATAGCGTCAAATGACGTTCCCAAGTGGGGCCAAGTGTGTTCATCCGCGACGCATCATCCACATCAACTGCGAGAAGATGGTGGACGCCACGCCTGATAAACCCCGAGAATCCCTGAAGACATCCGTGTCGGCAACCACGACACCCGCGGCACCCACGAACGCGACCGCGTGTTACTTGGACATGCCGATCGATCGATACGTGCATTGTGGGAGAATGAGTGAGATCAACTTGTTTGAGGAAAGTATTTGGGAACAACCATTGTGTCAGTGCACGTCCAACAATGTTTCTATGTCATCAAAAACACACATGTGCGTGCGCACAGGATGTGACGGGGCAGGGACAAAGTGGGTGCAGTCCCAACAGTGTAAGAAGGACTCGCATTAATGATGCAAAGGGCCTGCGGAGTTTACCACTTACCCCGATGGTGTTATAAACTGTGACGAGTGCTGTAAGACTAACTGTGCTGAGATCATGCCAACACAAACACCAGAGGTAAAACCCACGTCGCCACCAGTTGTCTTTACTTACACGGAACAGGGCTGAACCGAGCCAGATCCCAACGTATAACTGCCAACTTTACGGGACATGATGCAGAAGACCGAGCACATTCCTAGCTGTTTGTGAGGAAAAATCGAATAGTCATCATGTGCGTAGAGACAATTGGACCAAAGTAACTGCCCAAAGGTTAAGGGGAACTGCTGCCACGTGGTGGAACTTGGTCAGGGACTATCGAGTTATGTGGGAAGAGTTCTGCGAGAGATTGCTAGGTCGGTTCGACTCGGACGGATATGCTATCCAGGCAAATGCATGGCTGTATCATGAACAACAGAGGGAGCATGAAGGAATTTAAGAATTCATACAACACTTTTTAAGCTTGTATAAACGGCTACACCCGGGACAGGCAACCTGCAAAGTATTGGAGATAATTGTGGCATTATCAACACCTGACATTAGGCCAAATCTGTGGAGAGCAACACATGCCAGCATAGAACAATTTACGATAAAAAGTGTATGAGGGGGACGTACACGCAAACCAAGAATACCAGTCACTGCGGCAAAACCACCGCAAATCAGCACCTGCCAGGTTGCCAGATGTCACGAGACCACCACCGCCGTTCACACCAGTGAGAGGGAACCGCGGAAATGGAACAAATTTTCACAACAATTACAGCAAAAATTACTATCAAGGCAACAGGTCGGGAAACCAGCACCTGCACCATTCTCACCACCAGAGCGTAAGAACATGCCTAACGAAGGTGCGAAAGTGTTCCAAGTAAGTGACAGTACCGCAAGAGCATTACAAGTGTATGTAGAACTTGAAGGGAAAAATATCACAGCCGTAATTGACACTGCCGCCAGTCACAATATTGTGTGTGAGGGTTTGATACTAGCTATAACAACTAGAGTGCCAGCGCGACGTCTGCAATTCGTTACCACACACCAAACACAGAGAAGCAACAAGTGTCATGTATGTCACGGTAGTGATCCGAGAGCAGCGTACCAAGTGCGATGTTTATTTACATTGTGCCGGACCTATGCGAAGAAATGATTCAGGGACTGCCATGGCTTATTGACAACCACGCCATGATAGAGCCACATCTGGATCGTCTGCATGTGGGGACATGTGGCAGGTGGACCGTATACACCATGGGAGCAATGCCGCCAACAAAAATTGCAGTGCCGCTTGCTGACTTCGAGCACGAGGTGACCGCTGCACATTAACAATGTCTGCAACATCTGCTGGACCAGTACGCCAGTGTGTTCCACACTGAGGGGAAGCTGCAGCACACCGACTTCACTCAGCATGCGATCATCACAACACACGAGGACTAGGTGTACTCCAAGCCACGAGACCCAGGTATTTTCTTTCGCCACATCATCAACCAGCAGGTATGTGAAATGTTACATGACAATGTGATTGAACATATGCAGAGTCTCTATAATTCAGGTATCACAATTGCCCCTAAGAATAATGGTCAATGGTGATTTTGTGTTGATTTTCGTCCTTCGAACAAGATCACTGTAAACATTCCACCGCCAGTCATTAATATGAAGACACTTTGTCAACATAAGGGCAGCCACCATTTTCAAACCACTCAATTTAAAAGTCCGGATATTGGCAGGTTCCTATCCATCCACAGGACAGAAAGAAAACAGCTTTTACCACACCAGAAGGACGTAGATTTCAATTTGTCGCCATGCCATTTGGTTTAAAGTGTGCCCCTGCAATATTTCAAAACTTTATGGTTAATGTACTGAATGGATATATAGGTGTCTTCGCGATGGCGTATTTGGGTGATGTACTTGTTTATTCTAACAGCTGGGAAAAGCATTTGCACCATTTGAGCCTTGTGTTTGAACGGCTCGGACGTAACAAGCTTACGTGCAAAGTTGACAAGTGTAAGTTGGATATGAGTAAGATGGAGTTTTTGGGATTCTATGTAACAGGGAACGGACATGAACCATAACAGCAACACATACAGGAGATTCAAGACAAACCCACACCCAGACCACATAAACAAGTCAGGAAATTTTTTGGTTTAATTACTTGGCTAAGGGAGTTCGTCCCCAACTTTTTCTGTGATTACCGTACCATTAACTGCTTTGTTGTGTGAGAAACGTAAATTTGTATGGACACCTAAAGCTGATCAAGCCTTTAAAGAAATCAAACTTGCATTTCAGAACTGTAATCCGCTATCCAGGTTCAACCCAGAGTTACCCATTGTCGTGCAAACAGATGCCAGTCAGGAAGGCATCGGGGCCATGTTGTAACAGGAGGGAACACACGGGGAATAACACATAATCAATTACCACAGTGCGAAGTTTGGTGAGAGGGAATGCAAGTACAATGTCAATGAACAGGAATGTTTATCAATTGTACATGCATTGCAGAAATACCGGCTGTACCTGTTAGGAAGGCAGTTTACTCCCAAAACTGACAACCGATGTCTTGTGTGGTTAAATAGCATGCATAATGGGATGAACAAACTTGCCTGCTTGGCGCTGTGTTACTCCAGGAGTTTGACTCCAAGGTAGAACACGTAATGGGGAAAACCAACCAGCTCGTGGACGCTTTGTCCAGGAATCCTTGCCCGAATCTAACTGCAACTCACGATGCGGAGTGGGAAGAGGCACTACCACCTTGCGTGCAATACCAACTGCAGACACACAAACTCTCGTTGTACAAAACATTGTTGCCACACCACCCGACGGACTTGTTTCATTGGATGTAAGTGACGTGTTAAAAGAGGTACGCACTGCGCAAGAAAGATCCCCAGATGCTGCGCAATGCCGCCAACATTGTGCCACGAGGTACACAGAACACTGGAGAGTAGTGAACTGGGAAATACAAACCAAACCACCTGGTAATTGTGCGCTATGGAGAACATATGTTCCGAAGGAGAAACGGGAACTTGTACTTAAGTATGCACACGACAGTTTAGAGCATGGACACCCGGGATCTGAACAAACACGTAGAAACTTGCAGCAATTTTTTCACTGGCCAGGAGTTCGGGGGTATGTAAGAAAACATGTGCGAGCTGTATCACATGCAATACTCGGAAGCCATGGAGAACAGATGGCGATGCTCCACAGCAACCGAGGCTGCCAACTGAGCCATTTAAGAGAGTAGCGATTGTCATCATTGGCCCATACCCACGCACCAAAACTGGCAAAACGTTTCTCATTGTCGCCATGGATTTGTTTACCCGTTGGTCAGAGGCATTTCCCGTCAACAATGCTCGTGCGCACACTGTCGCACAGGTGATGCAAAACGAGTTCTTTCCGAGATGGGGACATCCCGAGTATTTGCTAACCGATAATGGCACACAATTTGTAGTGCGATGGTGGAGAGAATACTGTACCAGTTGCGGAACAGAACACCGTACTACCCCAGCCTACCAACCCAGGGTGAACCCAATGGAACGATGTAACCAAGATGTCAGAATCCTGTTACGCATCCAGTTAGGAGAAGACCATACCAGGTGAGTGGAGTTAATTCTGGAGGTAATATTTTGCCTAAGAAACAGAATAAATGCAGCAACTATGAAGACTCCCGCAGAGATGGTAGAAGGTTGCGAATTCTGTGCCACTATAGCATCCCGCGGAAACCCGCCAATACCACCTGAACAAATTGTAGAACACCAGGCACAAATCCACGAGGAAGCTAGAGTCAATCAATTCAGTTATTGCAATGTGTGGGTACCGGAGTGCAAGAGGCCGCCACCCGAACTCGTACACGGAATGTACGTTTACGTAAGGGAGAACCCGCTATCCGGGAATAGCGGGTTCTGGGCTCGCACCTAAATGGACAGGGCCAGTAAGAGTAGTAAAGAAGATGGGGAATTCCACGTATTTAGTGAAGTTGGGTCAAAGACAGCATCCCTGAAAACCCTAACATGGGAACACCAAGCAAGGGAAATGAAGTGTCATTTAGGGTTTTTGTACCAACAGAACACTCCACGCCTAGTAGTGAGGAAGTAGGCGAAGCAAGTGGTAATAAAAACATAATTTCTATGTTCTTCTATTAATGCCAATCATAACACAACAGATCAGAGTAATTTCAAGGGATTTACGTGTGTACACAAAGACAGTGGTAGAAAAAGTGCACATGTAAATGTAAACACAACCAGTGCCAGTGAAGTAAGTTTTAAGGGGTTTCCCCAAGGCACAGCTGAATTTAATTGTAACAATAGTGAAAACATAAATCTGGAAATCACAAGTGAAGGCATGATGCCTTTCAGAGGCTTTCAGCTCCCGCAGAGGAGAGCCGGGTTGGGTCAAGAGAGTGTTAAAGGGTTTGGGGAGCTTAGTAGGGCAGTGAGTGTGACATCAAGTGTCAACAAACCACAACGCAGAACGTGCAAGAGGCGAGACGAGTCACCAGCATGTACCCACAATGTTGTTCCTGCCTACACCCCCACCCCTGCAAACACGGCAGAAAATAATGCAGAAAATTAACAAGAAAATCATAAAATGTAAAACAATATTTAAATTAATTGTGCCACTATTCTTTTCAATAATAAAATATTTTACTCGATGTGCATTTCACATCCGCTTATGTGAACCCCATAGGCAGCCATGGTAGGTCCATGCGACGCTTGCCTCTGGGCAGTCTGTCTAGGAAAGCTGGCGAGGTAAGATGCTGTCACGTACGCACTACAATTTTTGAGCACTGATGTAGATTTTAATAGCACTTTTAGTATACCGGTTAACCTTTGCTTGCGTATGTTTTGCCAGACATTTCCACAGTATTATGCTTCCGCTTAAATAATTTATTTCGCTCTTGCGGCATTTTCAACTTAATCGAGAAATATGTTGGAGAGGTCTTGTAACCTGCGAGCCTCGAATCAGGCGCCGTCAGCTTCTTCTAAAGGCGTCGATCGTAATTTATGTATTATTGCTGCGTGCAATTTCAAGGACTTTGTTTTCATGTGTGTTATTAAGGATATTTTTCATGTTTGAATATTTTACGACAACATCGCATACAACCAGTAGGTTAACAGACACCAAGTCTATGCCTGGGCAATCATTGCGTTTTGAGAGCTTATTTATGTAATATAATGTGTGCAATATTTTATTCAGGGTTCTATGTTAAATTTTGTTAGGGTTCCGTGTAATTTTCACGTAAATGGATGCTTTTGTGTTTGATCACGCAGTCACTTTGTTTGCTTTTTCTGCCATCAGGCTTGCAACCAGCCTGTAATCACTTCCCTCGTAAAGAGAATAATTTTATCAAAACAGGAAAAATAATTTGTGAGAATTTAATTTGCAGTTTCCACAAAGAAATATTGCAATTTCCCCTGCACTGCGTGGTCCGCTACGAACCTTATCCAGTGGCATTCGCACCAGCTAAGCTAGTTTTCACGCACGTGCGTGTTTATTGTGAATACTTATCTCGTGCCCCATCATCTTGGAAGGGTATTTATGTCATTTTGTAGTTTGCGTACGGGGACATTACTTCAATTCTAGCCGGCTATGGGTATAGGCCGTCACCACACTACCCACGTCTGGAGGGCGAGCCCAGACGAGTTTGCGTTAGTAATCACACGTGTTGATGTATCATTAGTGTTTCATTTTGTAATTCGCCTTGTCCTATGTTCCGGGAAAATCGTTAGTCCACCCTAACGGTTGTTGACTCTGTTCCCTTGTGAAGATTGTGTTTTCATACACCATGGTGAGGTTTTTCATCTAGGAGTGCACTAGAGTAATTGCGGACTGGGGAGCACTCAAGCGGAGTTGGCTAGACACTACCGAGTGTATCGCTTATTTTATGGCTTGTTGATGTGTACACACAGTATAAATAAAACAAGTCTCATAGTGACTCATTAATTTATTTTGTAGTGGCAGTATCCTTGCCACCTGTGTTTTTCAAGTGTTAAAATATTAAGTATTGAAGTTTAGTATTTCCAACATTTATCGTAAGTACGCTCGGGTGACACGGACACATAGAACCTACAGCATCCCTGAAAACCCTTATTCTCAATAGTGCGATGATTAGGAAGCACCGCTGGCGCCCGTATCTCCAGTAAGTAATTTGTGTCTTCGTTCGTCTCGTGTCTCACGCAACGGCGTCTATATGTATATGTATATATGTATATATATATGTGTGTGTGTGTTTTTGTGTATTGCAGGTGAGACTGGAGATGTATTACCAAAGATGCTATTTCATTTTTTGGCCTCTCGCACTCGACAGGTTTGGTGATGCTATATGTATGAACGTATATATTATATAATAGCATATATATCGTCAGCATACCTTTCGAGGGCAAGGGGCCAAAAAATTAAAGAAGATTTTAGGTCTTTGCTACGCCCTGCAGGGAGTTCAAGGTTCACACTTCCTCAAAATACAACGACCCAAGCCGCTCAGCAAAATAGAAATATGTTTTGAAGGTAGAGCAGGCTTTATATATTAATACTACAAAGCACATACGCATTATTTGGTTAATTCATTGGTATTTGATGAGAAATTCAAACTACTACAAATCTAATAATTTCCATACATTAAAACCCTTTTCGTATAACTATACCTTTCTTTTCACCATACTACAAATGCACAAAACTGAGGGTAACAATTTAAATATGAAGTTTCTCTGAAAAAACATAGTAAAACATTACTGAATATTTTCTGATCATGTGGTCACAATAAGGTCCTGGACTAATTATGTCATTAAAAGGTCAATTCTTATGTAGCTAACACCATTTCATAAAACTCAATTTACTGGTACTTTCCTTCTCTAATGGCTGCCACAAAATTACTTTATGAAACAGTCTTAAAAGTTATCTGTTCAGGACTTTCATGTCACAGCGTGATTTTTAAGTATAAATACAATTTTATCTTGAGGAACTTTGATATCAGAGTAAAACTGTCCCCACGGACATTTTCCCAACTTAGTCTTATTTTCTGTTAGTCTAAAACGTTCTTTACTTTAAGGCCATTTAATAGCATGACTACTTCTATAACAATTATTACAAAACCTTGTAACTTTATGTGCTATTTCCTCATAATATTAATGGCAACTGCTTTCAGTTTCATTATTTTCTTTGTGTGACATTAAGGAGCAAGACTGACACATTAATTAATGTATTTACTAACAGCCTTGTTGATGTGTTAATACTCTGAAAACCCATAAAGTCTAGTACTTGGACTATCTTTAGTATTATTTCCACCAAAAAAGGACATAAAGATGTTTATTTTCCATGTTTTCTTGGCCTGAAGGGCACTAAACTACACTCAGAGTTTTTTCTTATCTTTTGGTCCGGTCCCCAACAGCCAAGTCTCTTTCGAGCTGTTGACTGCCGGGGTATTTATACAAAATTTTATAAGGGAGAAATCCCCTACCACATTGTGACACAACGACTTAATTTTAATTCCAGCCAATACAAATCATGGCAGGTTTTAGAAACACACATTTTTCAGGAATTCAAATACACATGGTGCATTTTTTACATTGAAAACTAGAGCGCCGCCTATGCTGGCCGCGCGACCACAGCACTACATAGCGGGACGGCCAAGAACCAGCAGCTCCACTGTTAGTATGGCAGACACCTCCTTGCTGTCGGGTTGCCGCATCACTGGGCTCCCGTGAACTTCAAGGCTACATCACATACTCGTTGTTATTCACCAAAAGCACACTCAGTTCCAGATATTAAATGTAAGGAGTATAATCCTACATTACACTTTATTGTCTTCAGTTTAGGCTTTTTTTGCTGGAAATTATTGCCAATCAATACTGCATAGTAAATGTAGGCAGGCAGACTGGTGCATCAGGCAGGCATGGTGATGTTGTTGGCAGGAGGTGAAGTGAGTCCACTGGTGCAGATGGGCGGTAATTTTCCATGGCAATGAGACAACCCGTCTCATTCTCCACCACAATAGAAAATCTCCTCTGAAGAAGACCCAATAGTAACAGCAGACAGGAATGAATTCAAGATGGCCACTTTTGTATGGAACTCCAGCCAATCTCTTCTCCCAGGATCACCATCAGTCGAGTTAATCTTCTGTGGACTCCACATCGCTCGGAACAAAATCGAAAAGGCATAGGACGACACTTTGCAGTACTCTAGCTAACCACATGCAGTGACAAAATCCCTCTCTCGAACTCCTCACGAGAGTATCCACATTAAAGGTGAGCCCTACTCCTGGGGAAAAACATATAACTTAGACCCCTAAGCTGTTTCCCTATTATTTATCAAATATCATCCTTACTGGAATTGAATAGGTATCCATCACACAATTTCCAAAAATTAGACAATACAATATCTTATTACTAAATGGCCATGAAAACATCCTAGATAAAAATGAGCATGAATGGAGAATCGGGTGTAAGAAGCCAACACAAAAGGGCAAAAACCTTACGTTAAAAACAAACCCTACATTATCAGAATGATGATAATGCATATGGTAACATAATACCCTAAGAACAATTACAAGTCTATAACATTAGCAAAACGAAAGCACTAAATCACTAGAACGAGAAAATTCTTGACCAAAATTTACAATTCACCTTAATTTCAACTGAGAGAGATGTGTTTTAATTACATTCCCAAGATTCTTTTCATCCTCTAACAACATCATTATAGGCGTTAAAAATCTGCGTATCACAAAATGTCTCACATATTTTGGGATTAACTTAACGCTAAATGTGCTGCCTTATTAGTATGGTAATGGGTTTCCAAAAGAACTTTTTCAACTTCTTTAAACAACAAAGCACCATTATTTTTATCATGCTGAGAGGCAAGCTTAGAATAATACCTTCTAAGATTTTATGGGTCCCCATCTGGAAAGCCTTGAAATTGATCTTTAAATTCCTATTATATCTGTTGACGAGATTCGCCTTGGGGTAATAAGATGTCATTTTCACTGTCTTAATGCACCAAGAAAATACCAAGTTCTTTATTTACGAAGAGATAAAGTAGGTGGAAATATCAGTAACCAAATGCATAGGAGACCCAAACACACGAAAATGCCATTGGCTTAGCAGCTTATAAATTTCCGACGATTTCATGGATCTTAAGGGGGGAAAAAACAGGAACTTACTAAAACCATCTACAGCTACAAGGATTGAAATGAAACCAGCAGCTGCCCTAGGTGAAGGACCAAATACTTTTAGATAGATTCGTTCCCATGTATAATTAGCCACATCAGCACTAAAGGGGCCGACTATTTTAATATTTCGGGGTTTGGAACACTGGCAGGATTCACACTTACCAACAAGATCTTCCATTTTGTTGGCCAAACCCGGCCAGTAAAACCTCTCCTGAATATGCGAGCTCATCTATTCGTGCCCCAAATGACCACCGGAAAAGGTGTTATGATAATAGTGGACTATTTTGCCCCTTAAGACCCTGGAAAAATAACAATTAAAACAATTAGTTTTTGGGATAAATTTATCCTATTAACCCTTTCCTTATATCATAATGGGGCCATGGTGGTTGAGTGGTTAGCCTTCTCGCTTCCCAGGTTCAATCTCATGGTTCAATCTCCAGCCAGGTCACCGGATTTTCGCATGTGGGAATCGTGCCGGACGATGCCACTGGTCGGCGGGTTTTTCTCGGGATCTCCCGTTTCCTCCCCACTTTTATTCCGTCACTGCTGCATACTCACCTCAATCATCCTCATCGGCTCTCAAGACCTCGCTGTAAAGAGCCGTCCAAAGCTATTCACTCACTCACTTATTTTATTAATTCCCACCTTCCCGGCAGTGATATAAGATCTTAGAACAGTGCAATCTGGATCGGTCTCCTGATGCAATTGTTAAGTAATGTAAGCCTGGGTAAATTACTACAACACCTTAACCTGTTCCGCCTTAACTGTCCTGTCTGTATATTCTTGGGGTACTGACTCAATTATATTTACCTCGGGGGTTTCAACCCCTTGAATTGCCGTACAACTAGAAGGAGTAGATGCCATCATTTCGCAAAATTCATCTTCATAAAACATGCGGGAAATATGATCCGCTATCCCATTAAATTTACAGTTAAACACATAAAAGGGGTGGCCCTTTTATGTGTTTAACTGTAAATTTAAACTTTGTAAGCCTCGCTAACCATCGCGTTAGTCTACCTGCTGGTTTATTTGTAGATAAAAACCAAGGGCCTGGTTTTCTGTGTGTGACTCAAGTCACTCGATTCAAAGTAATCAGAAAATTTCTCCATCCCGAAAATGGCCGCAAGAACTTCCTCTTCGTAAGCGGAACATTTTTGCTGAGCAGGAGTCAACAATCTGCTGGCATAAGCAACCGGAACTAAAGTATCTTCTTAGGTTTGGCACAATAGTATAGCCCCTGGCGCTTTATAACTAGCGTCAACTTGTAGGGTGAAATACTTATTAAAACTGGGAAGATGTTATACTGGCGGAGTTGCAATTTTTTCCTTTAGCTGGCTAAAGGCATTTTTCTGTTATATAACTCGAACAAATGCTACGTATTTCTGCTTCAGTGCGTTTAATGGTTCGGAAATATTTGCAAAGTCAGGTATGAGTTTAGAATAAAACCCAACCATCCCCAAAAATCTACACGCTACTCTCAGATTCTTCAGGGTGGGAAAATTAACTATAGGACGAATTTTCTCCTGGTCCATCAGCAGTTGTCCCTTACTAATTACGAATCCTAACAATTTCACATATGTTTTGGCCCACATAAACTTCTCAGGTTTCATGGTTAATACGGCATTTCGCAAAGCGGATAAAAAGAGTCAAGATGTTGTAAATATTCCTCAAAGATATTACTGTACAAACATACGTCATCAATATAAGTAAACAAAACTCAACTCTCCCTAGAACCTGAAACAAAACTCTTGACATGGCCTGATGCTCACAGTTTACCCCGATTGGTAAACATTTACACTGAAATTTGCCCCACATGGTCACAAACGCCAACGTTTCACGTGAATCGGGATGCAAATCACATTGTAAAAATGCCGAGTTCAAATAAAAATTAGAAAAACATTTAGCCTGACCAAAATTCTGAAAAACTGATTCTATATTAGGTAGGGGATAAGGACCCATGTATATATTTTATTTATTTACTCTGCGATAATCACAGATTATCCTAAACTGCCCTGGCATCTTTTTGGGCAACAAAATGAAGTACTAGAATACAAACTACTTGATGACTCTAAAATAGCCTGGGATTACAGTTCTGAGACTTAGGTCTTAAAAACCTTCGATTTAGGAGGTACCACCCTATACGGCACTGAGGATACCGGCTCTCCATCTTTTAATCTTAAAACAATGAGTTGTTTTTACATTATGGCTTAACTTTTGACGTAATGACATTCTTAAACTCATTACGTAATTCTGCTAACTGGCTATCCTATGTTTCAAATTATTCAGCCACCGAAACCCAATGAAAATGAAATCGCTTGGACGTAATCGTAACTGCACACTGTTCGTAACATTCAGAAACCAACTCCCTTTTATGCAAATTTAAACAAGCCTTAGTTTTGCCTAGAAAATCGACACCCAATAATATATCATGAATAAGTCCTTGCAATATCCTGAAATTTACCTTCCAAGAAAAACTGTATATTTTTATTTTATAGTTGGCTACACAATGTGAATTTATGACACCTCCATCTAAGTACCAGCAACCCTGCTACTACTCTTACATCACTTTCTGTTTCTTTGGGAAATGGTGTTGAAATATGTCTTATTAAAACAATCTTTAGTTAAGTGACTTTTTCTGCCACAAAAAAATATAGGAACGGCTTACGGTTTTCTTATCCTTATCCGAATTCCTCTAACATTTTAGATGGCTGGGCTACAGCACAATCTCGCAATGCTTTTAGAACATCGGCTACCGAAGTTAACAGTCGGGCTAAAGTAGTTGGTAGAGTAGCAAAAGTAAAAATTGTAATATTTTGGGGTAGTAAATTGTGAAACATAACTTGTGTGAGATATTCCTCAGGGCACGGAAAATCACTTCGACTATCCCAATGATTTTGGAAACAAACGCTTTCATAGTTTGGTTAGACATATTATATTTCTCTAATAATTTCAATCTCAATTTCGAAATAGCTACATCACTAGCTATAAGCTGCAACACAGTAACATACAGACAACTTGTATCCCAGTTTTCACCCCAGGCTAAACTAAAATAGATTGGAATTCGTCGGGCGCTATAATCGTAGCGGCCGCATACATTACTTTGCGTGGATAAAAATTTTAAGTCACCGCAGTGCTAAGCGCAACGAAAGATGCAACTACTGAAGACAGATCTGTATATTATAAATCAGGAAGTTTTAACAATAAACCTGAGGGAAGATGTTTGAGAGCCCTTAAAACTGGGCAGAACTCATCCCCACCAATAACTCCATCAGACATCACCTTTCCTCACAAGAGCACGGGCATTGATGAGTAATTCAGAAATGATGACGGTGTCTAACACCTCCTCCCCAGGCTCCTGTAAAAACTGGCTCAGTGCCGACATACTCAATGTCTGTAAACAATCTGTAGATATTTTTATAAGTAAATTTCCCTTTCAAAACACTTGAAAAACCTTTCTTTGGACAAGTGTTACCGTACCACTTAACCTACAAACCTCTTCTGCTTAAGAAAAAGAAGCAGAGTGTGCAGCTTAAAAACCAAGTCACTCAGAAAAAGAGAGATAATTTTTGAAGTCAGATCGGCTTTACATATTAATACTACAAGAACCACACACGTTATTTTGAAAATTCATTTGTATTTGAAGAGAAATTCAAACTTCTACAAATTCATGCATTACAAAACATTAAAACACTTTTTGTATAACTATACATTTCTTATCACTATGCATAGTTTTGAAAGTAACATTTTAAATACAAAGATCCTCTTAAAAATCATAGTAATATATTGATGAGGATTTGGACCTGTTCTAATTAGATCTTTAAAATGGTACATTCTTGTATTGCTAACCTCATTTTATAAATCTCTGTTTACTGGTGCTTTACTTCTCTACTGTCTGGCACAAAATTACTTTATAAAACAGCTTTAACATTTTCCTGTTTAGGACTTCCATACAGTGAGATTTCTACGTAAAAGTACAGTATTATCATAAGGAACTTTGATATCAGAGTAAAACTGTCCTGAAGAACGTTTTCACAACTTAGTGCTATTTTTTTAAAGATAAAATGTTCTTCACTTTAAAGTCTTTTAATGACATAGCTAATGCAAGGACAATTATTACAAAACCTTGTAAGTTTACGTTTCCTTATAACGTTAACGGCAACTATTTTCAGTTTCATTATTTACTTTGCATGAAATTAAAGAGCAAGGCTAACACATTTATCAAAGTTTTTATAACAACCTTAATGATACTTTAGTATTCTGAATATCCATCAATCCCAGTACTTGGACTTACTCGAATATTATTTCTACCAGCAACGGAAATAAAGACGTCCTTTTTCTATGTTTTCTTGGCCTGAAAAGTTCTAAACTACACACACAGTTGTTACTTATCTTTTGGTCCGGTCCCCAGTAGCTGAGTCTCTCTCGAGCTGTTGATTGCCGAAGTATTTATACAAAATTTTATAAGGGAGAAACCCCCCACAACACATGGTGGCACATCGACTTATTTTTAATTGCAGTCAATACAAGTCATGGTAGGTTTTAGAAACACAAAATTTTCTAGGAATTCAAGTACACGTGGTCGTGCGACCATATCACTACATAGCGGAACGGCCAAGAGCCAGCAGCCCCAATATTACTATTGCAGGCACCCCCTTGCTGTCCGGCTACCGCGTTATCGAGCTTCCATCAACATCAAGCCTACATCACGTAATCGTTGTTCACCGAAAGCTCACATCAGTTCCAGATTTTAAAAGTAAGGAGTAAAATGCTTCATTACACTTTATTGTTATTAGTGTATGATTCTTGCTGGAAATTATTGCCGATCAATATTGCGACGTAATTGCTGGCAGGCAGATCGGTACATCAGGCAGGCATGGTGATGTAGTCGGCGCGAGACAAAGCGAGTCCACTAGTGCAGAGGGGTGGTAATTTTCCATGGCAATGAGATAACCCATCTCAAATTTGCGGGGATACATCTGCAGTCTCTCTTGTAATTTTTAATATTCTTTGTTGTTTATTAATTATTTTTTGTAAACTAGAGCATGTAATATATATTCTATTTCATAGATTCCGTTTTAGCGGAAATTTGAAAATAATTCATGTTACTAACTCATAAATACAAGGCACTTTCGTTTATGCTGTTGTTATCTCTAGTTTATGTCAGCAGAATAATCGAATTTCAGCTTAAATACTAAACTAAACGTGAAAATACACGAAAACCATCGCAGACATATGGAAACAGCAGGCTTTGATTATGAAGGACGTCTTTCAGTGTAGGTTGCTGTACCAACCTTGTACGCCACAAAGCAGAGATTGTGCTAAATTCGAAGAACACGAACGGAAAATATCGCGATGACACCGCTGCTTTATTGTTTGTGATGTTAGACATTGCAACAGCTATTTTCTATTTACGTTTATTGTATGTTCTACGGACATATAAGACTCACTAAGACGGTTAATTTATGGTTTATTTTTATCTAGCCCAAGGGTCTTTTTATCACGAGTAACACGATTCAGACGTTACATTTTTTCTTAGTTCGCTCAAATATTGTTTGCAATCTTCATTTGATATATCTCATACAAAAACTTTTTTTTATATTTTTTTTATATTTTTTTTTATTTAAACTTTCTTGATTACATCCACGTCGTCTACTAAGGTTGCGAGTGCAGAAGTGACGCCATTCTAATGCCAAATATCGTTGCCATACACTATCGAACGTGTTTATTTGGAATCCTAAGACTAGGACAACACATTGCGATTTCGCCGCTGTGGCGGAAATGCAGTGGTTTCATCGTATAGCCTGTTCCCGGTACACGGCTGTGCGGTCAAACCGCACCTGTAACCTCGCCTGTACTTCTACTGTGGGGTGTGTTGAGTATTGAAATTTGCGTGTGTGATGTGTTGACTAGTGAAGCGATGTCACATCAAACTGCATTACATCTGTGCGCTAGAATGTGCTGGTGCAAAATATTGGGTCCACCCTTTCCAAGGGAATCATGAGGCGGGATTCCAAAGCATATCTTTCGAATATTACCGGATGTGTACTTCTTCGTCCGATGAGTTGCCGTAGATGATCGGGCACTAAGTTCAGAAAAAAAGGGCATAATGGAGGAGTGTAATAGTGCCAAGGAATGATTGATAGTGTCTGTAACTTTGACAATATTTTTTATACAAGAAAGACAATACAAGAAGATTGCATCATCTGTCTAACATGGAATACATATCAGAAAAATTCATATACACGGTAAATTACAAAAAAAAAAGCAAATAATTTTAGTGTTATTTAACGAACTGGAAATGATGTTGTTGGGCTGTACCCGCAAGTTTTAATACTATAATTATTTATTGGAGCTGCCTGAAAAAAAAAAAAAAGGAAAAAAGGGGGGAGGAGAAAGCTCCAGTTATGAAGGACAAATACGAGTAATAGTAACCTGTTGTGAAGGAAATGTATTAAATTGTACATGAAACATGCCAGGTAATGTGATCACGCGTTTGGAAATTGGAAATGCCTGAAATAAATGAAGAAATGGATTTGTAAGTTGCTGACATAATTTATAGTAAAACCTAATAGCAAAACTGGTATGGCGCTGCAGATAGCAAGCACATCCCAAAAACTGTGGATCTCTATTCTGCAACTAAAAAGATTTATAATTATGATGTCGATGACTGTTGTGTACGCTAATATTCATTTCATAGTGATTGATGTTGAAGTCTATGGCAAGGAAGGAGATTCAATAGAGTTTCAGGACGTTCCCTGTGGACAGAAACTATACTCTGCGACTTTAAACTTGTCAGCCCAATGCGTTTACCGGATGAATACTAAATTCGCTGCCTTATATTATTCTTGGGTATGAGGCTTTCAAACAGCACTCAAATATTTTGAATCTATCTCAAGCCCGCTGTCTCACTCCTCGCTGAAGAGTTTTTAATTACTGACTGCTGAGATACAGGTGTTGGTTAAGGTGCATTTGGTATTCTGACCAACAAGTGGCACGATTTCCACACTCCCATTCTTGTTGGTCCTGACTTTGTTGATGAAATTGAAAATGCACCCTATTGGCCTACTATACACGTTCATTAACGCATTGACTGCCAGACTGTTTTGACTAAAACATAATGTGGGCCATGCTTGTGTGTGGTTTTTATTCCCTGGCCACAGACATTTTTTTATTAATTTGTAGTGGACAAACCTTCTTTGAAGTTTCTGGACTTCATTTTTACTACTTCAAGTTGTATCTAACACAAAATGGCACATGTATCAAATTGATACAAGTGGCCTAGAAAGTGAAACATTGCATTCTAAGCCATTTGTATCAATTTTATACATCCTTCATTTTGTGTTACATAGCAGGTACTATTAAAAAAAATAAAATAAATCTGAAAACAGTTTTCCAAAAAGAATTATGTGTATTGACCAAATAAACAATACATGTGTTATATATATATATATATATATTACTGTTAAGATCTGGACAAAAAATTACCTCAATTAATAAGAAAATATTAAAATCATTGACTTTTCTTCTGATCATCATTTACCTGCTACTCGCATATGTTGTACATTTTGGAATATAATTTGTTTTAAGAATTATTATAAATACTATCATGTAAAAAGACCATCATTGACATACCTTCTGGTCATTAGCATTACAGTTCCCTCCTGATTCTACATGATGTACATAATGAAATGAAGAGTTATACATAAACATAATTACAAAAACCAAGAAGTAAAAAATCACTGACATTGTTTTGCACCATTACTGGTCCCCACTGACTCTGTGATGTTCAAGACTTTTGGAGACACAATGATGTATGTCGAAAAAAGTCCTATACACACAAATTTGTACTTGCACCGATAGCACTATGTTCTTACTTGCTTTAACATTTTCATGTCATGTTGGAGACTAAACCTTTTTTAGTGAATTTGTTTTAGCACACTTGGCAACTACCTCTCTTCGGCTGATTTTCTTCTAGTGTGTGTTTCTGATTTGTTTGTTTGGGCGAGATTGTAACCTGTTCATCTATAACAGACACGCTTTCAAAAATAGATATCACAATGGACCATTTTTTACCAACCACCAAAGTATACAGCCAGTGATTATTTACTGTAGCCGGATTTGGAGGGGACTCAAATGCTATTTTTCTAAACCATTTGACCCCTCGGCGCAGTGTGTTACCATACGAAGACAATCGATATGAAAGGTAAATATATCCTTTTTCTTGGTTATACTGAACTATGGTTAATGGTTTTGTCCGTTTCTTTTCTCCAAGGCCTTCAATGTCTACCATTTGTGGAACATATTTTGTGGTTAAAAAAAAGAACAACATGCTTGTCCTTCCATTTCCTAATGATTTTTTTTGTCTCTTCGCAGTTTGGCATTTGTAACATATCCAGTGTTATCTTTGTGATTTGTTCTGTGAATACCAGTAAGGTATGTTTTTCTCGCCAGCAGTTGCTCAGTTAACTCTACACCAGTATAGTAATTGTCTGTATATAATACCCTTCCTTCGTCCAAGAGAGGCTCCACTATTTCCATTGTTGTCCTGATTGTGACTGTCAAATTCTCACTCTCTCTCTCTCCTCTTTCCCTGTATATATTTTGGCATGCCATGTGTATCTTTGTAATAGCCACAGTTTGTATACTTTGATGCCATATCTATGGCGTTTATTGGGGATGTACTGCCTGAATTTCAAACGTCCCCGAAACGGAATCAGAGACTCGTCAATTGCCATGTTTTCCTCCGGCTCGTACATTTCAGAGAATTTCAGATTCAGAAGTCGTAGTAGGTTGTCAATTTTGTGTTACCTATTGTCTTCATTGTAGACTAAATGTATGAATGATAACAAAATTTCAAATCTGTTTTTGCTCAAGTATTAGCTGACAGGATTTTGGTACAGAATAGACGAATTCTAATAGTCTCCTATTGAAGGTTTTTTATCCAGTCCCATCTACAATAAGAATTCAAAAAAGAGCCATATTTATTTTGCGTCTGTTTCTCTCCATGCATTTATTCTACTCCCTCGAGTAATGTCTTCAAGCACATTTTTTTTTTTTCTTGTTCACCATACAGATTGGAATTTGTGACAATGACGTCTCAATTTCATCATCGAGAAAAAATTAAAAATATCAAGCGGTATCGTCTCTGTAGACGACAAAAGTCTGAGGCACTTTTCAGTAACATTATTCTCCTTTCCGTAACTAAAACTGAAAAGGTTACCGGTAGGTTCACTCCATTCTCCGTATCTCACCTCCTCCTTTTCCGTTGATGCCTCACCAGTATTTTCTTGGATATCTTCAACATTTTCATCAAAATCATAAGAAGGTACATACTCGGATCCTGAATCATAAACTGTTACAATAACAAAATAATATTAGTAGCTATGAATACAACATAAAAATAGGCATAACCTTGAATTGCAGATATTGAGCAAATTCTACTTACATGCACTGAGATAGTCACTGTCCATTTCTTACAGCATTTTATGCAGCTCTTAATTTGTAAATAAATTTCTCGCAATGCCATGCAAAGAAATTGACTATAAACACCTTAAAAAATATCATATAAAATACGTGTTCACATGACAACGAAAAAATAAACAAAGCAAGAATAACTAGTCTTTGCCCAAGGAGGAAATACCAGCTTCTTTGCCATAGAGGTCAAGGAAATATGACATCTATGGAAATTAAATTCTCATGGTAATAATTTACCGACAGGGGCCATTCAAAGTCGAACTTCTACTCAGAGTACCTAATATAAAACCTCGCATCGGTGTGACAAAAAGAAATAAAAGTCAACCTTTACCTATGTATCAAACTGATACATGTGGCCTCGTGTTTATTTTAGGTATTTGAATATGTTCATTCGTTCGTTTTCAGTGAAAGTGATTTACAAATTATTTTATGTACGTGTGTATTTCCTTATCTAGTTCCCTCCGTTCCGACTGTCTTCTCTTTACACTTCTCAAGTATTGATCTGCCACTGTATTTCCATTGTCTTGCGTTGCAATTGAAATCTTAATTAGATTTATCTGAAAGAGGACACGCTGTATAAACTGATCGAAGTTGGACACGCACCACACCCTCACTGTGTGGACACTCCAACTTGTTTACAGCTGTATTGTGGAAGTGTGGCAGTGTGGTTGTGCTGTTGTGCGGCACTGCTGTCGTCGCACACGGCGAGGTGTGTGCCTACTGCATTGTGTCTAAGCTCGTATTTAAAACGACGCAGGTGTTGCACTGCTACGGGGAAAACGCTCTGTGTGGTTCACCACTGACTGCCCTGACTAGGCCCACCCAGACGATAGTCACTGCACGAGAAGGGGGCGGAAGGCAAAATCCCGCGGCCCGGCCACCATGGAGGCTCAGCTAAGGCTTCGGCAAATTAGAAAATTTGCACATTTAATTAAGAACTCAGCAAAATTATTTGTCGCCAGGCCTTAAGAGCTGTCGACGGTCCTGCCACGGCCAACTAGCGCATCTTCGCGGCTGGTAATGTGCTTTTATTACTCGCGTACACTCGCAAAACGAATTATGTGGCTCATGAACTGGATACCCGAACATTTTCCAATATTACAGTTAGAACGAACAAATTATGTGCTTCTGATATTCATTATTATAAATTATAGAGTTATTTATTAGCCTTTTCATTTATATTGTATAATCATAAAACCTTTTATTAATTTTCTACATTTATCATGCCCACAAATACGAAATTAAACTGAGACAATTTTGTCGTATCGCTTATCGCCCGTTAGTTAAAATGTAACACTGATTTACGTTTGGCAGTTTCTTGTTTGTAATTCCGAATAACCTCCGTTATATGAATACTAGTAAACATATGAAAAACAATTATCAGGCATGCGGAAAGAAGGCGGAACCACGCAAAACTCCTCTGCACGACCAAAAAACATCTTTTAGAATTCAGTAATGTAAAACAAAGCCACTATTTCATGAAGACCCTGAGTTGCAATAAGCTAAATTACATATTATTGCCAGGGCACCTGGCGCTCCCTCCCTCCACCCCTCCACTTTCAAAACTAGGTAAAGAAAAAAAAGTATACGTTGGTTGCCTACGTATAGGTGCAAAACTTTCTATAGCTTTCATAAACCACGCAGTCTCCATCCCTGGAGACGGAATCACGGCGAATTTTACTCCCATTTTATCATTAAACACATATCGTACTTGCGACGAAATGCTACACAACATTTTCAAAACACTCTTTTATTTATTTATATAAATTACCTACTTTTGATGTTAACGCTTTTTATAAATTCATGTTGACCAATTCACAATATATATTAACTTATCTGAAAGCATTATTAGGTTAATTGTATTTTACGTGTTAATTATACAGCGTGTTATCAAAATGTTTTATGTTACAGGATGCATAATCTATGCGAAATAAAAAATTTCATTTTGTGAGCGCATCAGGATTCGTTTACAAAATTTTGTATATTATCAGGCTGCTACTAAAGAAGAAACTCAATGAACGAGTGAGTAAAAATTAGAAATAACATTTAAACTATAATTAAAAATAACAATTTCTGGAAAAGATCATAGCCTTTTTTGTAGTGCTATGGTAGCAGAATATCTAATAGACAGATACACTCCAAGTAGCAACATACGTTGGCCCAACAGTTGGCATTTGGTTGGAAAGTTTGGCAATGTGTTGGGTTAGAAACCATGCATCAATACGTTAGCTCAACGCTATATGCAAACCAAATATTTTTAAGAGAAAATTTTAAGGAGATACCATAGAAAAACATACATCAACACTTCACTATAACAAAAAAATGCCCCATCATGCTGCAAGAGCAATTTTTGAAAACTTTAAATGGTTGGCTAAATTTTGGCAACAAATTGTTAGACATACTGTTGGTAATGTATATGTATATGTATATTTATGTTGAACCTATATTGTAAAACCAACATTTTATGGCAATGTTAGGGAATATATTATTAAATAAAACAATTTTCCTTTCCTGCATTTTACGAAATATAATTGTTTTTCAATATACTGCCAATTTTTCTTTGAAATATGTGTAGTTGGTTTATGTTGGGACAATGCTCGAAACAAAAAGTTGGCGATTGGTACTTTTTTTTTTTAGTTAGGCCAACAATTTGAAACTAACATATGCTCAATACTACTTTTGGAACGAAAAAAAAAAAAACTTTTTATGTTTACTTAAAATTTAGGTTTTTAACACGTAGCCTACATGTTTTTGTTTCAAACTGAATTTGGTGGTCGAGGTTGGCTGAATGTTGGTAACAATTTGGCAGATATACAGTTAGTAATTCGTATTAACTTTTATTTTGAACCAACTTTGTACAATCAACACTTTAATAATGACCAAGTAAGGGAATAATAATTCTTAATGAAAACAATGCCTTTTTCCTGTACGGTATGAAATGTAAGTGTTATTCACGATTCTGACCATTTTTTTATTAGATATGTTGAGTTAGTTTTATGTTGGAACAATGTTGAGAACCACATGATTGGTGTTTGGTCATTTTTCATTAGTTGGGCCAACGTTGTGTAGCCAGTATAATTTCAGCAATGCTCACTAGAAAGTTTGGAATGAGAACAAAACATAATTTTAATTGTTTGCTTAAATATTTGGTTTTTTATTAATAAACTAGTCGTATTTAAAATATATTTTGATTGTCATGGTTGGATGATCGTTGGTAACTAGTTGCTTAGATCATACAGAAACTTTTTGTTGACCCAACGTTGTCTTAACATATGTCTCTGGCATTGGGCCAACGTTGGAAGACGTAAGTTGGCCCAACGTCAAAATATCACTCAGGGAAATGTTGGCTCAAAGTGAATTTTTGCATTGACTGCCATCTGAAATATGATGCACAACCTACATTATTGGGTTAATAAAAATTTATGGGTTTCTGCACGCTTTGCTAAATTCTCTTTCTTTCAAGCATGTGCCATTTCGATCAAAAAACCAAAATGCTGTTTGTTGGCTTTATGTTAGTTTTATCATGTGTATATTACAGATCACCAATCTAATATGACAGAAAAACCACTACTAAAGAATGTTGATATTAAGTTGGTTAATCGTTTTTAATGATTTGCTAAATTAAATTCTTCTATCTTTCAGAAAGGCATTCATACAGTCATTTATCCACAGTTAGTAATGTTTTGCGAAGATGTGTTACGGCATACATATTGGCAACTAATAAACATCGTTCTGCCAACGTACTGTATAACTAGCATTTTAAGTATACATTAGGGAATAGGTATTCTTAACGAAAACAATGCCCCTTTCCTGTATTTAATGAAGTTCAAATATTTTCACATAACTGGCCATTTTCCTTTGCAATGTTTCATTGGTCTTATGTTGGGATATTGTTGGAAACCAACACAGTTTATAATTAGTAATTTTTTCTTTAGTTTATTATCTGGTTATGCCAATATTATGTAAATTACATGTTTTCACAATACTCCATATTACGCATGGAATGAAAAAAATTATCAATTATTGTTTATGTTTGCTTATCAGTTCGGGATTTTAATACATATTATATTTGTTCCAAATATATTTTTATGGTCAGGGATGGTTAATTGTTGGCAGTACTTTGGTAGACATACAGTTGGTATCTAATTGGCATGAATTTTGTATGTTGGGCCAACATTGTATATTCTAACTGTAATTTAATGAAACACCTATTTCTGCAATAGGGATAACAAGATACAGTAGTCTTACGGATAACGAGTTATAGTAGTCTAGTGGATGAGAAGTCGAGTTGCTAGTCAAAGGATCGTGGGCTCAAGTCCGATATCTACAAAAGGGTTTTTCAGGTCGTAATGTGAAATGGTATGGGATGAGTAATAATATCATGAATTAATTTTTTTTTTGTTATTGGGTCAAATTTATTTAAAACAGTGTTAACCAACATTGGCAGAACATTGTTTGTTATTTGGCATAATATATGCTATAACACGTCTTCACAAGACATTGCTAACTGTGGATAAATGACTGTATGGACGCCTTTCCGAAAGAGAAAAGAATATTAATTTGCAAATGATCAAAATACTACGAATAAGCAATGTAATAAAAATATTCCTTTGTGGTTTGGTTTCTGTCATATTAAATTGGTGATCTGTAATATACACATGATAAACCAATGTAAAACCAACAAACAGAATTTATCATTTTTATTGATATGGCATATATTTGAAAGAAAGAAAATTTAGTAAAGAATGCAGAAAATCATAAATTTTCATTGGCATAATAATGTAGGTTGAGAATTATATTTCAGTTGGCTGCCAACATATAAATACACGGTGGGCCAACGTTGCCCGAGTGACATTTTGAAGTTGGGACAATTGACGTTTTCCAATGATAGCCCAATGCCAGAGCCAGATGTTGGGCCAATGTTGGGCAAAAAAAGTTACTACTGGGGACACTGGGTATGTTTTTATAAAGATGGTGACAACGTTTATTAATGTAATGGTTTTGGAAGAACTATAACTATAGAATTAATTAAATATCTTTAATGCGATAATGAAAAATGATGTATCACACTATTTTATATTAGTCATATGCACTAGTCTATGTTTAATATAAAATTTATTTTTTACAAATTATAAATTTCCCAAATATAATTATATCTGTTATCTAACAATGAATACACAGTATATTCGGGAAACACTGATAGGTTACTTAAACAAAATAATTATTAGTATTGAAACTGAACTCTCAATATTAATTGTAGTGACTAGTCTGGTTTAGGTAAGTATGTATTAAATAATAAATTTGGTAAATATATGGAAATTCTGTTCTAAGATTCGAAATCACAACAGATTATTTTTTTTCTTTTGTATACATAAAAATTAATAAATAAGGTGTTTAAAATTTTTGCAAAAAACTGTTATGAAACTTAAAGATTTAGTTCATTTGTAATATTCCCAATATACACTAATTCAGTGCATTTACTGGGTTTATAAATGACGATACATTAAATATCGCCAATTTTGCTAACCAAATACAGGGTTGAGAAATCGATGTAGTCTTTCTAATTGTTTTAAGCCTTTGTGTATTACATAGTTTATCTTTTGACATTGGTCTATATTTTTCTAAATGTTTATCTACTTACTAACCCATAACAATCTGACCCCTACAGTAATATACTTGGTTTCAAATTAAGCATTTATTCTTCCATATACCATAAGTATAAAGAAATATTTTGTAAAGCCCTAACATTATGATCTCTATATAAATATGGTAACATTAGAGGTGAACAAATTAGTAACATTTCACGACAAATTAATAAAGAAAAACATTATATATCCTACTGGTTTAAGTAAATCCCCTTAAAACCAAGATAAAATTATAACTGAACAAAAGTTAACATGTATTACATGGCAAGAAACTGAAATTTTAGATAAAATTATAGTAATTAATTAAATGTAGAAAATATTTAAGTTTTGATTATTAATTTTGATTATTAATTCTGCCCCCTTTAGGGCATAGCAGGGCTAAAGGAAGGCAAGGAGAAGGACGCACACCATTTTAAAAAATCAAGAAAGCATTGACACAAATTCCAAAATCAATACAAATATATTGAAGTCCATCTATACATTATCACCAAGAACAACAAATTTGCAACTATATTTGAAATATATAAATTGTATCTGTAAATTTTTGCCGCTTGCTACCAATCTGTGAACTAAGGGAAGGAGAGAGAACACACGTGCACTGGAACAAACAGAAAAACCACAATATTAATATATCTTGGAAAATCACCCAACCTGAATAAACACTTGTGAAATCCCAGTAAAAAAAAAAAAAAAAAAAAAACACTATTGAAAGGGAAACTCCAACCCCAGCATAACAACAACTACTTTAATTGCAATACTTAACTGGAGTAGTACTCATATTACGCGAAAACGCGTCTAGCATGCTGAAGCCTCGAAGTACGAAGCAGTATAGACATGACCAATCGCCGGCCAGCCCGTGCATCTCGATGAGGAACACTGCACACTTGATCGGACAGGGGACGAACATTTATACGCGAAAAAGTGGCTCTAAAAGGTTAAGGAGACGGCGGGAATAGCGGTGAGGCATATGGAAGGTGCCAGAGTGTGTGAGGCTGAACTCGTTGCCAGTAGTAGCAACCAGACAGCGCTCGGCCGTGCCAGGAGCGCCCGTGCGCCTCTCTTCAGTACAGCGCAGCGCTTGGAAACGTTCTGACGCGCGCCACCGCGGGGGTTGGGGGACGAAGAAAAACAAAGTACCTTTTTCTGAAGCAAAAATATTGGCTATTCAAATAGTAACCCCTCTTCAAACAAAATAACAGTTTATTAATTTGGGCTACCAAATACAGACGTGGCAAATAACCAAGCAGACTTACTAACCAAGTTCATTAACGTCGTGTAGTTCCGTAAACACACCAACCCCATAGTAGCAGCATTTTAATCGTACTCCAGGAAATCGTAGGCATCACACATTTCACCATCTGGCGGGATGAAGAATAAATCTTTCAAGCAGGACAGTCTTTGGCAGGACAGGAGTACTCACATAAAATTGCTTGAGTTTGCTAATTCACATGCTTGTCAGACTTGAAGCAGGGCTTTAAAACATCGGTTTGTTCCTATAAGATACCTTTAATAATAGAGCATAAACTTTTATATTTGCAATCATTATTATATCACGTATATTTACCCAATTATTATGTGGGTTATCTTATCCAGGTCATGTAACATTACTTAATTACTTATATCATGGTTGCAATACAAAAACAAAAAATTGGTGAAGATAAAATGTTTTCATATTTTAATATAAATGAAAATTAACTTATTTCTTAATTATTATATAATTTAATATATATATATATATATATATATATATATATACTGTAACAATAAATACTTATGTTGACAAATAACACTACAATTTGTCTCTTAATTATTTTAACTAACTTCGTCTAACAAAATCTCCTAATTTATATTTAACTTTGAATATGTTAATACGTATTCATTGTTTTTTTTCAAATTAATTTCCTTTTACATAAATAGTTTTAAGCTTAGTTAGATTATACTGATTTGTTAATTCATTCATTAAAATAATACACTGTAATTATCTTTCCAGGCTAATTCTCGACAAATGTCATTTTATAGAAAACCAAATAAGGATTTAAATATTAATTTAGATATTAATTAAAGCACGGGGTATTTCAATAATTGCTGTATATTTCCATTAATTCTTTAATGAAGGTATAACAAATTTTCTTCCCTTTGTACATTATAAGGTATAATATTTAACACACATCCTAAACATGTTTTTTCGTGTTTTGCCTTTAAGAGCTAAATCCAAGCTTATATTGTACAATAATAATATATATTGTCATAGTAATAGCATAATAATGAATAGCATAATAGTAAATTATATTTTATAGTTGATACAATTATATATTCTTTATTTGCAGATAATATTCCCTATAAATTTTCTGTGTTCACCTGAATAAAATTTACTTGTAGTAAGTAATCAATACAGGGTCTACTTTCCAACAAGATTTAATAATTAATTAATATGCACCTTTAGTACTGATATAGTCAAGTCACCTTTAGAAGGTTGCATTTAGTATTTGTCATAAATTTGTAACAAATAATAGGCAAAAATAATAATACATATTTAAATATCTGTAAAACTAACAAATATACATACTGCAGCGTAACACGTTCAGGCAGTAATAGGTGTGACATGAGCATACACAACAATACAACAATGTGTAGGATATGTGCGAGAGGAATAACTAGGGAAAATATTGTTTAAAAGCATGAACCTCAACAATAGGCACCTTACTACGGCCCACTGCAATCTAAACCAGCAGTTTAGAATGACATGCTAGACTGTTCAGTAGAGTGAATGTTCCGGCTGCGTAGTGCCATTTCCCCTTGGTCGATGTCGTGTCTCTACTCTCCAAATCTGCCACGTGAATCAAAATTATGTTTCAAATTATTGAAATGAGTACTTTTAGGACAGTGTAGTATCAATCTGAAGGAATATTGTTGCCCGGCACCATACAGGCTGCCGAAAAGAAGGTACTGACACTTATAGTTATTTGCTTACCCCAACACACTGCCATTGAATGTACCATTTGTCTCAGACTGGAGTACACAAACAGGTGGAATTTAATTTCCCTGAAGTATAAGATAGCCATTCTTAAGTAAAAGCGGGAGTATGAATATTACTACTGAATGAGAACCACGAACAATTAACTTGATTAAATATTCATATTCTTTAAATGAAGGAATTTCTCAAAAGTTAGAAAATAATAAATTATTAAAAGATATCCTAAGCTGGCAATAGATGGCAGTTCTGAATGATAAATTAAATGAAAAACTCAAAAACTAAAATCATTGGGCATTGGCTGTTAAGTTATATACGCCCAAGTGATCAAATGTAAAATATGACTATAACCTTCTGTACATAAAAAGGGTCCAAAATCTCAAAAATCAAAAACTGTTCTCAGAAATAATCACATTACTGTGTTAAACTTTCCAGTCCTAGCCAGTAGGTGCATAAAAATCAATCTCGGGTTCGCCTTCAGCTAATCACAGAGGAGGTTCACTCGGGCCATCTTACATTCCTCGAGAAATAAATTTCTTCTACAACAGAACTAAAGTCAGGAAAATGTCCGGACTCCCTATCCAAGCTAATTTAAAAGCCTACATCACTACTCACTCGGGCGTATGGCCTGACGTCGTCCTACCCTTACGGCGATGTAGAGAAGAGTGGTTCCAGAAGACTAACTACAAGCCAACTAAGCAGCCTATCAAGAAAGGTTCTGAACCTTCCCTCTCCAATAACGAATCTCCAAAATCAAATATATTCCCAAATGTCACTCCAATAATCCTAACTCCCTAATTGCATAGTGTTTAAGGTTTTGGAATGGCGATAATAAAAAATAAAAAAAATGGAAACATTAACAAATATGAGACCATAAAATAAAACAAATATATACACTTAACAATTAAAAATCTAGCCAATCTGGCGTATGAAACTGCATAAATTATAGCCATTGTACACTCTTATAATTAAAAAAACTGTGGAAATTAAATATAAATATGCAACTTATTTAAAAAAACCAATGACGTATAAAATGAAAAAAAAAATCGGAAATTCGTTATTCGCGAATATAGGAAAATTGTGTGCTACAGAAATGCACCACCAATTTTTAGTCTTTTTGCGGCATCTTAAGCAAAACAGAAAGAACGTTAATAAAATGTAGCACGCTCTTGTTGACTTGTATTACAAAAATAAATTATCTTGTTGCATTACTACAAGGTTGTCCATTGTCAGCACCTCCACACAAGGAGTGCAAAGAGTTCATTTCTCATAGAATGTATTTTCACATAAATATACAAAGCAACAACCCTGAAAAAGAAGCATACATATGGCCCTTTCATTAAATGACAAAAATTACAATCTCAGAAATTTTAATTAAGAGGTAACAATGCATCCATCGGGGCTGTCTATTTTTAGACGGATCACGCGATTTCGTCATGTGCGCTGCACTGTGCGACGTCTCGCTCGTAGACCCTTTGGTGATCTTAAGTGGCGGTCGGCAAAGTTAGACTCCTGCGCAAGCCAGAAGACACACGCCTGCCCCGTCAGTCAGCGGGACAATGCTCTACAGCTAGGGCATTTGTCGGGATCCGCTGCATGCGGCAGTGTATGCATCATAAAAGGCGTGCATGCATTAAAACCTAACTGCACACACACAGCTCAGTCATAGCACAATATTCACATATTCACTGCACCACCGATGATCTGGGCTGATGCTTTGTTTAAGCTGTCAAGGCTCGTCAGCCTCTAGCTGACTGTCAGCGTACTCGTGTGTGTGGATAAGCGTCTTATTTACGTGTGTAGTGCAATGACTTCTTCTTCCACAATCTAGTCAGTATCCGTGCAGTGCACAGCACTGGTTGGCTTAGAGGTGATGTCCTCAAATCCCCCATACAGCACTCACATACGAAACACTGTCTAAACAGTTCAGCATATACACAAGATCACTATAACTTAGGACTATACAACTTAACTTAACAGACCAACTACCTCGATGATACCTAACCCAGAATATAATATAGACAAATTACATATGAACACATACACAACACATAGCAACACTTGAAGACAGTATGTACAATAATCACTTTACTTTCCCACCTAAAACCAAAAGACATTCTTGCGGAAAGCAAAATAACGTCATTGCTAATCCCTGAAGCAATATTCAAACACTAACCATTGAACATACATGAAGACACTATATACAACCATCAACGATATTTATAAACAGAAAATCAGCTAGGATATCGGAACAGACAACACCGAACCAAGACACAACAATCAATAATCGCAGCACCACTGACTGGATTCACTGAGAAGACTATAAACAGCAATTTGATTATAAACTAATACTGCTGTAGAAACCTTGGTATGCACACCTCTTATTAGAGTATCTATGTGCTTGTATATAAATAACTATTTCTTTGTGGTCCCTGAAGGCCTCCTGGCTCTCTTTCTATCTGTTTCCGATCATCAGTTCGGGTCCACGGAACAAGTAAAGTGTAAGAAAGTTGAATTTGAAAGTGCGGGTAAGCAGAATATCTCCATTGTAGGCAAGCTCACCTCGTGTCCCATGCTCAGGTATTGTAGGTAGTTAGGCGAACGTCTCTTGCACTTGCATTATGTTGTATACTTTCTCTCTGCAACTTAAAACACGAAGACTTATTGGAGTAGTAGTCCCTCAATATTCTAGTAGTGCGACAATACAGCTAACTTCAAATAATGCTTGGTACTTGGCAAAAAATAATTGTTTGGGAGGAAAATTAATTAAATTACTTGCGTAGCAAGTGTAGGAGATGTTAACTCTCAAGTTGTGCTCTCTCTATCCCTTCATGTTAAAATACTTCTCTTATTAAGCAAAAACAATGAACTCATGCGACAGCATACCGGCATTCTCCAAAGTTTTCCGGCTTCCTCTGTTTATCACATCTTGTGGGTACATTCACTAACTTCTTCCTACTCACCTGTGCAGTACAAGCAAAGTGCAGTCAAGTTAAACTGTCCAAAAACCTGATATATTCCTGGCAAAACAATTTCGTAGTCTACTTCACTTCATAGGGTGCGTGAAATAAAGGCATTCATTTTCCCATTAAATTGTCTCATTGTTTACTTATATTTACGTCCCTCAAAACCACAAACTGGCAGGGTTCCAACACGCTTATTTTAGATTTCTTGACATGCTTACTTCTTCGTTATGCATCAAGAAATACTGTTTTTCTTACAACTAGTTTACTTTCTTCTTGCAGGTCCTTGGTGGGTGTTTCGGGCATGTTTGATATCATAGGTGGTGCTTACAATTCCATAGCCTCGAAAATCACCGATTGCTGACCTGTCAACACTTCCCATGGGGTCAAACACATGAGGAGTATAAAATAGATGCTTCTGGCCCACCTGGTGTCTGGTGGTGGATTGATGTGTTGTAATTAGATTATTAAGGTCCTTACCCATCAAAATTTTAAAAATTTACCTTTCTTACCATGGAAAATTCTAGAACGTAGCATTCCTTCCCGACAGTTCCCGAAACCGATGGTGGCCATTTTGGCTGCCAGTGGGAAAACATTTCCCCGAAATCGATGTTCTATTACCCCAAATGAGCGTATATGTAGATAGTGGCCTTATTGACAGCCAGGAAAACGATCCTTGCAACCGATGGTGGTCATTTTGGCAGCCAGGGAACTTTTTTCCTCCCAAAATAGATTTCTTACTACCCCAAATGAGCGTATACTTCGATGGAGGCCATCTTGGCAGCCTAGAAAAATATCCCTGCAACCATCTACTGCCATGTTGGTAGCAAGAGGAAATCCCCCTGAAACTGATTTCATAATACCCCAAATTAGTATATATGTTGCTGGTGGCCATTTTGGCAGCCAATCGAAGATCACATATGATTGTGGTGGTACCAATGGCCATGTTGGCAGCCAGCATGGACTGAAGTTCGCATATGTGAATACTACTACTACTCATAATCCACTGTCTGGTCGCCAAAATGGCATGCACAAACACACTAACCGACACGTCCTCCATATGTCTGGCCATGTCGAAGGCCCCACCAACCCTGTCCCTCCCTGAGGGAGTCCTCGCTACGAAGCCCTGATGCCAGGTGGCCATTTCGGCCACACAGGATGAAATCTGACCAGAATAATGAACAAGTATGCATACATGTGATATGACATTAAACAGCACTGTCCCCCTCCCCGAGGGGTCCTCATGACAAAGCCCTGCCACCAGGTGGCCATCTTGACAACAGAATGAAACATGACAAGAATAATGAACAACTATGAACTGCTAAATGTGATATGACCTTAAGAGGAATATGTGAGGAGGTGAAAGAGCCAAAAGGAGTGAGTTCGACACTCCTATAGCTGGCCAATAATGTATGCAGCATCTTCTCTTGTCCAGACCAGTGTTTGTGCGAGGCATGCTGCGGTGGTGAATGATTGGTGGGAGGGGGTAGTGGATGGACCACATGTGCGACAGTATTTAAATACAGCATTGTAAAGGAACACAGGGGTATTTGTTGGGGGCATTTGTTTAGTAAGTGTCATCATGCAAACATAGCAGATGACGCCCTGCTGCTGCACAGTGACGCCGCCCTGAACACCGTCAGAGAGAGACATTCCTGCCTGACTTATTCGCCGCTGTATGGTAAGTGTACATCTGCAGTGATATAAATGTAACGACAAAATGTAACATGGGATATACCATTAGAACACGCGTTCACAAGAACCCAAGTTATATAACAAAATTTAGAAGCAACAGTTATTAAAAATGAGAAACAGGTATGTAGATAACATTGGTAAACCAAATAAAAACAAAATAAATAATGCCTCTTAAGTACATGAGCATGTGTTATCATTGCTAAAGGATGTCCACTGTAAAATGAGCACTTTTGAAAGCCCTCCTTAAGATCGACTTGTATAGACTCTGTGTATTCCTCTGCCTTATGTAAAATTAACATAGCGTCGGGCAAGTGAAACTGTGAAATCATTAACAAATGCTGTTAGAGAGATAGCTTGCACTACCACTTCACCATTGTGTGGGAAGTGTACATCGGCAGTGTTATAAATGTATCAATGAAATTTAAATTGGGATACTGAATAAAACAAAAATGCATAGATGTAATGGCTGTGTCCCCAAGTTCTACATTTTCCCTTGGAAAGTGGATGAAAATGTTAGGTAAAACGGGAATATGATTTCTATAATTTGAACAAGTAGTTAGAATACTCGTCTCCAGACATTATATATTTGGTGTTCATTACAACAATTGTGTTTATACTGGATATTTAGAAAGTTTCTCATTAATGATACCCTATTCCATAGCTTAAAAAAGTCACATGAAACACAGCCAAAAATCATGAAAAATTGTAATTTTGATATGCCAGCAATAACTGCTGTACAGACAATGTGCATAGAATGGGCAAGATATTACCATTAAAAAAACATCCTCCAAAGCAATATGTCTCCCTGTGGTTATATATATATGACACAAGTAATGTGGTTATAGATTGTTCACTGGGTGGGAGAGGGGGATATAGGGTACATGGCAGTAGATGTATTCAGTACACAAGAACTATGTTGCCCACCGACAGGCTGTAGGTCGACTTGGAGAGTGTCTGTGTGGCCACGAACTCAGAGCCAAATGACCCTGCCTGAATACGAATGAGCCCGAGTTTGTGGAGCGCTGATACAACTTGGCGCGCCACCATCAGGCATCCCGCATCCGAAGTCAACACAGCTTGCATATTAATGAGCACCCTTAATGCTCCTTTGTAACCAAAAGCAAGGGGGATAATAAACACTGGTGATAAATACACCAGCCCATCTCTCTCTTTCAAATCTACCAGCAGCAGGTCCGCCCCACGCCGAGACGATCGCGAGCATTGCTAGACCAGTCACGGTAAACTGAGCACAAGTGATAAAGGAAAAACCCCTACTTAAGAGCAACATGTATGCACAATGTTAATTCTTCCATCTTATGTAAAATTAACATTTTCATGGACCATATCTCTTTATGCAAGCATCGTTCATGTGTAACTATGAAAATAATATTATTAGAAGCCATGTTGCCTGTACCAATGGAAGTATATGGTGTATGTTGGTATAGGCTTTTCACAGTAAACTGAGCAATTCTGAAAGCCCTGCATACGATCGACTTGCATGCACATTACATAATCTTCCACCAGCATACTAGCAGCAAGCATTCCCATGGATCTTCTGCCGTTCCATACTAACGTTACTTCACTATCATCAAATCTCAAGAACTCAGTTTAAAAAAATTATTCTTTACAAAATCAGTTTAACCCTGGCACATGTGCTTCCTATCAGTACCAAGAGATCTGAATAGTGTACAACCAGAATGACATGCTGAATGTCTGCTGGGAACACCCAGAAAAAAAGTGCTGGTAAAATAAAGTAAGCTGCAAGTATCATGCATAACATCAATACCATGAGATCCGTATAGTGCACAACCAGAATCCCTTGCTTAATGTCGGTTGGGAGCACCCCGACAAAACAGGGTCTGGTTAAAAAAGTTAAAAAATTTAAACTGCAAGGCTTGTGCATAATATCAATACAGTGAGTTCCGTATAGTGCACAACCAGAATGCCCTGCTGAATTTCCGCTGGGACCACCCCGACAAAACAGGCTCAGGTTAAAAAAATCTGAACCATGAGGCACATTCGTCATGCCTATGATGTGAAACCCTCATAGCACACTGGTGGAATACATAGCCGAAAGTCGGCTAGGATAGCCCAAATGAAACCCTGCTCAGGTAAAAAATTATTTTTAACGCATACACATATGACTATCAATGGCAATCATGTTCCGATGTGGCTTATATGTTGGTCCTCTCCACCCATACAGAGGCCCGCCCTTCCATCCAACACTAGCTATGAAAACAGTCTAACCATATGTCCCCTTCATAGTATTATTATTAATAGTAGTAATAACATTTGTGTGCTAGTGGTAATTAATATTCTGAATAACCATAGTAATATTAATAATGTGTCTGAATGCATGTGTGTGTGCATATGTGCTAATGGTAATATTGGGATCACCCATGCCCTCGCATATATTGTGTGCCACATTCCCCTTGCAGGCTTGTTGAGCCTATAATGTGGTCCATAGGGATTCACCTCCTCTTGGTCTACCTGCATCATGAGTGGTGTGATCAACCAAACTCCATCCCCCCGACATAACTACCCCAGTCGAGTTGAGGAAGAAGAATAGGACGGGAAGCCTTCTGCCATTTTTCTAAACATTAATCTTGCTCTTCTGCATAATGGCATCATTGTGGCCATTATTCACCTTTGTTTCCTCACCCCCATTACAACCATCATCATCACCACCAGCTACATCGCAAACATCATCAATGCTCACACCCTCTCAGCCTACCCAATCACCTGCTCTCACAGCTCCAATATGGTGGCCAGCCCTTCAGTGTGGCTTCTGTAACTGCACAATTACAGAATGCCAGAACAGTCTTCAGCACAAGAGAAACTGTAAACTCAATCCATTCAGGGACGCACAGCCACTCATCTGCGATTGGTGCGTGAAAACTTATACCTGCTCTGATGCTCTTGTCAGATATCATGCTAGGTGCACAGAGATACCAAAGCAAGATACTATGGTCTATTGTAAGTTCTGCAATGAGGGCTGTCAATGTTCCTGTGATGCTAGGTAGCATGAACGTGGTTGTTGGGCAAATCCCAACGTGGAATCCCTGGAGCATGGGAGCTATGGCAGGTAGTATACCCATCAGTATTACCTGCATGCTCAAAGCACAAAGTGTACAAGACCCACACCACCACCCACTAAATGCCTGCACAAAACTGACGATCGACTGGGACCTTCCACTACCACTGCCCAGCTAGGGCCTTCCACCTCTCCCCAGCCAGGACCATCGATTGCTCCCGAGCCATCACCCTTCACGCCTGCATGCAAGATCACTGCCAAATGACAATGCCCATGCCACATCCCTGTGATCAATGGGGACAGTGCAGCCAACAAGCATGGCTTCATGGAGCTTCATATGTCACTGAGAATACCTCGAGAGACACCATTGATATTTGTGACTACCTCGAGAGTATGAAGACCAGCATAATTGGCAAACTGATGCAATAGATTTCTATATGGGTGCCATAAAATGTAACATCTTCCTGGAGTGTATGTATGGTAAGCCCACACAACATGAGGATGAGTCCTATCAACAGGCGTTCAAGACAAAGAACATGCTGCTCTACAGCATAGCCAATGTGGAAGATGCAGTGATGGCAGCAATTGCAAAGATTTGCCAAGAGGAGGTGGACTACACTTGGGAAGGGCAGCAACTGAACACTTACCATGGTGAAGAGGCTCTAGCTGTGGGTAAATAAGTGAAACTTCCTTCAAGCCTCCTCCTACATTGCCTTGCCTGCTGTAATTGCCACGAAGAAGGCAATCAAAAACTCATGCAACTGTGACCAGTAGTGCTTCAAATGGGTGATCATGGCATGCTATGTAGAGGGGAGGCACCCTGACTGCATCAACCAGCAGTACTTCGACTAAGAGGCCAGGTTCGACTTCACTGGACTGGCCTTCCCAGCCTTTTGTATCTGGGGCCCCTGTTTGAGTGGAATAACCCAGGGGTCAGCATAAATATATGTGCTCATGAGGAAGACAACACCATTTTACCAATATGAGTATAGAAGTAGGAGCAGGTCACCCACTTCAATCTCTTCCTCTTGATGATGAAATATGGCATTGTCATTTACTGCCTATAGCCAATTTTTCCCACTTTGTATGCTTGCAGATGACTGCCCATGCAAATGCCATATACATTTGCAAGAGATGTCTGCATGCATACAATGACCAGAGGCAGGTGACAGGGCTCAACAGTTCTGAGACTTGCTTAGCACAGGAGGTACTGCAATGACTGTACCACCATCCATGCTGATATGTCCACTATGGAGAATGAGCAGCTCCCTGTGCTCACATTTCAGAACTTCCATCATGTGGATAAAGTATCTATAGTCATGTACATGGATTTTGAGGTATACCTGAAGATGGTCCAGACATGTCAACAGGGCCCAACAACCTTGTACACCTATAAGTACCAAAAGCATATTACCTAAAGCTATGGGGTGTACATCAATGTTGACAATGATACCATACTACAAGCCAAGACAGCCAGCCTCCCCACCAGCATGAAGATCTACACCAGGCAGGATGCCAGCAAACACTTCATGGCAGGAGTTGTGAGGATCAGCACTCTGGTAACGGATATATATAGCCAGTCCAAGCCAAAGTGACCACTGCAACCAGGCGAATGGGCTGGCTACAATATGGCAACCACCCATTACCTCTGTTTGGGTCCCTTCACCAGAGCCATTAAATGGATGGTTCATGACAACAGACACTTTACAGGAGCATTCATAAGGGCAGAATGTAATAACTGCAACAAGAACCAACACTGCCCCAAATGCCTGCCGATCTTCTTCCACAACCTGGCATACATTGCACATTTTAGAGTCACACAACATGGATATGGTCGGAGGACATATTCATCATCCAAAACATGGAGGAAAAACTGATAATGTTTAGCAAATGTCTACCTGACAGGTAACCACATAGTTCATCGACACATTGAGGTTCATGTCTGCCAGCCTTGTAATGCTATCCCAGAACCTGCCATCTGCAGACTTTTGGACCACAGCGTCGGTCTTCACTGATCCCTGGCAGTTCGAGTAAGTCACATGGAAGGGAGTGTTACCCTATGACATCATGTAGTTGGGGACATTCACCAAGCCGCAGCTGCCAGGCATCACATTCTTAGCCAACTGGCTCACTGCCACCACCATCAATGAGGAAGAATGCTGCAATGCACAGACTGCTGGGCGACCTTTGGTTGCACATCATTGAATGCGTACACAGAGGTACTCATGACCAACATCCTCATCCTCTGCGACATCTTTGAGACCTTCAGGTTACTCTGTCTGGTGATGTACAGACTGGATTGCAACTGTATGTGAGCACCCTATCGTTCTCCTTCAATTTAATGTTGCACAAGATGGGAGTGGACTTGGAACTACTCATTGAATATGACACCCACCTGTTTATCGAGGCTGGTATCAAGAGAGGGGATGTGCATCACACATCACTTGGTGGCAAAACACAAAGACCTGCCTGCCATGTATAATGCCACTCAGCCTTCTATCTACCTTCAATATGTTGATAGTAATAACCTTTATGGATGAGCAATGAGCCTGCTCCTGCCCCATGGAGGGTTTGAATGGACCAGCACCGACATTGACGTGATGTTGGTGCCAGATGATGAACCAAGTGGATACATACTGTAGCTGGATGTAGATACCCTCCTGTGCTAAATGAGGACCATTGTGACCTGTTGTTCCTACTCATCAACAAGTGTCCCCCCAGGTCCAGACAGCCCAAGCTGATGACCGCTCTTGAGGGGGAAATACACTACATTATCCACTATGTCACCCTCAAGCAGGCATTGGCTCATTGGATTTTGCTAAAGGTTATTCACCATGTTTTGAATTTCTGCCAGAAGTTGTGACTGAGGCCATACATAGAGATAAACACCACCAAACGTCAGGCTGCCGCAAATGCCTCCCAGAGGGACTTCTTCAAGCTAATTAACAATGCTATGTACAACAAGCTCATAGAGAACAAGCACAACCATCAGCAGGTGGAGCTCATTGGCACCGAGGCACAGGCAAGGAAGCTCACCTCCAAGCTGGTGTTCCTTTGTCAGACAATATATAGTGAAATGTTATCTCTTTTCAAGCTTGATCATGAGCATATATTTTTAGACAAACTAGTATATGACGGCTTTGCCGTACTGGAATTGTCGAAACCATAATATACTGCTTCCATTATAATGTAATGAAGGCATGGTATGACTGTAACATGGGGTTGGTATACATGGATACAGATTCCTTTGTAATGGCCATATGGTACTGGGATTTCTACCTCGACCTGGCCTCACACCCGGCATTCATGGCCGAGTTCGATCTTAGCAGCTATTCTGCAACTCATCCTTGCTATTCCAACACCAATGCAAAGGTCATTGGCAAATTTAAGGATGAGTGCAGGGAAAACCACATGATGGGGTTGGTCGGGTTAAGGGCAAAATTGTGTGTGAATGCATGCAGGGACAAGGTCGTGAGTGGGCCAAGTGTGTCCAGAAGAGCATTGTTCATCGATTCATTGCCATCGAGGACTACAGGTACATTCTTTTGGACCACTGACTCATGAGGGTGTAGGTACATAGCATAAGGTCGCACTACCATAATTTCTACACAGAACACAGCAATAATATCGCACTGTCGTGGATGGATGATAAGCATCAAATCTTGGACAGCAGAATACACACTGTCCCCTACAGCTACACTGGATAAATCTTGGTGCACACATGACCAGGCTGGAACATGTCATCATATATGTCTGCTCTCGGGAGGGCAACCAGGTCAGATGCATAGTAGGAGGCAGAATCTCACTCTGGGACAGTCGATGCTGAAGAGCTTCTTCTCCCCTCTTCTGCAACAAACTACCTTGTGTGTTTGTGGATTTGCCCCAGCATGCTGGAGCTTCAATAAGGAGCTGTATAGGAATCCTGCCAAGTATGCCAGTGTTCTCCTGTGCCAGTTCCAGCATACTGTAGCATATGTAGGAGTCATATATATCCTACCAGGTGTGTTGCCTTTGCCTTGATGGTATGCTCGAGTAAGTACAGGAGTCGCATAATGTTCTTGTCAAGTACGTCATGAGTGTATGTTTCATGTCCATGCTGTGAGCATTTACAGCATGTTGCACAACCTACTACAGCTAGTCAGTCATACTTTCTGGTTGTACACTATGGCACCTTCCATATGGTTGGTTCTTATTCCCCAAACTCTGGTTCCCCCAGCACAGAACATTCTCCCCCAAGTATACTGCACACAAGTCATCTTCAGTGCATCCTGTATACTTTATGGCTTGGTTGTGGCATATGGGAACACATGGGGAAGGGCCTAACCTGCTCTGTCAGGTATGTTGGCTGGCTGTGCACTGGAGAACATGTGGGTGCAGTCCAAGTATTGTGCAGGCATATGACCAGTGTCCTTGTTCTCATTTAGCAATTTGAGGCACACTTGAGCACATATAGTAGCTGTATAATGATGCTATCACATGTGTCGCTCCATTTTTCTTGAAGATGGTGTTAGTAGCATGTCGGTGCCTATGACAGGGGAAGTCACATCCATCCCTTGATGAGTGCATGGTACTAGCAAATGCAATATATGTACCATTTCACATTCACTCACTATGGCTTCTATATATTGGCTTATATTTCTACTGCTAAGTTTTTACATGTACTGTTATTTGTTACTCACCATCACTCTCATTACTTTTTACATCTCGACTTATATGATAATGCTTATGTGCATTTTGCACAGACAATATTTATACAGGGATATGTTGCCTATGTTGGGTATCCAATCTGGGAAACTTTCATTTTTTCACCTTCCTTGGGGGGCACCGTGCATATCCCAACAGGAGTGACATGAATGTGGAGGTCGGTACATGCATCATTTGTTTACTGCTGAAGGGTCTATACCAAGGCTGCATGACTTCTTCTTAGACAGTTTTTAGCCTCTACCTGTCCCCCTTTACACTGGGCTGAGCAGTGTCCTTTTGTTGTTTCTTTCAATCTATGTCTGTTTGTTTCTTTGAGAACATGTTTGGTAATCCTTTCTGTTTCGGCATCGAAACCCAACCAGTCCCATATCTATCATGCCAGCCTCACTGACAGTCATATTATTTTTGTCATGTAGCACATCCCATGTACATATGGCTCAAATGATTACCTAATAGTGATGTATGTGGACTTTGGGACTGATGGTCGCATGTCCATAAGCACCCACATGTTGTTTGGGCAGTGATCAGGGGCATGATGCCAAAAAAGAAGTGTTTGTGTTGTTACAGGTGCAGGGGAGGTGGTCCTGTTCCTATTATAGATGTGGTCTCGTACAGACATAATAGAAAATGTGAATATATATATATGTGTGTGTAAACATTACTAGGCCATACACACACTATATAGAAGCAAGCATAGTCTCAAACAGTCGTCGTAGCACCACCTTCCTCTCGTCCAGCAAGAGGATACGGACAACTGGGGGTGCTGCTGGCCTCTGCCGAGGGCATCAGGCAGGAATCTGCATGGCTGTCGACCTCCTACTCATTACAGGTGGCAGCATCCACCATCACTGTTACCTGGCTGGAGATGCCTGGCGGTGGTGGAGGTGTCTACCTGCTGCTTCTGCCTCAGCACCTGGGGCATGGCCAGTGATGTTGATGGTGGCACTGCTGTTGGATGGCACTGCTTTGATAGTGGTGGTGGCAGCCCGCTGAAAAAAGATCTAGCAGCTTCAACAATTCTGCCATCATCTGCGATGTATGGCTCGGCCAGTGAGCAGGGGTGTGAGCAAGCAGCCAGTAGATGACCCCATTCTACACCTCTTCATAGGGGAGGGTGTATGTCATTGTGTACTGCCCTATCACCATGCTAGCATAGCTCTCCTCAGGTTGAAAAAGAAGGCTCATATTTCCGGACTAAAGGCTGCCAGGCCAACTGCACCTGTCTTCTAGGGCTCCCTCAGGTCCCCCACCGCTGCCTCCTTCACACGCTCGTCCAGACTAGTGCAGCAGCAAGTGTGCAACAAGGTCAAACACAACTTCCCAATACGTATACTTGCTGTTGCATATCAGCTCTTCCTCGGTGGTCTGTACATAATTGCCCTCCATAACGTTCGAGTGAAGTACTCATTCTTACTTTTATACACAACACACACATGTCATTGCATCTATATGCCCCATACATTCCTCACTCCAATGACATGTCTTGCCACCCCCCTTCCACAGGGCAAAGTCGACTTGCCTGCATGCACCACAGTGTTCTGTAATGTCTTCAATGTCTGCATGAGCCTTGAGGATATACCCAGCAGTGGGGTGGTGACTTTTGAGGTGCAAATGGACGACCACACATCCATCAGACTTGCCACACAGTTGTATTGTGCTGTGGAATTCATCACAGGCATTCCGATAGTCCCACATGTGGTTGGTACCATCACACATCTGGACCTGCTCCAACCTCAACCTGTCGTTTGAACACTAATTGTTGGTAGCCCACATAATAGTGTTCGTAGAGGTTAGTATCTTCCGGCCTGAAAACCACACAGTCACATTTGTCGAAGCCCATGACGGTGGTAGTGGTGGTTGACTCTCCTGGAAGCTGCGCCACCAACAACTGAAGGTCGGAACTAATGTCTCTCTTGGGTGTTGCACTGACACGCATGCATGTGTGATGTAGCACACATGGCCTATTAAGCGTACTTTCCTGAGAGAAACACTTTGCAGGTGATTGGTGTACACTGCATCTTGCACGACACTATGCCACACTTCATGATGGTCTATGTTGTTCGCCGGTTCAAGACTCGGTCCAGCATGAAAGTCCAGTAAGCTGGTACAGTTCATATGCAATTGTCTGCTGTAACCATACCTGGCATACATCACCTTGGTTTGCATGTTCCATCAGGGCTGCTGTGGTACATGGTAGCTTGGAGTTCGGTCATAGGTAGTAGACCAGACAGGTGACAATACTGTATGTTGTTGGATAGAGGTTGAGACAGTCGCCATTAATGTGACTCACACAATATTCAACACATGCTCTGGCCATTCTGGCCATTTGAAGTGCACTCGGCAGTAGCCAACCGTGAGGCTATCGTACTTGTCCACGTCCCGCAGGCTAAAGGCATTATATATTTTATGTTGAGCGAGAGAGAGCTTGCGAGGTCACATTTATGAAAACTTGTAAATGTGCATCATCTTGCCATTGCCTTTGGGCTTGATTTCACAGTATGTTATAAGCAAGTTCACATTGTTCATCGCTGCCATTGCACTGTAATTGATGAGTTTTGTATACCGTGTTGGTAGTCACACCCAGACCATGCCTTGCAATAGGCATGTGAAGCATGATCTGTATACTGTTTCGGCCTGCCAGAAGTCCTCTGCCATGTACCATTTGCCCAAAGCGAGGTTGGCTAATGTCGTGAACTGGCTGTTGCCATTCAGTTTTGCGAATGAAGCCTCTATCATTTGACAAGTGTGCACGATACAGTGGTCGATCCTATCCGTTAAGCCAGGTTTTTATACGCCATTGGGCACTGACCTTACAGTGTCCTACTCTCCTCTGTTGTACATAATGGTGGTGGTCATGACCACTTGTGGCCGAAATGATGTACCAAGCCTGCATACATATATGTAGACGTACTCTGTCCTATGGTCATTGCTTCACCCTCCTCCAGTGCTCAGAGACAACGTGCACGTAAGTAGTAGTACATTCATGTCTGGACACGCCCAGCCCCAGCCACACTCGATGCATGAGTGGTGTGGCATGTACCACTACCTCAGTACCTTCAACGAGGTGCAGTCATACTCCATCTTTACATCGCACACACTCGTGCTGCTGCTTCAATGGAAACTTAGCCACAGCTTCTGTTATTGTCTGGTGATGTAGATGGTGCACTCGGGCAACATACAGGCTAGTACTATTCCTGTCTGATCACAGGCTAAATTGTCTTCATCCCAATGTTGGCTGTGGTAATATTTCTCCAGTCATGTATTTGTCATGTTACTCTTCTCATCGAGCATGTGCCATGGGAAGGGTGGTAGGAAGGCACATGATACCAATCCATGTCATCATAAGCTATGCAGATACGATTTACTATGAAGCCACTCTGTGAGATGCAGCCCTCGACGTTCGCGAACATTGTAGTGACTGGGAGATGGTGAGCAGTCTATAAGTATACTTTACATCAATACCTGAACTATGCAATCTCGTACATTGTATATTATAAGCCAATAATGAGTTATCAGGGCATATGTCTGTGTGTTGGTTCGGGAAATTAGTAGTGGTGGTGATTTCGATTCTAAAGTCCATGCTGCCTCTCTGCATTCTTTCATCCTGCTTACTGATGTCGAGCACAATGCTTCATGATCTCGGCAGAGGTTAGCATTGGGGACTGAGCATGGCCATACTAGGCATGCAGAAAGTCGACAAACATCTGCTATGGAACCATGTACATCCCATTTGCGAAATCAATATTTACGTCGATGTATGGGTAGCACTCTGAGTTGAGGTGTACTTTCATGTTTTTGATACTTGAATGACTGAATTTCGAGCAGTCCATTCCGATAGAATTATCTTTTCCCGTCTGAAATGCAATGATTATGAAGCGTGGTTTTTTGATTAGGAAGCTGGTTTTTACATTCCAGTTGATGTCTGTGGTCTGTGGAATGCTCGAGTATGTTATAGACTCCACATGCAGAACGTCATGTTGATGTTCCTACCCTTCTTGGCATACTTCAATAGTTTCACCCATTCCAACATTTTCAACTTCACATGTGGCAGAAGCCATTCTATGGACCGGATAGCCAGCATCATGACTTCGGGTTCGACCACGGTATCCAGTAAGGCATTAGCTTGACATTTGCTATGAAAATAACCAGTTCCTGCTTCACACTGATAATGACATGTTTATAGTCCTCGGCAGAGTCCAATAGCATGGCCAGTGGAATACACACATCGAATTTACCTTGTGGGTAGTGGGGACCTTGTAGTCCTTCTCGATACCCCAGTCGGTCATTTTCACCACAGGAAGCTGGGTTTGTGTAAGCAGGAGGTAATTCTTGATGGTTGCTGTGATTCCTACATCCCACTTTGCATCTACTTTGCTACGAATCCCATTCCTAACGATTTTCTTTGTCGCTGGTACCACGTTTCTGGCCTTCAATATAGGCCCCCGAACCCACAAATAGGAATAACAGGGTATGGTGTAGAAGTCTTGGTTTTGGACTGGTAACCATACCTTCAACAATTGGACATATGGGCTGTCAGATAAGGCACCTAAACATGGAGTTCCGCCTTGGTGATCGATTCTTCAAACACCGCTGGCTCTCTCATTTTTAGAATCCCTCCATCCATACTGCTTAACAAATAGTACCATTCTGTGCAAAAAACTCACATTTGCTGATGTTAGTATGCTGGATGCTCGCCCTGTACTGATGGCCAGTTACGTGTGGTAAGCTGATTTTATTACTTTTTGCATGCTCAAATTTCTGTCCCATATTTGCATAGATGTAGTCGGATAGTGATTTCTTCACCTTGGAAGTTGATCAAACAGCTGTCCTGGTTGGCAATAGACACAAGCACTTCCTGTACACTCTGTGATGACCAGGACCTAAATGGGCATCTTCAGCACATTCAATAGTTTAAACCCCTGCAGCACCATCCTGTCGCCACAAACTCACACAGTGTTTGGTTGGGCTGACCATTAAGGTGTGAGCCAGTCACTAAATTGCAGTTTATTTGTATCATATTCACAGGAATATGTTTAAAGGTAGGGTCCATTTGTGCAGGTTATTGGCTTCGTACATCTCATTCTCGAATCCCAACATAGCTGCAAGCATGCCGTTTTGTGAGAAGTCTATGTAGATGGTACTGGACATTTTGCTGGGTAGCGTGTTGGTGTTGCCACACAGCTTCATCACAACATCCTGTTCCAGTTCTTGTTTGAGGTACTCTTCAATATCGTCTACCTCCTACGATCTGGTGGGTATGCACACCTCACCTCTCTTCCATTATCCTTGATATATCGAAACATGCAGTTGCATTAATCAATTTTTGGTACAGAGAAGTACGTTTGAAAGTCTATTAGCACAATTCTCCATGCCCCCTTTAGTTTCAGCAGTGGGAAATGTGTGGTGCGCAGTTCTGAGCTGTTGCCCAACAGGATCAGCATTATGGACATGACTGATTGGTATGTACAGTGCGTCCCATGTTATGTAAGAATCTCAGACATGGGTGTCCACAGTACCATTCCCATGGTCGGTGTTCAGCCCCATGTTTGTAATAGATCCTAGCACCTCTCATGTACATTTTCAGTTTTTGTGGAGCCCTTATGTAGCTGTAATTCTCGTAGTAGTCGACCATACATTCTTACTTCACATACGAAGTTCAGTGTGTCCCGGGCCCAAAACTGGTATCTAGGTTTATTACCCCTCTCTCTGCTCGCCATAGGCGGTGTGGTAGGTGGTCGTACATGAAGAAACCCCTGAAGTGTGATATTCGCAGTTTCCGATTACACTTGTGTATATCAATGTTCATGAGTGGTGTGTTGGGCAGGGGCCTTACAATCACCTCCTTCGTCATTGTCCTGCCAGTGCCCTTTGCTTCTTTCCACAACCCCCTGCTTGTATGGGTGGAGGTACAAGCCTTGAAAAATGTTTGATCCCTGGCGAGAGCTTCCATTTTCCTAATTAGCCTGATCACTTCCAAGAGATGTTGGTTTTCGCCTTTCGTACTGTTCACCTCTCTTGCTATCCCACTGGCCCCTTCGATTAGACAACCAAGTAGTCTGATGGACAGTAGGAGAAATGGTAAGATCCCACTGTGCTTAACTTGGTGATGCAGTTTCCTATGTATGGTTGCTTCTTCTTCCTCCTGAACGCCAGATCCATTCCACGCTTCACCCTTGCTCGCATGATCTTGGCCGCTTCCCAGGCCACCAGCCATTTGTGTAGCTCTGATGCTGGCAAAACACCTATCATGTGGGCTTTGTCTGCGAGGATCCTGTCCGCCACGTGTCTATCCTCCAACCTGCTACTTGTCGCATATGCAATGTTGTGCACCCAACATGCCTTGTCGAAGGGGTTGATTGGAACGTCCTCTCGCTTCAGTCTCCTTGCTAGCCATGTAGCAGGCTCACAGAATTTGTAGTCGGGAATATGCACTTCGAATGGAAGGTCAGCATATTCAACAGTCAGCATCCCATCTAGACCTTGTTCCCACGACACATTACTGCATACTAACGGTATATGGTCAGCATGTTAATCATTTATAAATTTCACACAACCATAAGTACATGTGGTTTAACAGCCCCATCTCAGTATGATGAAGATTATGCCCCAGACTACCACTGTTTCTTTTAGCATCATTGCTGAAGACGAATCTATGATGCAGGAATCGCATCATGAGAAACTTCTACTGAACACTGTCCTGGAACATCCATTTGGTCTCTTCTTTGAGAATGTGCATCTACTCGAAGTCTCTCCAACAGCCAAAATACCTTTGCCTGCCACAGGTTCTCCAGGTTGTGGATGGACTTCATCATTCCCCATTTAGCAACAATGCTGACGCCGTGCCACCGAGCTATGCTAGGCCTAACTCTGTGTTCGTGTTGGACGATATGAGCAGCAGACATGATGCAATAGAACTTCAACATGGGTCGCCATGAAGCTGTGGCTACGATTTACCTCTGTCAGATATACTCACATATGCTGAAGCAACTTCTGTGGGACAGTGCCAATTTCCTCGTTCTGTTTTATATGATTGACATGAATCTCATTCGTGTGTACTCCGATCATGTGAACATCAATATGACTTTCAATAGTTTCAAAAATATGTGCTCGTGTTGTTGGCATGACCCACATGGGTTATTTGATATCACCAAGGACTTTCCACCTCATAAGGGCTGGTTTCGATGCAGCTTATTATTGTGCACTGGTGTACTATGAGCTATGCCGTGGCTATGTTCGGCCATAGCAGCCTGAAGCGTGCACCGGACAGTTTTATTACATCTACTACTGATGGGAACTTTATGTTTGGTGGGAAGCTGGCCAAGCATCTCGGGGCACCTAAGCACAATGGTGATGTGGCGAACATGTCCTTTGTCAGCAACATTACTTCCACAGATATGGAACCTCTATGGACTACATATACCACCACCGAGTCTCATCTTCGCCCGCTCAAGCCCGATGTATTTCGGCTCATAGCCTTGGATACAAAGCTTAGTGGTGTGGGTGAGAAGCTTGTCAACACATTGACCACTGGCTTACAGACACTGACCACCAATGTGAGCAAACTGTCAGGCTTGGGTGCGAAGATAACCACCCTGGAGGACCACATTTATGCTACCAATGTACTGGTCACAGATATGGATATTAACCTTGTAGGACTAGTCAAGTATGTGTCAAGTCTCACCAATTTTTCCTCTGGCAATGCGCTCTGGGTCATGGAAGGGTGGATATTGACCAACACAAATGCCCTGTCTGGCAATATGGAGGCCCAGATTAGCTTGTTGACTTCTACCAATGTGGAAACACTTACCACCTTCGGCCGACAGCTTGAAGCTTTGCAGAAGAAATTCGGTGTTGTGGTTGTGGATGCCCAAGTTACCGCCAGTGGCCTTACTGACCTGACTGTAAAAATCGACAAGGCCCTTGCTTTGACTACACAGCTGACTGGTCGGGAATCAGGCTTTGCAACTTTGAAGACAAAACAGGATGCTGTGGGTGTGCATGTCAGTGGCCTACCTTCCAAAAGTTAGGATGCGCTTGCAACGTTCACGAAGAAGATGGTCGACCTGGAATCGAACATCGATGCTGTTGGTATGTCATCTGGTCAACTGCCTAGTCAGATATCGACCCTCATGTCTGATGTGCAGAACCTCAGCAGTTTTGACGGTACACTTACCTGTGTCCCGAAGAAGGTGGATGACCTAGGCTCTTGTATTGACACCAGGGTGCTGGAAGTCATCAGTATTAATCTGAAAGATCATGTGCTCGTGCCAAGTGGCAATTCAGGCCAACTGGCTGCTTTGAGTACACCAATATATCACATCTCCAAGATGGTCAAGAACCCCGACCTTATGGCCGAGCTCTCTGCTGTGGAGGCATGTCTCGACTCTCTCACTGCGATGTTGGACAGTCGTCGTACTGTTAGGGGTATGCAGCAGACAGCTGTGGCCACCCTGGATGCGCAGATCGGCCCTGTCATGTCGGGGGTGATTACATGAATCATTGGCGATGTTGGCGCCAAGCTCACATCCCACATCAACTCTTTGGGTGTACAGCTTGTTGTATTGGAAGATGTTGTACATCACACAATCTCAAACTATCTATCTGACATGTGTCGCTGAGGACAAGTGGTCTCATTGTAACCATGTACAGGATTCTGTCATTCCTATACATTGGCAAAGCAGAATACAGCCTTACCTATTTGATCGATTGTCGCAACTATATATATATACTGTGTACATTTGACATTGTGTATCAGTGTTAGTGCTACCCCCACCGAGGATCTGTGTCGTGTCATTTCGAGCATTCTCAAAAAGTATCTGCTTACCAAAAGGGCACACACGAAACATGATATGGTATTGTCGGAGGTCTTCCAGCCGATAATGTCACGGCTCGATGTGTTGAAGCCATCACCACTTGTTCCCCCTGCTCTCAAGGCTGAGCTGCAGTTTACACGGAAACACAAGACTGCAGCAGAGGAGGAGGCAATCACTAATGAAGATAATGTTCCCCTGGCATCTTTGAAAAACAATAAATGCAATCCAATGCATGCTATATGGTGATTTTTCATTATTTTGCTTCATACATGTCTCGTCTGAACAATTTATGTTTTCATAACCTCGTATGGAGTAATAAGTATACTCAAAATAAAAGGTTTACCGTAAAGGCGTAAAGTGAAAACTAATCAGATTAGAAACATATTTTTATTTAATTTCTCTCAATATTTTTCTTTTCAATGAAATTCGTTAAACAATAATAATAACTTATAAGTAAAACAGGTAATATGACAGACATAACAAAAGCAGAGTATCACTGATAAATATCATTTCAGGTGAGTAAAACTTTCGCATACTTTCATTGTATGTTTTATTATATACTTATTTGATGTCATACTGGATAAATAAAAACAAAATACTCTAGTGGGGATCCCCTAACAACTAAATGGGTACTCATTTTTATCTTAATATTTGTTCACTTTAGGTTTTCAGAATGGCACTTTGCCGTTATTGACCTTGGTGGCCAAAGCGATGAGTGCATATTGTCCCAAAACTCCATAATTTCGAAATTTCACATAAATTAGGATACAAAGGGCATTTGACAATTTTTGTTCATTTAAGGTCGATACATGCTTGCAACCAAACTAAAGTTCGTGCATCGAAAACTACATGGCTTGCACGCAAAGCTACATTCTTCAAAATAGTAATATTACATGATCTGATGAAGCTGCGAGAAAATCACAGCTGAGTGACGGGCGACATTAGAAGCACATCCGGAATAGATCAGTAAACCAGGCGGGGAAGCCAACAGCTAAACCCATACCATCAATAAAGTACTCAAGCTTGCCATTACAGGATAAGGAATCCAGGCTAAAGCTGGTACATGCGCGAACCACTACAAATAAACAAATACAACAACTGTGAGCCAAAACGCAAATATTAACACATGAAGGGGATATTAAGCAATCATAGTAACTTACCCGCAGCAGAATATTTTAAATCTTACATGACGATACGAGAAAACAGCACAAGAGAAACTTAAAAAAGATCATGCCATGTTATTGCCAAAGAAAGTGTGGACGTAAGTCCTTTTCGGGAAGTCGTACCAAAGAATGTATCGACATTCGAGTGTTACAATCGATACATACAGTTGGAAGATTACAGTTAAATTACTCTAAAAATACATTTGAGAAATATCTGGGTAAACAAATTTAGAAAACTTACTAATGCTTATCATCTACCAAAACTTTATACAAAACTTCATACAATTTAGAATGTGGGATTAAACTTCAAATATCTTAAATGTCTTTGATACATATGTTACTAAACAATTGGTCCGAATAAAACCATTCGAACACTTCAATGTGGTTGGTTGAACATTATAAAAAATGTAAATAATTAAGCACAACAATTTAGCAAAATAAAAGGTTATATAAATAATAGTCATATTTTGTTTACCTTACTGTTGAATTACAAGAAAGCTAAAACTTATATGCTGCGAACAAAGATTCTAAACAAAAACACAATAATTTAACTTGACAGAACATGCAGCATATTCGAAAGAAAACAATATACTGAAATTACTGTTTTACGCAAACACATACATAAAATGGAAATTATCACAATAACAGTAACTGACATATATAAAAATATATTTTTTAATTATCCAACAAAATTTGTCAAAATTGATTAACTGTTGGAACCAAACAGGTTTTGCTGAAAGTCAGACAAGATTATTACTAGTGGGGAACACTAACAATAAAACAAATCCAACCAAACAGTGGTGGTGCCACGAGAGCGGCACATCTTCAAATTACCACTCCGAGTAAACTGTCTCTGGCAGAATTCGCACTGAAAATATCATATTGGAATATGCAATACGTCCGTACTATTTCAAGTCTTGCATGATACTGAAACAAAAATATATAAACGGGGCGTATTTATACTCTTCTCGCTCAGTTCACCACAATATCTCGCAACAAGAAGGGCATAAACGCCCTGGACGAGGCATACAAACAGCACTACATTGCCTATTCCCAGCACAAAGATCTGCAAGCCAGACACTGGGCAAACAAGATACTTGCACAGACGGTGGACGAAATAAAAAAATCATCAGACACAAGGTTTGGAGAAAAAATAGCATTGTGGGGTGTTTCCATCTTTATGAACATCAAAATGAAGATGGGCATGGGTGATATGAGCAAAAGAAAGGCACAAGTGAAAAGGAAAGCAGTTACAAAAGAAAAGCATGCCAATCTAAGAAAATATCTACCTGTGGATTTTTTCCATGGCTTTTGCCTGCACTCAGAGCCCTCGGAGCCGTCCGAGTCGTCAACACGCCATCGAACGAATGGAAGCAGTTGTCCGAGGCACAAAGAGACAATGCGAATATGGAAGCTATAGTGATGGGTAAAACAACGGACAAGGCTTCTGCCTAAGACCATGCCCAGTAGGAGGCGGAAATTAGTAAAGTGATGCAGCAGAAACAGGCAATAATGAAATCTCTACAGATAAAAACACCCACGAATGTGGATTTGAAACTGTTTGTACGTAAATTTAAAATACCTCATTTTCACGGAGTGTTCATGAGAGATGATTTGCCTGCTAAACCCAATAGACACGAATGCGACGTAATTAATCGGGATACGACAGGAGGGCCTGGCATGCACTGGGTAGCATACAAAAAAAGGGTAAACACACAGACTATTATGATAGTTTTGGGAATCAGTGTCCTCCGCCCGAAATGCACAATTATTTGAACGGCACCAAAATAACATACAATTACGAAACAGAGCAGCGGCCTAACACGTGCAGCTGCGGACATTTGTGCCTTCACTTCCTGGTTCGCTCGTACAAGTAATTATATAAAACGTCTATACAGTGTAAGGAAACCTTCAGTCATATCGACAACGCTTACCTCGATGGGTCGTAGCTCCAAGCTGTGTGCGGTACAATTTCCGCCACTCGACCTGGAGGGGGAATGGAGAAGAGAAATTGTCGATTTTCAAACCTACAATGCGATACCGAACATTGATGAAATAAACTGCAAGCTCTAGCTCGTAAAAAGTGGCAATGTTTCCCATTAAGTTTAGCTGCCTCGGCTGTTATGAAGTAAACGATATTGCAAGGTATATTGAAGATTCTCTGCCCCCCGACACATAATTAGAACTACATGGGTATCAGAATACTCTGAAGAGTGTTATCGATGCAACGAACATATCGACTTTTCGAAACCGGATACTATTGGACCGATGCTGGGGTTTGAGCCACACATATTTGAAGCTGGAAAAAACACATGTGTCGTCGCAGCCTGTAAATATTTTGCCAGTCAATGTGATACAGATAACCTGCAATTTGACGAGTGGCACATACCTCAATGATAGGCCGAGCAATATGCTGCACGAATGTTCACCTATGATCCTTCATGGTTATAAACTAGCCATGGCACAGCAAAGCATCATTTACATTCCGGTCGTCCCGAAGAGAGCACGCGAGGTGATCGTGACAGTCGTCGACCAGCATGGAGTGTTGGTGAATTTTCGAAACAAAGAAATCACACTATGCCTGGAATCGAGAAGATGTTAATAAGATCTACGCCGACCAGACACTATAAAAGAATGTGTTATGTAAAACCTACACTCAGTACATCACAGGACTCCAAAGAGTTAACATGTGCTAGCGAGATTATCCTCTGCAGTCTACGCTATGGAGTCGATCAATATGGAATATTTCCTGAACTACGCAGAGCCAGCCATTTGAAGACAGCGTAATGGTGTTGGAACTTAATGTGTACCAGCCTTTCCTGATCGGGTCGTACACACTACCATCGGAAGTTCGGATGGCAGTCCAACACCAAGATATGTGCACTCTTCCTTGCCAATCTATCCTGCGAATCAGAGTGACTCTGATGCAAGAAGGTGGGTCAAAGGCGGCATCAACGAAAATAAAGAGCAATGGAATTCTTCACCTGATCGATAGCATCCCCTATTTCGCAACAGTTTCGAGGTGGACCAGTAGATAGATGTGGGTAAAAACTCGTCGATCAAAAATTACCTTTTGCTCAGGCCGAATGAGCTGTCTGTATACAAGATGGCAGACTGGAGAATCGAAGATGGCTATAGTATTCCCATTTATGCCGAAGGCGGGTTCGAAGTATGTGTTTCGCTCTCCATGCTATTGGGATTTGCCGAAGATTATAAACGAATTTTCATCAATTCTAAGCAGGAGTTGGTGACAATGCTAGGCAATACGGATGTGGACACTATCATGGGTACGGGAGAAAACCTGGAGGTGGTGGAACTGAAACTACAGTCTATCGATTGGATGCTGCCTCATGTGCAGATGAGCACTGCAGAATGCACACCTATGTTGCAGAATGTGAAAATTGGTAAAAACATTGATGTGGATTTCAGGTTGTGGAATCTGTAGACATACCCCTGGATTGCCAGCAAGTCAGGGTATCAACTGGATTTTTTAAGTCCAGCTTTGCTTCTGAGAAACCGACGTACATCATTGTTGGGGTACAGACCAGAAGATAGCACAATGTAATAGTGAGCCGTTCGGAGTTCGACACATGTCTAATAGAAAATCTCAAAATATTTTTGAATAGTGAATGCAACACGTACGTTGATATGAACACAAACATTGTAAATGGACAGTACCTGCTGGCATAACAGATGTACGCTCTGTTTAAAACTGCATATTATGGGCGCACCCAATCCCCGATATTGAGCCCTGATACTTTAAAGAGTTTGGCCCCGCTCATGTTATTCGATGTGAGTAAACAGGATGAGCATATTACCTCCAACGTGCTCGACTCAGGTTTGAATTCACTACACATGGAAATATTCCTGCCAACACGTACGCAATCTGCCTGATGTTTCACGACCGGCTTGTATCTTACAATTGCCGAGACAAGAGTGTCAAAATACTGTCGTCAGCACAGCTGGCTTTTCGCACACTATAGCTGTTTAGTCGTCTTCGAGCATCGCCAGCTTTAGGGTTCGAGAAGGTGTTTAAATTACGTAATGAAAGGACGTACTAAGAGTGGCGGTGTTTCCCTGCCTGCTTCAATTCCTGGGTCGCCGAGGCAGGCATCGAGCAGTGAACATCGAAGAAGATGAGTAAACCTGTATTTTTATTATGTGTACAATATATTTAATGCAAAAATATTCTGTGTTTTATATAAAAATACCCACTTTATATGTAAGAATAAAACCGATATATGTCAATTTAAATACTCTGCAAGAATAGTCAATGTCACCATTTGGTACATGCCGATAGCAGATGGCATAATCGATACTACATATGCGTAAAAAAAAAAATAATCTAACTTGGAGGGAGTAGACCTAAAGTGAGTAATTGATGGAACGAAGGCGGTGGAGGCTTGTTGACTAAACACTAAATAGCCAATGAGAAAAAATGGCGGGGGTAAAAAGCACAACGTAAACTTTAAACACATAAACAAATATGGCTGTCATCTGGTCGTACATAGGTGATAAAAACATATGAACTCTAATATAGTAATCGAACAAAGGTTAGACACAAACTCTAAAATAAATGACAATACAAACCATAATGAACGACTGCACCTAGCAATATGGCTACCTCCCAACATGAGAGCCTCCACTATTATATATAAACAAACGAAAATAAAAAACCAACCATGGAGGATTGCACCTAGCAAGATGGCTGCCTCCCAAAATTGCATCCTCCAGTAACATATATAAACTAACGACAAACGAAAAAAAAAAGAAGCTAATATGGCCACCTCCAATAACATGTATAAACAAATAACGAACGAAAAAAAAAAAAAAAAACAAATATTGTCGCCTCCAGTAACATATAAACAAACGATGTACGAAAAAACATATATGGTGGTGAATGATAGAATGATTTAGGGCGGGGGGGGGGGTGATTAAGCTATTTCCCAGCACCAAGTCTGCTGGACATGGTGCTGGGAAAACCACTGGAATTTTATTTTTTTCAATAAACTGTAACAGAAGTTTTTATTAATTTTATGGGATTTTTCAAAATTTTTTAGGAATAAAAGGAAATTTTAAGGGGAAATGGGATTTTGTTAGGGAAATCGGGAAATTGGTAGGGAAAATGGCCACTGAGGACGAACATTTAAAATTTTCTTTAAATTATATTTTAATAAATTTTTCAATATTATTTTGACCATTATACAATTATTTTTTGTTAACAATTTTTTTTATAAATTTTTATATGTTTTTGTAATTTTTACGCAGTTTAAATTTTTTTTAGTTCTTGTGATTTTTCATTTTTAAACGATTTTTTACATTTTAAACGATTTTTATAATAATTTTTAAAGAATTTCTTTGCCTTTTTAGGGTTTTTTGGAATTTTTTTCAGTATTTGTGGTTAGATGTCTCTGGGATCAAGGTCAAGGGTCAAAGGTCAAAATCAATCTCATATGGATCAAAGATGGTGGACGGTGATGTAACAACATGGTGGCGGCTGAAGCCTCCCATCCTATCCCGGATCCTGTTGTGCCAGACTTTCTTCAAATCCTACTACTGTAATCAGTATATAGTTTTGGTTGACTGGGTTTACGAACATCAAATATTGACCAAAACATTATTTTGAAAGAAGTGTGTGTCACGTAAATTGCGTAATTGTACATAGCCTCCCTATAGCACTAATTGTGTGCAGAATTTGATGGAAATAGTTTGACTGGTACTCAGGACATGGTAATTCTATCATTTTTTGCGTTATTGTACAAAAAGGCCAAACACCAAGTTCTGTATACACATATTTGATGATTCTAATAGGTTTTACCACCATACAAAGTTTAGTTGAATATTTTTGTCAAATAATTTAATATATACGCAAACTTATCTGTCACATCTCACCCATTTAAATTATGAATGATTACTTGGCTACTTCAGTACTTTTTTGTGTAAAACATTTGGTACGAATTAGTTTGCTGGTCTCCAGGATATGGCATAAATATTACATTTTAACATCAGCCACTATCTTCTAAAAATGCTGCCAAAAGTGGGCCTCTATATAAATATATAATAATTCTAATGGCTGCTGTCAGTATGCAATTCAATTAAAATTGGTTTAATAGTTTCATAGATATGACTAACTTATCTAAATTACTTAATTTATTTGGCAATTGTATTGTTAATAAAGTCAGACACACTTAAAACATAGAAGTTTTTGTGGCTAACTGTAGCAATACTTGTGGGCAAAATTTGGCAGGGATCGGTTTATTAGTCCCCGAAATATGATTTAACTGCTTAATCTTCTCTTGTACTGCTATCTTCATTAACGGAGAATAAAACTGATTTTATTGGCACTTTATATGTACCTACATACTTAATTAAAATAATTATTTGGTCGCAAACTTTGAAAATAATTGCCACACCCATATAAAACATGTCCGCATACATGGCCTATCATAGTAATACTTGTTTGTCAAATTATGTAGGAATCGGTTAATTGTTACCCGAAATACGACCCAACTTTTATTTGTTCGTGTAGCATTATTTTACAGAGTTATGGACAAAAGAGCCTCTGGGAAGACACATTTGAATGTTTAAGAGACACTGCCAGCATACAAATTGAAGTTGAAATTTTGAAAATAAATGTCTAGCCCACTTTGAAATGTGTCAATTTACATAATCTACAATCGGTTGAATTTTTTCTGTGATATGATAACACTTTATTTATTCGTGTGCCACTATCTTTAAAAATGGTGAACGGAAGAGGCTCTGGTTAGACGCATGTCTTGTTTTAGTAAATACTGCTTGCGTTAAAGGTTCAGTTGGAATTGTTTGCATAGTTCTTAGACATGGCACAATAAACTTAATGTTCATATTACCGCCATTTTGAAAATAAGTGCTCGGCTCACTTAAATATGTCGGTTAACATGATTTACTGTCACCTAAAATTATATTTCTTATATGCCAAATTTGACAGGAATCGGGTGAGTGGTTCCCAAGACATAATGTAAACTATTTATTCATCCATATTGCACTATCTTCTAAAATGGCCGACCAAAACTTTATGACTTTCCAAATTCAGTGTTTACATTATGCCATATCACATACAAAATGTAGTTTAATTAAATAGGTTACATAGTTCCCGAGATATAAAATAGTACCCTAAATTTTTACATTTCGAAAATAGTAAGGTGAAATTCGGTTCCATGGTTTGAAAGTTGTTAATAGTGAAAAAAAAAAAAAAAAAAAAAGGAGGGTGCATACATTAAAGACAGACATTCAGGTGATTGCACAAGCCTATCTTTCTTTCGGAAAGTAGTCTAAAAACAGTTAGTATTACACTGTCTCGGTGATTCCCGTACGAAGCAAAGATCACTTACGTGAAAGCGAAACTATATCTAATATTTTTAAATGAAAAAGGTTATTTTTAATTATTCCTCAATTTGAATGGGTGATAAATAGTGTCGTTTATATCAATGGCCAATTTTTATATAGATAAGGCACATGATGTAAACAAGGAGGACAATAACGAACTATAAAAATTACGTGTCTCTTTGAACGATTCCATCAACATAAATCAAAAACCTGAAAACATATTGATAAAATAATAAGAGATGTTTCAAAAATATTTATCCGATTTCAAAATTTTCAAACTAGGGTACAGAGAAACACGCGGCAAAGGTAAAATGCGTGTCTGAAAATAAAGTTTTGCGTACAATTATCATAAATGCTCAATATGCCCTCCTGTAGACACACGGAATACATCTACACGAGAGTCAAACTCGTACCATACATTGGCCAGCGTGTTTTGGTGTTACTGCAGATACCGATGTTGTTACGCTGTTTCGAAGTAGTAAGGGCTGGAAAATAAACTAAACCCCTCATAAACCACCACAAAAACAATTCAGATCGTGAGTTTGGGCGAACTTGATGACCAGTGGTGCATTGCCAAATCAGCAGGTACCTGACGGCCGATTCAGAGGTGCCCGTGCGATGGTGCTCCGTCCTGCTGGAACATTAAATCAGCGGGATCTGCCTGTAACTGCTGAAAACTCAGTGCTGTAACATTTTCAGGAATACAATTCCCGTAACATAGTGTTGTCAGGAAGAAAGAACGTACAATAAACCTCTTCTCGGGAAACGGTGCAGAAGACAGTCTCTGTAAGCGGCCCCTCTCATGCTCGACTATGGTATGTGGATGCTGTGGTTCCTATATCCGTACATTGTGAGTGTTCACCTTGCCACTGAGATGAACACTAAGTGTGAAAGCAAAGGGCCATATTCCATTTTGTTTACGAGAATGAGTGCACGTCGTTGTTTATGACCTTGACGGAGGGCGTGTACGAGGTCAATTCAGTAATATTTGAATAATTAACGCCGTCGTAAAGCACGCAAGACAGTCGTATGGGGAATGTCTAGCTATCGGCCAGCATGACGAATAAGTTCTGTGGTACGGAGCCCACTATTAAATTAGCTACCGAGTCTGTAAGCTATCTTGGCGTATCCGTGCAAACAGCCACAGATTCGCGCCATGAGCTCACTGCTCCCAGCGGCCGCTGGTGTTCAACGTGCCAACGTCGCCGGGTATAGTTTGTTCACGGTTTCAAAAATCCACCTCATCTATGACGTGTTTAATTGTTTCCTAAATGTTTCGTTAACACGAGCGTTTTACACTCCCGTTAAAATAAGAAGTTCCTAATTTTCGTTTATATTAACCTTTTACTTACATTTTATCTATACATTAAAATATTTCATTCAAATGTATATAAATATAAATAATACCTACTAAAAACAGAGAAAATATGTTTGTTGCCAATGCCTAGTAAGAAATAGTTCTTATGCACGAATGCCGTGCGTTATCCTTTTGGTGTTATTTCTTAGAATCGGTAAAGCTTTGCTTGTATGCGGTGGAGGAATATCCTGACTGTAGAACTATAGTACGGCTTCAGACAAGTTGGAAGTAACCGTAACTGGACTAATAAACGTAGGCGATCACACCGAGCATGGGGATGGAGACCACAACCTCTGCTGTAAAGCCACGCATCTGCTCTCTTAACGGAAATCAGGTGGCGTTACCATGGGATGTAGTCCGTTATAAGGCCTATTAATGATATCGTTATGCTCAGGTATAGATCTTGCAGCAGTATGTTCGTATCGAATTAAGAGCGACGTAAAGTTAATGATTCCATACAATAAGTTGACTCAACCTCACCTCATTAACTACAGTGTGAATCGGCCTATAGTGTCTGATCCTTCAATGGTAAGCTCAAGGACAACAGGTTTTACTATTGACCACCGGTCAAGATCTAGATGACAACAGTATGTCAGATTCCGGTTTGGTGTTTGCAACCCCCGAATTCGCCTCTGACGTGCGAGCGCCAACCAGAGCATTTGCCGTCCGGCGCGTGTCCTGGCTGCACACGCCATGTTCGTACCTGCAACGCCGAGTACGGAGCGGAGGATGAGGGAGGAGCTGTTGAAGGAGACTGGCTGACCAGGCGACCGCGTCTGTCGCAAGTGGGTGAGTATCCTGCCGCCAGACCACACGCTTCTTCCCACTCACAATCACTACACAGTGGCGAGGAAACTTTTGACGCTTATACTTGTTTAAAATAGAACCGACCCTTGATGTACGACGATGGAAGGCAGGTTGTGTAGGCCATCACAGCTATGACCTGTATGATGGAACCATTTTAGCATTCACAGTGATTTAGGAAAGCCATGGAAAAGAGAAATCGTAATAGCCGGAGCAGGAGTCGATCCAACGTCCTCCGTAATGTGAGTCCAGTGAGTTATGACTGCGCCGACTCGCTCACATACCAGGGATGAAACGCGATGTAGCCCTTGCGGGGTGATACAGCGTCGTGACTAATAATATGATTGAAATTAATGCGGTCTCGTTCACTAAGGTAAGCGCCTACTATGCGAGCACGACCACGACTGGCAGCAATTCCCGTGTCACTCAGGTGTGCTAGCGCTCTGGTTTTGGTGGCAAACTAATATCCCGTCAACCTATGTCAATTTAAGCCATGGAAGTAACGAAATAAGTACTTGATGAGTTTCCTGTAATAAAAAGTTATGATTTTTGGGTTGTATGAATACATCTGAAAACATCTATATTTTGTTTTGAAGTTTTCCGCAAATGACGACCAAACTATAAAATAAAGAATTCTCTAGGGATTGTCTTCTTTTCTTAATTAAAATATTTAGTTTACACTTTTACGACATTTTTTAAATCATTAAATAGCTATTGCTCTTCGTAGTTTTAAAAAAACACATTCTTTTAATTAATCTGAATGATACAGTTTAGCGACAGACCATATATTTAACAAGTGTAATGGCAGCGGTGGTGTAGTGGTTAGGCTACTCGGCTCCCATCTAGGCGAACCGGGTTCGATCCCGGCGGGGTCGCTACCGGATTTTCGCAATTGTGAGAATGGTGCCGGGCGATGCCACAGGGCGGCGGGCTTCCTCAGGATCCCCGGTTTCCCCCGCTCATTCATTCCCACGCTACTTCATACTCTCCTCACTTCATCCTCATCTCAAGGACCTCGATGTTGAGAACCGCTCAAATTTCTTCACCCTCTCACAGTTACAAGTGTTATGATTATAGAGCTATTCTACAAGCATAACCATAAACAGAGGATATGCGTGGGAAAAAAACACGAGTAAATGTCCTACGTAAAATTTAACTACGGGATGGGGGAAATAAATAAGATTCAGTGTATATGTTTTGCAGAGACCAATATGATAATATCGAAGCACAGGTAGTTGTTATAAGTGTTGAGGTGTTTTTCATATTTCTTACTACTACTACTTACTTTCTGCTGTACTAATTGCCAATTTCATGATGTCATATTTTCTTCATAGTGGGCTCCAACTCTAAAGAATTTTTGTGCTGTATACTCACTCACTTTTTATACTAAGTCATCACAAAACGGAAATTTATAGCCAACTTTTACAGCCAAAATCCTTCGTGTAAGAGTCAATTTATTTTATAATTTGTTAAAGGATTTTCAAAACCATACTGATTTTGATTTCTTTAAGAGAAAACATTTCTTATTTGTGTTAATATATACAACTAATTGTAATCATGCATATATAAAATTTATATGTCAATTAAGATGCGTTGTATACCAATGTTGCACCTGGCGATTAAATGGTAGTTAAGTACGTCTATTTTTTTTTTCGAAAATGTTATTGTGTGTAGGAATACCGATTCAACTAAGGATAATTTCATGTTAACACAGTTCATAATCCGTCTGAATTTAGATAAAAAGCGTTTAAAGGAAGAGCAAATTTCTCTGAAATATTGATTTCAGCAATTCCGATGAATGAGAGTTGAGGAAAACAATATAAACTGTTCAAATAAATAGACATTGAGCTCTTATGAGAAATTAAAATATAATTTCCTCGCTTTATCTTGTAAGTACCTTACGAGATTGATGGGGGTTCCACTAGCTTTTCGGTAGTCATCTTTCATAATGGCGACCGTTTACATGCTATTCGCTGCCCCCGACATTGTTATAACGACGCGTTAGTCACGTGAATCCTCATGTTTATATGTATAACAAGCACAAAAAGAAAAATAATAAACACGTGGTGAGCATTACATCAGTTATTTGTTGTGGGCATTTATTAACCAGTGCTGAACAAATTAATGAGGAATTTGTGAAATTTGGACTGATACTTTACGTACACCAGTCTTCATTCTTGAATAACCTAGCGCGCTTATTTATAGTATAAAAACAAGGTCTTGTATTCCACCCACAATATAATTGTACATTATGTATAGTTCCATGGGAATATAGTAATAAATCTATTGAAATTGCCCAATATGCACAAAAATAAAACGGTAAGATTTTAACTAGTAAAAAATTATCAACATATTGTTAATACAGATTTTTTTGCCAACGTGGAAAAATTACCTTAAAATATGCCATTAAGTAAATGTAACTTAATGGGATGGGAAGGGGAGGTGGACAACTTTCACTCAACTTTTCTCTGAAATATTTTCTTGCGAAGTGTTAGGAAATGCCGACGTTCGCGTTTTCGTCGAGTTTATATCGATGGGCTCAATTTTTCATTGAATATTTAGTCTACAAGAATATCATACAGGCATTTTTAGATGTAAAGAATAATTTATTTTATTTTAATATAAATTAAATCAAACAACATAGGATTATTTCACAGAACTTAATGACAAACCGTCATTTGTAACTGCACCAATTTTCTGTAAACTAATGGAAATTTTATGGAGAATTTTGTGTTACTATAAACGAAAGCGGTATGCCCATGCAGCTGTTTTGTTACAACAAATAAAACATAATTTCATAAGTGTTACAAATCATTTCAAACAGGTGTTTAATGCGAATATAACATTTTATTACTTCACCCCTTTTCGTAATTGTGTTGAGAGCATGGTATTATACTTTGACCAAAATATCAAATACAAATATTTTTTTACAATAATTGTTAATTTCCTAGGCGAAAATTTCAAGCTAGAAAACGATTCAGGCTGGGTAATTTTTGAGTCAGTGTATGAGTTGGGACACGAAATATGTCACAAAAACAACCTCTTATTGATACTAGCTGGTCACGTTAACGAATTTAAAGTAGTTTCAAATTTCGATTAGTCGGATAATTGCGACGTTTATTATACGTTGAAAATGTATTGGTTTTCCATATATGGCGGCGTTTCAAAACGTTACTCCAGGAGCAGATTAAGTTATCAAAGAGTAATTAATGGCTGAGGAAATCAAAGTAAAATTGGTTTGGGGAACGAGTATGATGTAATTAGAATTCTTTGTTTTTAATTATGTACTGTTTAAGCAACCAATGTAAATTCCAAAATATGTTTCTTCCATTCCCTAAATTCTTTTTTTTCAAAATATTAATTATGTACATAATAGCTTTACTTGCGATAAATAATCATAAACATTACGTCAAAAATTATAACCTTTATAAATGTCAACATTTAAATAAAAATACGAATTTTATCACCCATTTGTGATTTCCCCGCGTGTGTCTGTAATAAGAATGATCACATTTCCTTTAAATTTGTTTAATTCTACTAAAATTTCCACCATTTTCAGTTTAGCCTTCGTTGCTCGTTGAAATAGTGCATGTAAAAGTTATACTCTGACTAGATGCTCAGAGGAATTACTGTGTATTTTCGAGACACTGCCGAAAGCGAATAAAACATTTACTCAATGTGTTTTGTGACAGCCAGAATGCAAATTTCATTCGCAGAGCAACGTTTTGGAACGTCGCTCAGAAGACCAATAAAGTATTTCAACATAATTCAGTAAAACATTTACGTTAACAAGAGTTTGTTAAAGAGATTTGTATATATACAATGCCACTTTAAATATTATTACAATTAAGTTATGTTCTTAACATTTAAGACAAAATTTTCAACAAACTTAATACATAAATTCATACGTTAAAATCTTTGCATGGTGAATGATATTCCACAAAAATTTACGTTTTACATTTTACTAATAAAATAACTAATTTAATTCTATTGAACTAAACATCAAAATATTTTATTGTTTATCTCTTCAAAATTTTTGTTATAACGAAATAACTGGAGAGGTTCCTGTACGTCTGTAAATACAGTCTGTCCTGATGCAAGACTGTCCTGGACATGCACTACACCATTAAGGGATCAGTACCGGAGTTCTTTATGAACAGAGATCCAACTACAAACGACATACGTCACAGCTGTAAAGTAAGGTACGTTAAAGTTTCATCTGACTTCAAAACGTTGAAATATAATTAAGATATATAGAATCCATAGCCTATCTTCAGTTGGCTTAAAAAGTTCGTTAATTTAATACGCTTCGTTTAGATTTATTTTAATCCTTATGAACAAAAGCAGGGTCTAAAAGTGTGTTAGTTAAAACAAGTTTTGGAATAATTTATCCCTTCCTCTCTCCTGTTCCCGCGTAGCAGGCTCTGTTTGATTGTTTATTACATTACGTTTTTCCCCTTCAGAGAACCTAAAGAAAATATGTTGTTTTTTTTTTTACAATTTCCTCTAGCTTCTCTATTCTCCCCCCCCCCCCCCCCCCCATTTTTCTAGATCTTTACTGCTGAAACCTGTTTTCGTTTTTTCTTGCCATATACGTCCCTGGGCACATTTCTACACTGCTTTCCACCTACCATTCACGAGTAAATTCCCGCTTATCAAGTCCTGTTGTAAAAATTAAAATAGAGAATTTAGCTCCAGACCTTTAAAGTCTGGAGCAGCATTCATAGCGAGAAAAGTAGCGTTACATACAAAAACACACACAAAAACGCGTTCGTATCAAAAAACGAACTTATTTTAAAACTGAAACAACGCGGAGACATTGGAACACTGAATTTGCAACATGCAATCATAGATTCGCTAACGTACAGTAAATATCATAGGGCAACATCAAGTCACTTACTCCCTTATTCGTCTGCAAAAGATGTAATTATGAGTTAATTTCCCTCTACTCAATCACAAACCCATCTTCCACACAAACACTACCCTCTCAGCCAACACAACACCAAGAGGCAGTACCTTCACACAAACACCACCACTCAACACTAACACACTACTACCACCCAGCATCACCATGCGAACACCACCCCCAACACCACAGCATCACCATGCGGACGTCCCCACCCAGCACCACATGAACACCAACACCATTACTACACTAACACTACCATCTGCACCACAAACACCCCCAGCACTTCCTCTTACCGCCCCACCTACATCTATCTCCAACACTATTCTTATACACTCATTACCGAACAAATAAGAGCAAATGAAAAGTATTTAAGCATTTTTTGTTGGAAAGCTACAGAAAAAGGATACCCGTATATGTTAATTAACGCTGTTTCAATTTACAGCCACTAAGAACGCTAATTAATAATATACACTAACACTAAATACCCTACAAATTCCCCATCCATTTTCTACCTCAGTATTTTCCGTTAAAATAAGACGAAATAAATTAAAAATAACGCACCGTTTGAAAAATTAACAAAATATATGTATGTGGATCAATAAATAGATTACTCATTTGAAGTGAGAAGAAGAAAAAGGATATTTCCTTACTAACACATTAATTATAAAAAGCTCTCTTTTAAATAGGATATTGTCATGACAGGTAGGAGCTTCAGTTATCACCAATATAAATACCAAGATATGTTTGTGCATCCTCCAACACTAATAGAGCCCTTCCACATTCCTCGTCCTTATATGATATCAATGAATGTACCCCATTCGGTTACGCGATCTCCTGAAAGTTTTCACTATATCCTAGACGATTTCTCATTCTTTTACATTCTCCAGTCGAACCTCTCTCTCCATCAGACAAAGTTATTTTCCCAATATTATATATTGTGTATATAGAAATTGCTTCAATTTTTCATGGTATGGCAAGATTTGGAGCGCTAAAAAAATCGAGTGATTGGGAGACCAGAGTGTTCATGTCGCCTCTTAGGCCCGCCTACCTGGAGGTGTTTCCCACTTAAAAGTGCGGGAGCGATAAGGCGATTACTGCTATGAGCATCAAGTGCACCGTCGCCTCTATTTGCGTGCAGTGTTCTTGTCATGTTGCATGTACGTGTTGCAATTTAAGCGCTCACGCTATCGTTTTATTGGCAAAGGCTGTTCACGATAAAGTGTGCACTTTTGAAATCAAACTTAGAAAAAAGTCACTTCCCTGCCTGCATGTATTTAAACTGGCGCTCTGAGTGGCATGCACCCTGTAAAGTTGGTAATGATGTATGGAAACGTAGTTCCGTATATTAACATCGAACGAAAAATGTTTTGTAACCATTTATAATAATTTTAATTATTCCTTTCGCTTTCTTTTTTTTTTTCTCGAAGTTTAAAAATAGACCAAATTTATAGCATATTTACTTTCTGATATTTCCACAATTTCACTTGGCCGATGAATGAATAATGTGATGAGGCCCATGCCACTGGTAATTTTACATAAGGCAGAAGAATACACAAAGTGCATACAGTTAGATCTTAATCAGGGCTTTCAAAATTGCTCACTTTAACGCGAACAGCCTATAGTAAGTCTGAAGCAAATTTCAAATCAAGTTCCTATCACAGTTTCTGGGGTGTGTGTTCGGCTAGTATATCTTCAGATTCAAATCCGTTTTTTACAATGTTTCAAAGGTCCAAAGTAATATTTATTGCATGCTTGATATCTTTAGATTACATTTACTTCTTATTCTAGGGCATGTTTTCTTTTCGTAGGTAAAATATTGGGAACATATACATATAGCAGTTTTGAAATATATATTTAAAACATACTGGCGCAAGGCAGTTGAAGTGGCAGGCTGGCGGGCGCCTTAAGCTTCCTGTTAGAGCTGTGGAAAGTTAAACAGAGTATACAACCATTATTCAACAAGGACATGGAAAGAAACTTAATTTACACTTACTTTGATCCACTCGTGAATTCATTCTGTAGTGTGCTTGTGGCATGACTTTGTGATTGTAGCTGCAAGTTGGTGCACAGCCACTTTACTTAGGACTTGCAGCTTCATTTTGCTATTGGTGTAGTAATATACAGTTGAAGTATTATGTAAACTATTAATAGGGGTCTATGGCATTTCAAATGTTAAAATATATTTTTATTTATAATTAATTCTATCTACTGATCTCTGATCCAGAAGACTATTACACACGCAGAAGGAAACAAATAATAAGATAGAAATGAGAACATGGTATTCCATTTCATCATACGTCAAATATATACTTAGTAGAACCCTGCTTGCGATTACTTCTCACGGAGTTGAGACCCTCGTGCCAGGGCCTCTGTGTTATCAGTATACAAACTCCTTTAATGGTATTCCATTCTGACTGACAGTTCAACAACTTTATCGAAAATTTAGCCCCTTTGAGCAGTTCAGCCACATTAAGCAGCAAGCATTTTTTTCTCAATTTATTTTTTTAAATCCAGTTGTTTGTTAACGGGGAGGGAGGGAGTGGAGGGAAATTTTAGACATGAAACAGACATTTTCGAAAGCCAAACAGGCTATTTTTGAGGGCTAAACGGAGAATATTAAACAGTCGAACGTCTATATTGTGACGAAATCCAAGATGGCGGAGAGATCCTTGGCTCCTCAGCCTATGGCACATGCCTCTGGATCTTCAAAAGCTCACTACTCATATCAGATTGCAATTTTTTGACGCCGTGGGCTATTTTCCCGCCGTACATTTGACACACTATGCCCCATTGGCCTCAGCTGTTGGAGCACAAACTATTACCCAACACTCCTTCCTACCTTACACAAAGGACTCAGGATAGAGGAAGGGTCCATTAGGCATCATGGTCAAAACATGTCAGCAGTATAGGTACATTGTTTAACTGGTATGCAATTCACCTTGTCCAAAACAGATTGAATTTGGAGAAAGGGGATTCACCACTGCGTAAATTATAATATTTCCATCATATCGATTTTTCAATTATAAAATACTCTTTTCAGAAAAAGTTTGCTTTCAAAATTATTCTCAGACAAGTATAGAATATAAATTTCTCCATGCATATAAATCTTGATAACAATATTGACTCCTGGGTATTTTTTCTATCCTCATCAATACTATCTTTTGAATTTCAAAAAACCAATTTCCGATATATCGTTTACTAACTACTCGTTGCCTAGCTTCAGACTACACCCATTTTTTTATTTTTATTTATAGTTCCAAATACCCCACTCCAAATTAATTTCCTAAACAGACTGTGGGAAAACACAAAAATGTTCTCACTCACCACCTTCCCATTTGAACATACACACCCCACACCTTTTTCCCAAATGTAAATAAATTAATCCACACAGTCCCAAAACTCGTCGCCTTCTTCCGCGTTACCCAAAAATCCATGATCCACTTATCCCAAAAATTCGTACATCACAAAGCAAAATGACGGGGCGGCAATTCCACAAACCACAAAACACAGCTAAGTTCCAGCTCAGATAAAATATTCCTAACTCTCCCATTTCATAAATACAGAGCTCTCATAGCCTGTCCTTTCCATCCCCTCACGAAGGAAAAAAACCACAACGTCGGACCTCGCAGGGACTTTTGTGCTCTTTCTTTCTTTCCACAACGCATTTCCAAACAATGTTCTCTTTGCGTGCATCACCAGAGCCTAAGTTCTTTAGCAGAAAAACAAATATCATAGAACCGCATAACCAAAATATGGCTAAGTTTAATTTTTTCCCTTTCAAAAGAAAAGTCAGGGGATTGGGATCATAAGAGAAAAAGAAATATATTTTCAATCTAAACACTGCGCTCACACCGTCTATGTTCGAAAACACTAGCTTTTCAGAAAACTTATAAGTCCAAACTCTGAGCTCTCACAGTCTAAATCTAAACCCTAAACTCTCAAAAATTGTATTACAAGTCCCAACTCTTAGCTCTCACAGTATAAGTCCGTACACTAGGTCCTCGGAAAATTTATAAGTTCCAATTCTGAGCTCTCACAGCCTAAGTCCGAAACTAACTCTTCAGAAAATTTATACGTCCCGACTATGAGCTCCAACAGTCTAAGTCCGAAAATATTCGCTTCGGAAATTTTCAGAGTCCTCCTATATCTACTCTCGGCAATAGTAACAATCTCTAAGTCCGATCTCGCAGCAATACTTAGCATTTCAGCACGCAGCCTCGCGGTCAGGTGAGCCTCTCGCTCATAAGTGCACCCTTCCTCTTAATGAGTCCCGCTCTCAGGCCGGCGACGTTCTCCCCGATCACGGTCCGCACACCTGTGTTTATCCGGCCTGAGCTCCCTACTCCCGGTCATCCGCTTTCCAGAGATCAGCACTCTATAAAACATTTTTCGACACAAGCGCTCTCTTTTTACAAACTTTTTCGCACTGGTACGAAACTCAAGCCAATCACGGACAGGGCCACATGTTGCCCCTAATCTAATGCCAGCTGCAACCTAGCGCATCTCTATGCTGGGAGGGTAGAAGCGTGCATGGCCGACAGGCGTTACATTACTCCAAAAAAACACATTTTCCACATAATATCTCACCTATTTTTTATGGACAGCCCATCACAACACACAAAACATATACTCCAGGTTGGCAAATTTAGAATCTTACTAACAATCCATTCATCACTAAGGACTTTGAAGGACTGAATGTAGTGAATTTTAGTGCTCGTTAATTTGCCTTTTTAATAGAATACTGAAATACTGTCATATTGTCTATAGCAACAAAACCCAAATAGAGCTATTGTGATTAAGCAATAATGAATTAATCTGGTATATTATGATTTAGTATCTTCACAAAATTTTTATGAAGAACAATTCTAATATTCCTTACTGGCCTATATTAACATAAAGTTTGGCATTTGATTTGTAGAATTAAACTCAGCAGAATAACTAATACTCAAGTCATCAGCGTTCACTCTAACTGTAGGGGTCTTGCTCTCGCCAATATGTGTAGCATGCGAGGTTAGCATTGTATCGGCCTCTTCTTGGTCGCAGGCATGTTCAGTTCACACAGTCACTTTAACTGATATTACTATCAGTATTTTCCTTAGCTTTAAATGAACGTTACTATTATCTGTAGTTTGCTTTGATAGGCGGTTATAGAAGTTAGACACGTAGTCAGATTTGCATCGTTTTATCTTACTGTAAGGAACAGTGACCAAGGCCTAGCTTTTAAGAGCTATTTGATGTTTGCATACAACACAGGTGAACTATTATCTTGACTGTGATCCCCTTCGAAGTTGTCCATCGAGTTAGACGTACGCAAATCAAAAACCGTATCAATTCTGTTCCTTGGCTTGGAGAAACATCTACATAATAGTATCATTAATTTCATCAAAACTCATAACATTGGTAACAATAATTTTCCACAGAAAAAATATTTCATCGAAAACAAATGCAGAGTTGTGTGAGTATTTAGTTTCAGCAGGAACATATTTATTGTTTTTCTTGGTGACCTCTTACATTAGACAAGGCCAAAGGAACTAGCTCCAATGGGCATCCCAAGACCATTTGGTAGGTCAACATTAAAAATACTGGGCTACAATAGGAAGTCTTGCAAATAAGGACGCATTATCTGTGATTGCTTCATCCTTTTTTTTCTTTGCAGAAGACACTTTTTGCCGATAGTTGAAAATGTTTTAAGTTATACTTTCTTCAGTGGATCGTGAAACTATTTCGTACATTGCGCTGTAAGCCAACGTTTTACAAATGTTAGGCACTATAGCGTTTAAACCCTTTACCATGTGCTATCACTGGCAGATTTTGTTCCTATTAGGCCTGCTGGAATATTTCGCAGTGATCCCCATTCCAAACGTTTTGCATCAAGTTACAAAAGAGGGCGATAATTCTTCACACATAATTTCCATTTAAGTCTATGCGAGACGCATAATGTCTGGATTATTTGACTTATTTGTGTAGTATACTTTCATATTTTCAAGCGGTATCTTATATGATGAACGTCTGTGATTGTTCAAAAGATATCTTTCAGTAGCAACAAAGTTTGAACTGAAATATATAAAATCTTCAGTAGTAGGTTTACAATTTTTGTTTATAGTAATTTCACTTAATCTGTCTGCCCCAATAGCACTTAAAGCATGAAAATGTTGTACAGTTTCGTTAAATTTTGGTGTTTGGGTGCGATAGGTTCCCAGTAAATGCATTTATAGATTTTTAAAAATCTAAACTGCGATTTTACTACTAAGTTAGCACTCTTTAGGACTAAATAATTGGCACGACCTTATAATGTACGAACATTTTTGTGAAAAAAAGAATAGTTCCGTAATTTATTTCATTTTTAGTAGGTTGTACGCCCAAGGTTTATTATTTTGCCACTGAACTGGCGAAGAGGGCGGATAGGTGAAGGTTCGTGGCCACCCTTAGCACGACTCAAACTTGTGAGCACCGAGCTGGGAATCAAGTGGTTCGGTGTCCACTGTATTCTACGAGGTTATGATGGCTAAACCCGCTGTACATAACCATGTGATATAACTTTAACCCTTAAGTGTGCTACTAAATTTTTCCGGTAAAGAGAACAAAAAACTACAAAATTTGTTATTTTACAAATTTTTTTGACAAAAGTAAGTAAAGCTACATATTTAAATTTCCGTTGGCCATATTCTCAACCTGTGCCAAGAATTGAACTAAATAACGCCCCACGTGTATTTTGGACACCCGTGGTACTATTTACATGAAAATTGGGTTCTAACTGATAGACTTAAACCTCTATATCAGATTCGGGATGGCCGTGCAATACAGATGCACGTCAAGGACAGCACTGGTAGAACGTATCGTATCAAAAGCAGATATGAGAGCGAATGTGACAAGAGGGGTGTCTACACGTACCACTGGAAATCGTCTGCTTGTAGCAGAACTAGGAAAACGTGTTTCTTTGGGCGGGCTTCTTCTTCTGCCACAACACCATCGCGCGATGTGGTGTCGTGAAACAATCGTCTGGAAAATAGAATGGTTCACTTTCGGTCCGCCACCCTCGGTCTGACGAACTATACATCAGTGATCACGAAGATCTCGACAATATAAAATTTGCTAGACTGAAGATGCCGAACGCAAGGAGTGGGTCTAGTTGCACTTTTTGGTGTTTTGTGACAAGTTTATGACAACGTAGGCCGAGCCCATAAAGAGACCTGAATAATATACCATGATAAACCACATTAATATTATCACTCGTATAAGGGGCCAAAAGGACAGTATTTATAAAATAACAAGTCTTAAATTTCGGTGACATGCAAATATGCTCTCTGGTTTATATCTGGTTACTGAATAAATAAAGGTTACATTACATGAGTATTAATTTCAGATTTTGTGACAAATGGTTTCGTTTGTGAAAAAAACTGATATTAGGAAAGCACATAAATGATTAATTATAATTACTTAATACAGTGCTATTCGACATTATTCTCTTGGGAGATGCACATCATGAGCAGTTAACAATAAATTTGCATTACATAAACACAAGACAAAAATTAGTTTTATAATCTCAACATTTTTTAATATACACAAATTTGAATTTCTTATATTAGTCTTTCCATATTACTGAACATGTTTCCTTATTTTATACTGATAACTTAATTCATTCCTGTTTGAATTTGAGTCAAATTATTAAACAGGCTTTCAAAGTTGAGCAGAAATTAAAGAGATGATGGGCTTTCCTGTTACATGGTGCCGCCACGAACTCGTTCCACACCCGTGAAAAAGATGCGGCACACAGCTACATTTGGCCGCAATAGCTTGCCAACACTAGGGCGAGGTCTAAAACATGGCTGGAATGTGTAGTGGCTCGTGAACACACAGTTGCAGCTATAAGACACAATATATGAACAAATAAAAAATTATCCTAACCAAAATTTACGTCAAAACATCGCCCGATTAACAAAGAATAAAATACAACTTACCGGAGGCGGTAAATGAAAGTTGCCACAACATTTAAATAGTTATTTCAGCAGCTAGTGAGAATAACAAATGGCTTCTTTATTTCGTGATGAGAGAAAAGAAAAGAGATCGTGTCAGCACCACTGAGAAACACACCAATGAGCGACCCATAGAGAAGCGGTTGACCAATAATCGATACTCGTAGTCACATATACAATCACATTAGCTAGTGATAAAATAATTTTACCATTAAAAAATTTGATGGATCAACTAATTTTAGATCAAAAATTTAATATAATCTATCAATTACGTTAAGAACGTTAACGAACATAAATGTTATTAATAAATATTACATGATTTACAAACGTGCTGCCATCGTTAGTACTTTAGTAGAACCCAAATAATAGAGAAAATAAACCATTTTTAATACATTTAGAGGTGTTATTATAAACTTAAACAGGGACAACATAGCATATTACTTTTAAACATTAATAGAACTTCTTACTAAAAAAAATAACATTTACTGCAGATAAATCACAAAGTTAAGTTTGAGCACAAAAAATAGATTATTAGCATATAGTTAACCACAAAAAATTTAAGGACAAGGCTTTGCCAAGAAAACAAACATTTACCCCACAAAAAAAAAGCAGAAGACGAAAGACGAAACGAGAAAACCATAAGTAAAATGCTTTTGGTACCACAAAAATGGCACAATTTGTGTTTATCCTGGATGAAAATGATGGCCGTTTATATGTGCGAAGACGACCTGGTGAGCGTCATCTTCCAGAGCGTATTTGCCCCCGACATACAGGCCAATTTTCTGACATTGTGGTGTTCGGTGCAATACGTTACAATTCCCGTTAATCTTTGGTGTTTATGGAGCGTGTAAAACATTGCCTGCTACGCCCAACACATTGTCCGACTCGTTCTTCTGCCATTCCTTCAACAGAAAGGCGATGTACTGTTACTGCAGGATAATGCTCATCCATATACCGCTTCTAAAACTCGATGTGCTCTTCGTGGTGTTCGACAAGTGCTCTGGTGCACGATCCCCAGAAATCTCTGCCATTGAACATGTTTGGCATATGATGGGACGACGTCTAACCCAGTGTATACGGCCAGCTTCTAGCCTTGCATAACTGTGACAACAGGCGCAAGAGTCATGGGACATTATACCTCGGGATGATATTCGTCGCGTGTACGACATGTGGTACAGCACATATTCCATACTTGGCTTCTTCTATTGCTCGGTTTGGTCTGTACTGTTCGTCATGCAATTTTATCAAGCTACATTACCTCTAAGTGGAATCGTGAATAAAGTGACATACAGTTCACAGTGTTCAGATTATATATAATATATATGATGAGAACGTACTGGTCTGCATCATATGCTGTATATCTGTATATCATCTCAATTTGCGATGACAACAGAGATTATATGGTAGTACAATGAATTTAAGGATAAGCTGTGAGAGTGACCACCCAAACTACCAATTCATGAGCAGTAAAACAGGTGTGTTGAAAATTTATCTTACAAATTTGACAACTGACTTACGTTTCCAAGTCTCGTCGCCGTACTTCCACGACTGACTCCACCGGCTACCGGGTGTTTGTTCATCGTCTCGCCGACTCCGACGCAGACAAGTTGGACGTGTGGTCGCACTTCAAGCTCACCTCCATGCTGGTGGACGTGCTCCTCCGAGCTGAGAACGTACTGGCCTGCATCATCATAATATACGTGGAAAACTACACTTGGTCTCACGTCATGAAAGCCTCGCTGCTTGTTCTCAGGAAGCTCTCACTCTGCTTTCAGGTAATTACACTCGTCTTCTTAAGAACTCCGTTTTCCTGCTGCTATTTTGGGCGTTCAAACTTCGAAAGCGTGAGCTCTAGGCCAACTCTTGCTCACTGCGCATTAGGCTCTCAACTAACGTGCAGTCTTTCCGTCAACGAGCGATCGCCTGAACGGGACTTAAGGCTGTTGCTTGTTTTAAAAACAGTGTTAATATGGTGTAACGAAACGAGTTTCATTGAAATTCGGTTTTAAGGCGTTCCTGTTAAATATGATCATATAATACCGGAAAATTTTTTGAGGAAGAAAAATACATGCTTCTTTGATATCGAAGAACATCAGTGTATAGTATGTTTCCTAGAAATATAATCAAACTTAATAACTTAATAAAAACTAATTAATAACACATGTTTATATTTGCGTTGATACATAGCTTCAGAGTAATAATTTCTCTCACTAAGGTTTTATTTCAAGTTTATATCATCAAAATTATCTTCAAAATATAGAATTTCACTAACATGTATTTTCCTATACCAAATTCTCACTGCTTTTAAACCAGACAACAGCTCTCAGAGGTGGCCCTATGTCTTTTTGACATGCTAATGGAGATAAGTATGATGCATGCGTGAAGGCAACTCTTTAGCTTCTGCATATGAAACTCAGCAGATCAGATAAAATTGATTCTGAGAACACACATTCTAGTAATTTTCTCGCTGAAAAAAAAAAAAAAAAAAACCTCTGAATCGAAATGAGAAATTGAAACTTATTTTTGGTCGCGAAATGTTTCTTAAATGCTTTTTTGTGTTCAGGCATTACTGCAAAATATCGAACAGTTATTTAATCACGTATATTCTGCGAAACCTCTGCAACATATTTGAACCGCCAGAGGGCCTTACCTGGTACTGTGAGAACTCCTGAACGGCCAACGAGCACGTGTTTTCCGAGTGGAATGGGCGTGTTCTTTCGCCCACTGTGAGCCTTCCTAGTGTGGGGAGTGGGGTAGGCTGTAAGGTGTACGGACAAGAGAGGGAAGAATGAGCAAAACAAGCTGCGCGCTAGCATTCGTCCGGAGTCCAGAGCAGCCACAAAGCAAGTGAGATAAAGAGAAGAGACGAAACTCAATGCTATTTTAGTAGGCCGTTATTTTCCTCTATTAGGTAGAATTTGCTGCCAACCGTACAACTCTTAAACATAATTATTTCAATTTTCAGACAGACGTTTTAGTTACTGCTAATAACGATTTGGTAAAAATGTTATACTTAAATGCTGTATTTACAAACGACAAAATGGAACTAAATGCGTGTTTAACAATAAATAGCAGAGAATACATAGGCTGGCTACTCTGTTAACTGCGCAATTGTTTATGGATGCTAATATTGTATATATTTATTTCTTTTAAAAAGGCATTGTCGCTGATATCTATAACTCATGTACCATTTATTCTTAGGCAATCAGCATTTGAAAATTCAATAAAGCTCATTATTCCAATTCCTGCAATTGGTTGCAAACATCAACTCCAACTTCTCCAGCAACGAACATAACAACGGAATCAAAATAAGTGAACAACTGAACGCTTAGGCGCTGACAGTGCATGCCTACATAAAAATTATATATTTTATGAATGACGATGAGAATAATTAAACTTAATTTACTTGTGAGTTAAGTATATTTAAAATAAAAATTATGTTGTTTTTAAAATATATAGTTTTTTTTTATTAAAGAGTATAATTTTCATTTTTTTCAACAGTTGGTGAACTCGTTCTACCTAATAATTTAGTGGCCCACGAAATCCCTATAGAGCTTCGACCCCCTGAGAGCAGCGACAGGCATCCAACACGGCTACTCACCTGCCACGCTGGTCTGACACACTTTCCCTCATACACACAGCAACCCATCCACCCCTTATCACACGCGGTTCGTATTGACGATCCTTGAGGCAAGTTCCTTCTGCACTCTCAGCAGCGGGCTAGCATGCAGCCGGCGCTGCGAAAGACTGTCACGTCACTTGCAATATTCTTTGCTCAAACAATTGACATTGTAAGGTTGAAACAAATGTCTCTGGACGAAATATATCATATTTCAAATAGGGTAAATTCCGAGTATGTTTGGCCTAAAGAACAGCAACCCGTTGATAACATAGAAATGAACACGTTATAGTACATTCACAGACACTGAAAAATCACATAATAACGGACTGTACAAAAGAAGTCATGTAAAATGCTAACAAAATAATTACAATAATCGAAAAGATGGTTGTTATGGGTTCGGAAATAAAAATAGATTTTAATAAAATCAGTTACTGTATTAAAGAAAGTTTAATGAAAAATTTACAATTCCATTTCGTCAGCATTACTCTGACATAGAGGTCTGACAAGGCACTCGTTCAATATAACATTTGCTACGTCACAGAACAAACAAAAGAATATCCAAATACATCTACAAAATTACAATAAACTAATGATAAATAATAATCACGATATTACCGTACAATGTCTGTAACATGTCACACAACGGATCCTCGTCAAGAAAATATTACAACTTCATTAAAAAGAACGTATGCCTAAAATTACACATGGAAATAATACTCGCAAAAATATATCAATATAAATTGTGAAACCTCCGTATTCTACATCTTATCACTGTGCAGACTTTCAGTGCAATACTTCTCACAGTATAATTTGAGAGTTTATATACATGCGAAAGCTTACTACTAATGTCAGTGTAAAGAAAAATACTGAAAATAAATTTAATGTTCAAAAATCTACAAATACACTACGTATTATTGTAAACAATTAATGTTAGTTGTTCAAATGGAATTAAAAGCAAGTTTCTGAAAATATAGTAGGCCTATACATATATTAATTTTTATTAAATATATGTGTATAAAATTGAATGATCTAGTTAGTGTAAAAACGTATTATTCTATGTGATAAACACGATTCATGTATGAAAAGTGCTACAAATTTGTTGACCTACTTCGTATCAAATCCTGTGAATTATCATTGGCCCAATAGGCATAAGCTTAAAACCACATCAAAATGCGACTTTTTGTTATGTTATTTTGAAAATGCCATAACTAAGTAAGTGTCAAAATAACACTGTAACAAAATGTTTTCTAGTAAGCTAAACTTCCAAACATGCAACGGAAGTTATTAGACAATTTAGTTTGGGACACTTGCAAAACTGTTAAAAAGAACCGGACACTTACCACACATCATGCAGTATGCAAATGCAGAATTGTTGAGCAGAGCTACTATAGGAATTGGTAAAGGGCACTACAGGAAGCAGATAACTCTACACTGCACCAGCTTTCATATTACTTGTACACTATACGCTGGTTTGGAAAGCTCGCGGACAGTTGCTTAGTTGCACAGTATGCACTGGTATAGAAAATTTGAGGACAATTTATCACCGTGTATAATATATATGTAATTTGTGTTCATGTATGTTCACATGGCAAACAAATTAATAAAAAATAATTAAATTTTGAATATTTAATTGATTACATTAATGCAACATATTTTATGTTTGCACTTTCAGTATTACTCAAAAATTTGTATGTTCGAAACACGAACTAAGTTTACTAAAAATAATTACCACAAATTACATTCGCTGGCTTGGATGTTCAATTGGTCTAATGGTAAGCCAGCTTGATTTATTACGCTAAATATCCCGGGTTCGTATCCCGTAAAATTGATCTCTCAGTTGATGCCACGATATTATTAAATAATGTAGATACGGAACATTGCACGGTATTATTACACACATTCAAATAAACACATGTTTTTCCCTTAACAAAAATGCCATAAAATAGCTAGTACCTTTAAACATAACTTATTAGTAAATATTGTTCCGATTCCGAACATTCTGATGAAAGTGCTAAATTTATATTGCTGCTAAACTGAAAACCGACCCTACGACTGGCACTGAAAGTTTCACTCCATCCTTTTTTCTAATTGCCAGTGAATATATAACCGGCTTATCACATTACAATGGTGGCTGTTATTATCACACAGTCAATTTCTTCCATTAATATAGTACCCATAAGAAAAACCAACGCATTAAATTTTTTGTTAGGACTTTTGTAATACGTATACTGTTCGCTAACTGTATATTGAGTATAGCTAGCACTGGCACAGATTACTCATTGCTCATAGCATGTATTTGTACTACCAGAGTAGATAAATGTCCAGTAGTCAGAGTAAATTTTATCCCATGCATCTACGGTAAGCAAAGCCTTTACTATTCTATTGAAACTTATAATAATTTCGCATAATTATAAGTTGCTGCGTAAATCTACAACATACTAACATTTTTAATTGGTATTTTCAGGTTCGTTTTTGCGTACATTCAACCAGCATATCTTTGCCACATAGATTGCACGAATACACCGAAAACAAATCACAAACACAGCTAATACTGCCTGTACTACAAACTTGACCGGAAATGAATGACTGTTTTCACAACTCTTCTGCTAAGTTTTGTTACGAGAAAACATATCTCCATTATTAAAAATAGTTGTCTCCTTCTGCAGCGACACATCTTTGCCAAAATTTCACAATTTTTGCATTACCGTTCCTGCCACTAATACATTTCGGCTATGTTTTTACAAGTGAGTTGTTAAGTTTAGACTTATGTAGCCTTTTTCTTTACTGACAAAGATTTCTGAGCTTCCATTATGTACTCTGGCTCTCATATGGGCAATTTCCTGGCATATCTGGAATCGATAATTTCTGGCAGAAGACAATTAAAATGATATTAGTGGATTTTGGGGAAGATTTTTTTGCTTTAATACTGGTCATCTTTCTTAATCACATCACATATCATACACATAGGTGACCACACAACAAATTGACAGTACTCCCACTCTGAAATGTGCAGAAGCCCTTGTACTTAGTATATATAAGAATCGTCATTTTTTAATTTTGGGTTTCCATTTTTCATGTCCATAAATCTTATTCGTTTGCTAGTGACAGCTTCTGTAGGTGTTAACAATTTGACAGACGCAGGACATTTCATTCCTATAATAGCATCGTCACCAATGAACCCATCTGGCGATGCTCCTAGGAACGGGAAGTTTTATCCAGAATCAGGCCACATGTATCCACAGTGAGGTTGTTATGTTCTACGAATTGTACTACTGCAATTTTTTTTCTTTTTCTGAACCCCAACAGGTGTTTGAGTTGCCTTTACATACATTGTAGCGTATTTGTTTCACTGTATTCGCACAAGATGTTGTAGGTTTCAATTTACAAATTTCCCTGAAAAAAGAAAATGTAATTCTCTTGCTACGTTATTCCTTCCACTCATGAGAAGAACATTGAAATCTAGTAATTTCTTCTGTCTTCTTGCAATAACTGAGATAAAAAGTTTTTTTCTTCGTAGTCTTTTTCAGATATGTCTTCTTCTATCCTGTATGCATCTGGTCCATAATCTAAGTCTGCTGAATACGACTGCGTAGCACTTCCTTTTCTTTTATTCTGAAAGGCCAAACGGCGTCAACGCAGGGAGATATAACTCTTGTTTGTTGCACGTCTCACAATTTTTTTCGTATGGAATCCTGGACTTTTGTTGACTGCAGACTTACGGACGACTCTATACAATCATACTTTGGAATTTATGGATACTACATCCGCTTCACATCTTGTTTGATAAGCATATCGGAGTGCGAAGTTGACGCGTTTCCCACCTGCAGTTTTGGCTGCTACTGAATTGAAGTTCTCACATATATTTTCATCCACATCTAGAATCAAACCGGTCGCATGACTTGCTACACGCTGCACAGGAATGAGCAGTTTTTGCCAAATTCCTGCTTCCTTTAACTGTGGGACCAAATCTGTTTCTCCATGTTAATCTCTATCTGCACACTTGTCGTGGTTACCAAAAACATGGTATGGGCTGTTCAATACGTCATTTCTCAGTTCTTCTGTGCGTTCATAGTTATAGTTGAAACTTTTTTGGTCTTTCCTGTATTTAATTGCAGAAACAACTAATGTTCTGAGACGTTGTGCTTGGTTTTGTACGGTGGTTCGGAGCTGCAGATTTCCAAGTCTTAGTGTTTCCACATATTTCACGGACTTTGTTCATATAGTTACTTAAAACGTGATTTCGACACTGGATTTTTGGACTTGCATATCAGGCCCACAAGGCATGGCATCAAATAATGTTCTGTGGACGCTACTATCCCCATCTCTGATGAGCTTATTGTACTTAAGGCCAAGCGTCTTCATACTCTGCACGAAACCATCAACAATAGTGTCCTGTTCCATTGATCAAGATGTGCCTGTCCAGTTTTTCTCACACTTGTGCTCCAGTATGAAATCAGAGTTTTCTGTGAATTTGTATCGTGCACAAAATGAACCATATTTATTCCGGACACCAAGGAAAACTATTTTCTTTGTTCTGTACCCCATAATGGCACCCTGCAACAAAAAATAGAATTATTTTCAAGGATTTTAATTGTCATGTCGTTCACTAGATTTTTGTGTGATAACTATTTGCAGAAAGGAAATTAAATGTGTCATTATAAAGTATGTAGAAGTCAGTAATGTAACTACAGACTTATCAGAAAGTCTGTGTGGTTTTTCTATATTAGCAGTGGCCAGTGAAAGCATCATATAACATAGCAAATCTCAGTTTCTGTTTATATTAATTTAAAGTTTTATATAAATACCATTTAGTTCACTTAATTGTGCAAAACATTCCAACTAGAACACCATAATTTCATTTTCATGACAAATGCAAAAACTCTAATACTTACAACTCCCGAGAGTGAATCGTATTTAGTCTTGTAAGATCTTTTCGCCCAAGCCCCGTCAGTAACCACTGTTATAAGAGGACATCCTTCTTTGTCTACATCACCAAATTCTTTGGCAAGTGTGGCTTCTTCTTTTGCTGCCTCTGTCATCAGTTCCCAAGCTGTTGCATGAATTGCTTCAGATACCTGGTCGTGGTAAGCATCCCAAGTATCTCTCGATATGCGAGTTATATTAAGCGCTTCACAAATCTCCTCGAGCTGAGAGTAGCCTACACCAGTCGCTATCATGCCAGATACTGCAGATGCATTTACATTCGAGGAGTCTGCCTCTTGAACTGGAGGTTCTATGCGAACAGTACTTGTGATATTGCACATTTTACATTTGAAAGATAAAAAGTTACAAAAACCAAGCCGACGTTCGTTGACAAGTTCCATGTCTTTGAACGAGTAGTCAAAAGGTTCGTGGTGATCAACAGAGCGAATTTACTTAAAAAAAACTATGTAAGTCAACAATCCTTCGATCTTTACTTTTCACAGTTTGGCTAGGGGCGTTCTGTGTCTCTTCGTTGGATAAGGCTAGTTCTGCATTACCTATGTCCACAGCTATTTCTTTGCAGTTTTCATATGAGAGCACCAGATGATTACATTCGTTGTTAGTACTGAAAACAAGAGAAATAAATATGTTTAAGAAACATATCCGATGCCTTTGAAAAACAAATTTGAAATCGATCTTAAAAAAATTATTAATTACACAATATGCTAATAAATAACTATTTAAACTCACTGCACAAATATGGTTTTCGTTTTCTAGAAATATAGTAATGCTGCTTATGCTCTGTCTTCGTCTTAAACTAAAAAATTATTTTGGGGTCAAGGTCTACCCCGATCCATGGCATTCTTGTTAAGTCTGGTTATGTTTCGCCGAGTTGAGAATTTTAGGCCGTTCTTAACATCTTTTAGAGCCAATGGGGTGAGTATGAAGTAGTGCCAAAATGTAAGGGCGTGGGAAACAGAAGAGACTCGGGAAAACCCACCGACCAACTGCATCGTCCGGCACTATTCCTACGCGCGAAAATCCGGAAGAGATCCCAACAGGACATTGAACTGTGATCACTTTGGCGAGAGGCGAACACTCTCTACCCGATACACCACCACGGCTCCCACGTCACGTCGATATCGGAGTCATTTGACAGAACTAAAAAATTAAACAGTTAATAATAACTTGTTGGATTTGACAGCTTGAAATGCCTTTGAATTCCTTTGTAAATTATTCTGTAATAAACTAGAAAATCTGATTACATATAAATTTAATTAATTATCGTGTGTATTGTGCAACTTGCCATAAAAACTTAACCTTCGTTATGTATCCATTACTACAATATTGATTAAACAGACATAGGTCAATTCTATGCCACAAATATGCCGCCAATTCCCATATTAAGTGGTAAAATTTGAAAAATTAAATGTGACATATGAAAGTCCATTGTATGCATCTTTTGACGATATTCTAGAGGAATACGAAAATTTTAATTGTATGTTCCCGTGAAAATATTTTGGAAATATAAAGAAGGTGTGGCTAGTTGCTAAGCTATATGTAACTTATACATTGAAATCTTGAAGACCTACCTCACTATGCAAATCATAAGCCAGCCATTTTTGACTGCTTCCAGAACCCAAAATAATAGTACTTTTGTTAACGTTTTGTCAATTTCCGATATTTCCTAGTTCTGCGTGTAGCAGTTAGACTACGCTTATTTTCTTGGCCCCAAGTTATTACGGCAGCGCATCATGGTAGTGGTTGGGGCGAGGAGGGAACCTGAGAAACAAATGCAGAAATATTGGCTCAGACAGTGCTAGCACATGTGGTTGTGGCTTGAGGTGACCCATGACTCCTGCCCGTGGCCACCATCTTGTTTTTCCTCTGGCGGCTATTTTGTTGCCGCCTGCCATATTGGCGGCCATCTTGTCAGCCAATAGCCTTGACCTCGGCTGCCATCGGTCATCCAGTACGTCTGCCATCTTGTTTTCTGTCCGCCATCTTTATTTCTCGAATTTTTATGCTCAGTCATTCCTCTCTCCACCTGCCATCTTATTTATGACTTAGGACTTCTTATAAGCATATTTACACGTAAAACAGGAAACCATTCGGGGTAAGCCCTCAAATTTCAGTATACAGATATAATTCTTGACTGCGATAATTATCAATGAACAACTTAAGCCCTATGTACAGTTGTAAGCAAAGTTAAAAATAAAACAAGAACCATTCGGGGCTAGACATGTGAAATTCAGTATGTAGTCGTCATTTACCACACCGATAAGTACCAAACAGCAAGTTACATTCTATGTACAGTTATAGTCATAGTTATAAATAAAATGCGAACCATTTAGCCTAGATCTTCAAAATTCAGTATGTAGACACCATTTACCACACAGATGAGTACAGAATAACAACTTACGTCCTATGTACAGTTATATTCAATTATATCTTGGGCCTTCTTATAAGCATAGTTGTTCGTTATTTTCGATCAGTTGAAGTTATAGTCGTCAAATTCATATCCTAGACATCGCTCACGAATCCAATTAACGTGAATATGTTAATATAAGCCTACGCTTCCTTGTATGCACGAAATCAAATGCAGTTAATTTTTTAGTGTCGTGATTATCAGCAAAGAGAAGACATATATTTTTATTTACCGTAACGGAGAAATCAGCGTTGCTGTATCACACACATGCAGGAGACCTGGAGACATCGATGGAGACTCGACGAAAGTTCAGACCATAATGATCGCCGTGCCCTCTGTGCACATTATTCTATACCACCCTCCTCTCATCTATAGCTTTTGTAAGATATTTTTAACTTAAATAATTTTATTTTTCACGTATATTTCTTCTCAGCCAGTTAAACTTGAAATACATGTAGCAATCACTTCATTTCCTTTTCATGGACTTATATATAACAAGCTTTTGTTTTTTCTTTAAGTAGATAGTTTTTACAAAACGAAAGATGCATAACAAAATCAGTGCGATAAGATGGCGAACAGAGAGAGGAATGACAGCATGAAAATCCGAGAAATCAAGATGGCGCACGGAGAGCGGAATGACAGCATAACATTTCGAGAAAACAAGACAGTGGACGTACTGGCTGACAATATGGGCGCTAATGTTAAGGTAACTGGCTGACAAGATGTCGGGTGACAACGAAATTACCGTCAGTCAAAAATAATATGGCGGCCGCGGGCGGGCGTCATCTGTCACCTCAAGTCACAGCCATATGCGCTAGCACTGTCCAGACCTATCTACTGCTAATGACAAATTAACATGGAAAGCACGGGATATATGACAGAAATACGCATGCTTCAAAACAAATGTGCATTTTTGTCGGGTACGCAGTGGTCGAGTGGCAAGAGCGCTCGCCTCACGACAATTCAATCCAGGTTCTACACCCACCAAGGTTACTCTCACATGTAGGAACGTGGCTGAATAATGCTTTTGCTGTTGGTCTACTTTTTTTCTCGGGGATCTACCGTTTCCCTCGCCCTTGTATTCCACGTGTTACTCCATATCCACCTAATTTCACCCCTGATCATCTCTCAAGGCATTACATGTAAAGATCCATCCAAACCTCTTAAATCACAACAACTCAACACTAGCAATGTATAGAAACGACAAAACAATGATGTTATTCATTTATATTGTATTCACGGTAAATTGAGCACTTTTGAAAGTCCTCTCATTTGGAATAATAGTCGATAAATATATTTTATTTTAGCCTAAGACGTTAAATTCCGACTGAGGCGGAATATACACACTGTGTTTATTACTTACATTTCAATATTTATTTAAAAAGGTGGTTAAAGGATAAAAAGTGTATGAAAGAAAAAAGTAACCAGGGCATCAAAAGTGCTCACTTTGCCGTAAACAGCCTATATTCGGTAGCAAGGTATTTCATGCTTGTGACTAACCTTTTAATGTTTATCAAGTTTATTGTCACAAATTCTTAAAAAATGGTAAACATTAAGTGCGCGTTGAAATTTCTCCAGTGCTAACTTCCCACACTACTTATGCTTTTCTGTTACTTTAAATTATCATTAACATAACCTCTATCTATACCTATACATTTAAGTTCCTCACCTGTGCTCTCATTAACTCACAGCCCAAACCACTGGAACTAGCAGCATGAAACGTTGGCTTTTCTTTAGGGTGTAGTTACCCAATAAGACAGGATTTTTTTGAAATTTCACCCCTTAGGGGGGTAAGATGAGGTAAAACGTGTTTTAAATTAATCGTTGATATAGCTCGAACCCGATGAGCTATCCTCGTCATTTACACTTAAATTGAATACTTAGCCTATGTAAATGTCTCGAAACTTTTCTTGTATTTTTCTAAATTCAACCCCTAAGGGGTTAAAATAAGTTAAAAGCGTTTTTAAAAATCCCTCAATAACTTTTATACCCGTTTGTATATGTAGTTGTTTTTCATTAAGCATGCTGCTTACATAAATTTTAATAAGTAGTTTCATGGTTTTCCAAAATACTAAGAGGTTGATAAGACATCAGATAATCAACCTTTTTAACACTTCCAAAATGCGAGTTCATTATTCTACAAAGAGGTCCTTCAATATAATATTAAATAGTAGCAGCTTCATATAGTACATGGAGCTAAGCTGTGACAGTGGACAGCTAGTTTCGATAAAATTACAAGACGATCGATATACACATTTGTAACCTACCTATTAGATGAATACTCATTTGTGCCTCCAATCTGTACCACAATCCTCTCTTTGTAGATTTCTGTACTATCCCTTTCTCGATCGTAGCAATCATTTTCGCTGTAGACCTGGTTACACTGGTGCGAACTCATTGGCTTAATTTCTGTAAGAGTATAGTGATCATCTATTCCTTCGGTAAACGCCAGTAGTCCACTGTTACTAGTTGTGATTTCTGAACTCCAAAAAAACATTTATTGTAATTAGTTGACAGCTAGGCTGTTGCGTTAAAGTGGGCACTTTTGATACGAACATATCAGAAATTTTAGTGTACCTAAAGTAAAGTAAGCAGCAAGTTTGCGGCCGTAGCTCGACATGTTACACTGCCATATGGTCAGCTCACAAACATTAGCATATAGGCAAACGGATATGTTGCTGAGTTAACAGATTTGAGCTGCTCAGATATGGTCTTGAGAGCTGACGAGGTTGAATGTAGGGGAATATGAGGCAACGCCGGAATGGAAGAGTGGGGGAAACGGGAGATCCCGGAGAAAACTCGCCAAGCAGTGGCTTCATTCGAAACGATTCCCATATGCTAAAATCCAGGAGTGATCCCGACTGGGAATCGAGCCCGAATCGCTCTGGAAGGAGGCTAACTCCCCAAGTGTCTCACCACCGCAGCCTCCTCAAGGCTATTAATTTGTAGAATGTAAGGAAACACTATGAACTAACAATAAACGTAAATGTATATCTTCACATTATAAAAAATATTTAATTTGAACTGCGTGGTCTGTAAAAAGTTAAAAAATATGACAAAATATAATTATTTTATCAATGCTCCAAAACTTTATATGTTCTTCGTTTCATTTTGCCTAAACTGACATTTAGGGGCTGCGGCGATCCAGCGGCTAGTGCCACCCACCAAGGCCATCCGGGTTCCATACCTAGCGGGTTCACTCCTCAATTTCCGCAAGTGGTAATTGTGCCTGGACAACGCCGCTGGTCGACGGGTTTTCTCAGGTTATCTCCCGTTTCCCCCACCCTTTCATTACGGACGCTTCTCAATATCCACCTCATTTCACCCCTCATTGGCTCACAAAACCTGAGATGTTAAGAGCCGACAAAACCTATAAACTAAAACTGAAGTATCGTAGAATTTTTATTTCAATACTTGGTTACAGTCTTTGGACCTAAGTATCTGTACAAGAAAACTTAAATGTTTAAAATCATATAATTGTACCCATAAAATTGATTTACATCGTTGCCTTGATATGAGGAATTCAATTGCGTTACCACCTGCAGTTGCGATTACCCTACCGGCATAGGCCCATATCACCTCATTATAAATGGAATTTATGATATAAATATATAAATACACATACCTGAAGACTAAATGTTGCCATTGTTGTGGACTTACAATTCTATGGGATTTTCTTGTTTAGTTGGTTGTTGTCTGTAACCGAAGAGTGTGATGGCTGCAGTTGTTCTGTTTCTCCGGTATATATGTAGACACGCAGCGTTCGCCCACTCTCTTCAATTTACTGAAAACCAAATATTACCAAATGTACAAAATTTTGAAGCAATACAAACATGCTTTCTCACTGATTTTACAAATGATTAATGAAACAAGTAGGTCCTACAGTAACTCACTACAATTATTTTGTCTCCTCACAGCAGCCAGTAGCAACCAAAAATGTATATGTAGACGAAAACCTATTTATATATTACATGTGTTATATATAATGCAAATAGACATAAAAATTCAATGTTTTGCCTAGTCTTGTGGTGATTCACAAATGCTGCTGGGGCTTTTCTTTGTCTTCTCTTGGAGCTCAGGAACAAACGCCTCTTGGTACCTTTTTCCAATCTTTAGAGGATTCCATAACCTGCGATGAAACGACTCAAAAACGATTTGCAAGTATAAAATACATACGACATTCGTTGGGGTCTGGCGTTACACGAATGCTATTTCGCGGGTTCGAAAGAAACGTGAGCTGAAGTTCACCGACCAGTATGGGCACTTCTCCATTCACACACAAATAGATTGGAGGGGAAGCAAAAAGGGGCGGGAAGAATGTTCCGCTCCTACTTCCCAGTAACCTCGCCCTTTCCAAAGCCATTTCTTTGGTATGAGGTAAGCGGGTGGCAAAAAAATGGAACGCAAGGACCCTTCTTCCAGAAAAAAACTGGATATGTGGTTCACTATCCGTGTTTACATGTAGTGTTTTCAGACGTTATTTTTAATACATTATTGCTTTTTAGGAGTTTCGTGATATTTTGTACATTCTCAGTGCCTAAAGTCGGTTCAATTAATGCACGGCTTCGATATGATACCGCCAGCTTCAATACTGTATCTAATCTATTTAAGGAGTTCAGTCTGAGCTGTTTGGCGCTTATTAATATTTCAATCATTTGTGCCATTGATTATATACATTTATATTCAATGGCTGTGCTGAGAGGTTTGGACGACTCTAAAGGGGAATAGATCACTGCTATTTTGAATTTTTCAGTTTTCCCCCGCTAAATGGCAGTACACAACTTAGATTACCATTTACGGTTCAACACGACATAGTGCGTAGCTTAACATTTTTTTTTTTACGCCCTTGTTAATTTGCTATTGGTATTATGATAATACCAATAGCATATATAATAATATACCAATAATATAATAATAATCTCTGCAATCACTTGCAAGTAAAAACTGATTGTTTTCCCCCAATGATTACTACTGTAGAAATTGTGAAGGTAGCGAGGCTTTGATAAACTAGAGAGAGGACATTATTTATGCTTTCTCTTGTCCGAAATGCAGCAGTACATGTAATGTAAGTAAGGGGAAACGGGAGGTCCCCGAGAAAACCCACTCATCAAAGGCATCGTCCAGGTACAATTACCACTTGCTGTAATACGGGAGTAACCCTACCTAGGATGTTACCCAGGTCGCCTGGCCAGTTGATAGTCTCCTGGACAAGTGTAGGAATAATTTTCCTTTACTTTATTACGTTGTATAAGTTTCACTGTCGTTCTTTTTACGTTGCCTTTTGACAATCCCGGATCTTCAGTTTTAGTAGTGTTTTGAGAATTACAAAAGCGTTCATAGCTACGTGTAAGCTTTCGCAAAATGACCACGTGTGTTTGACTATAGAGTATGCCTACTTTTGGGTGTTCTTGATTGTATGTTAGAACATGCATATAACATAATTTATATATTTTGACAATTATGTTCCATATATGTTTAAATTTAAAATGTGAAATTGTAACTCACGTTTCATTTGACTTTTATAAACACAGTAAATGTTCACAGTCGAACTATTTTTTAAATATTTCATTAGATAGTGCACTAGTCCTACGCCCAAGAATAATTTTTCGTCCCATTTAATAAGTGGTAGACCACACACCTTAGAGCGTTTCTCAATAATTTCATGATAGCTAATTTTGTCGTTAAATATAATTTTCGTTATACAATGGTTGAAGGTTCCACACTGACCGGCTCCATTGGGCAATTTTTTTTTTTAGATATTTTTCGTTTTCAATTACAGCAAAATGTCAGGGCAGCCCCTCAATATGACTCTTTACAGTTCCCCATAGAGTGATCATCATATCCGCATACAATTAAATAAAGATTTCAATTAAGATGTATCCAACAACGTCAACAATAATGCTCCCACATTTATACAAGAATAAGTTTCCACGTTTCTCAATGCATGGGCGAATTCGTTAAGACGTGATGGTGTTCAGTATGTTATGTTGTAAAAGCTAACAGCTGGCATCTATGTAAATTAAACGCTGACTCTTATTCTCGGTAATTTTCGTGAAAATACAATGGCACTCAATATTGCCAAACTGTGAGTACGGTATTAAATGTAACGTTTTTCACGCACACTTGGTGTGTGAATTTATAAACAACGCTCTGCGAAGTGATTGAGTAAAAGTAGGGTAGATCCTTCAACACTTGTGTCTGGTGTGACTGAGCGGTCGTCAAATATTTGGTGCGTCATCCCCAAGGAGGATGTATAGGATAACTGGAGAGGCCATGCCGGAGGCGAACAAGGGATGAAAACGGAGTGGATGAGAGCGTATTTCTTGGAACACAGCAACAGTGGCTGTGTATTCTAGAAATACGCTTTCGTCCACTCTTTCATACTTGAGCAGCGTATTGTCTGGTGTGTTACATAGGTAATTTCCTGTGGTGCGTACGGTTGTACAAATCGTTGGGATTCGTAACCAGATTTTGAGAGGTTACAAGACAAAGAAGGCCTGAAAATGGGAACGAAATTAACTAAAGCTCACGTTCTGTGGGAAACGCAAAAAATGAAAGTTCGGCTAGCAGCACAAGTGCTAAGTTCGTCCGTTGCAGATGCTCTTAAAATGTGAGAAGCAGATTTACGACTTCCACGAGTTTCAAGGTGCATTAGCCATAGTTAAATTCATTAGGACATTTGACAGATTGTTTGATACTCTTAATTCATCTAGTCCCATTTGCAGAACCTCTAAAGCACCTCCGAAGGAAACCAATAAAACTTTCTGGCTCAACTTGTTAAATAAAGCAAAGGCGTACAGTTTAGGACTTCATAGCTCTGAACGTAAGGGCATTCTAAAGTCACCACGTAAAACTGGGTTTCTTGGTTTTCTTATTTGTATAGAGAGTGTCATCAGAATGTTTGATATTTTAGCTGTCGAAAAAAAAAAATTCTTAGCTATATCCTGACAAACAAGTTGAGCCAAGATCACATTGAAATGTTTTTTGGCTGTATCCGAAGACAGTTTGGTTCAAATAAAAATAATTCTGCTAGGCAATTTAAGGCAGCATACAAAAAAGTTTTTGTAAAATGTCGAGTGCAGTTTTCAGAAAAAGGCAACATTTCTTAACAATTTTGCATATGTCAACCCTCCCATCAATAAACACACTTCGAGGCGTATAACATACGCAACGTAGTAAAGAAAGCGACATGAATCTTTCAGCGGATTTCTCAAGTTTAAGTTTAAATTTTGAAACTGGGTGTTTAAATTACCAAAAAATTAAACTATTACGTTTGTGCCAATGTGCTGTTTGCCAACGACTTATTGAGACAAAAACTAAAGGTGGCTTGATATCGCCCTCAAAATATTATGCAGAAATATGTAGGATAAAAGAAGCATTTTTTTAGAAGTGCACAGAAAAACAGTTAAAATTTATATGCACATCTCAGTGCCCAAACATTATTATCTGCAGCAAAAAATGCTAGCAAAAGAATTATTTTTTATAATCTTGACCAGCAAAGCAGGAATTTCGGTATTTTCTCGGGACACGTCCATGACTTAATAAAATACATTATCAAGAGTTATTTTGATCTTAGACTCCATCACGCGCCAAAAGAGCGCAATCACTTATCGACAGGGAAAAAAGTACGCTCAGTTTTAAACAGACTAGTTATTTTCAAAAATCAGTGAAAAGTTCAGTGTGTTTAGAGCTCGGTATAAACCTTACCTCGTAATAAAACTTTATAGATGTTGTAATCATATCCAGCTAAAGAAATATATGGTTGTAAACTCTGCTGCCATTGAAAATCCCTTAACACCTTATAATATGGACGATACGTAAAAATCGACGGAGCTGCCACCTCGAAGCAATTTTATGGTGTACTGTTCTGTTTTGGAAAATCATTGATATTGTAAAGGTCTGTTTATGTATATCATTTTTTAAACATGTGTAATGTTTTACGAATTTCCACAGTACTTTATATATGTACGCATATATGTATGAAGTTATATACGGACGCAATCTAATTCCCGATAATATTTATTACTACACTATTTGAAGTTTGTGCAAATTGTGTTCATATGTATATTCTTCTGCTGCCTGTGCAAACTCATAACAATAACGTTTTTAGATTACTGACAATTGCACAAAATATAATTTTATTTAGTGTGTACGTCAATGACAGCAGTATTTTTATTGCTATGCGAAGTCAACAAGTGTTTTGCAAATTGGTCACAACCTAGAGTAATCGGAATTGCAAATTATTTAAGTATACACATTTGTAAAAATAAAACTAAATAATATGGATATGAGTACAATTATTACAATAATTTTGTTCTTCAAATGTGTTTGTATACATATATGTATAAGTTAAATGTCAAATATAATATTGTACTAGTTATAGAAGCAAATAAATTTTTACACTCCACATGTTTTTATACATTATTTTCCTTCGAGCAAGTATACCTAGAGCACTCTCGGATTAAATGTCACATGATGTGTTTGTGGGAACAATTATATATATATAATTTATATACGTATATCAGTGTATGTGACACGGTTAGGCAGAGTGTAGTATTTCGGATGTGTACAGGTTTACTTCAAATAACTCTCATGTATTTCACTTCTAAAACTTGTCATCACTCTTTAAAATTCTATGTGAGTGCTGCGATTTTTCAAGTAACCATCTATAATTTATAATAGCCTTGTAAAACGCTTTGTGTGAGCCCTTATATGTGTTCCATATAGAATTATTCAGTCAGCTATGTCGTGACTGAAGGTATTTTCCATGTGGCAAAGTGTCAAAATGAATGAACTTTAGAATTGATAGGGTACTTGCAACGCGAAAACAATCATAGCAAACTATTTTTTACCTGCACTTTACAAAGTGCCAAGTGTTATTTGAAATATTTGGTAAAAATAAATGTAATACGAAATCAAAAGGACTATTAGTAATAAATATAAATGACATTTTTCAAATGATTTCAAAAAGTCAAGTTATGATAAATAAGAATGATCAACATCATAAATTGTAAATATGCTTTAAGCAAATTTATAATTTATGACTTGCGGCAAACAAGAACGAATTCCATGTAGCAACTACTAAACAGAAAATTTTATGCTGTCTTGAACCGCTGGAATATTTCCCAGCTTTAACAGGCTACCAAAAGGAATAAAACGGTTTAAATATATACTCATACCAGCTAGTTTATGTGGTATGTTATCCAACACATTGTTGATTTAATATAAACGATGGAAGTGATTATATGAAATTACACAAGTGTGTTTTAGGTTAGAATTTTTTTTTATTAATTTACAGATGTGTAGGAAAGTATTCCACTTTAATAACAATTTAATTGAATAATTTTGAATATGGCTCCCATAACATATTCATAATCACAAGTTCGTTGAGATTTTACTATAACCGCGCTCCTAACATTAAACAGAAGTGTCGAGAGGGACTGAAAAATGTTTCAATTTTAACACGCCGCCAATAGATAAGCACGAGGAGAAATGCTTTGAGAGAGACATATAAATAAAATTTTATGCTTCCTCTCCATTTTATACCAGACGTTCCCCCACCTATCTTAAGAAACAAAAAAGTTAACAAAATGCTACTCTTTTCTCTGCGCATTTGGAGAAATTATCAGCAACATAACACTTTATAGTTGTTTAAAATAAAAATATTTAAAATTCCGGAAAGATAATTACGGCATGATCAGCATAAATGTTTGACAATTTGCAATTAAAAGTTTCAAGTGATTCGGTCGAATAGTTTTTGAGAGGTAGCGAGTTTAGTTTGAAAGATTTTCGGCAGCGCGAGGCCAACCAAGGCCGTTTTCGCTTCCTTCCAGCGTAGGAATCGAGGAGTAACCGCCGATAACCGGTTACACCCTGCTTTGCAGCCTGCCCTATGCCAGGGCCTCTCCAGATTTGTAACTATAGTCCATTCCCGATAGGAAGCGACTTATGAAACTCAACCTTTGAAAAAACACTCTAGGCACAACATGTCAACTTGTTTTTTCAATGACCTGTATTCCACAAATAGATAACACTGTGGTTAACTTCAGAGTACTGTATTATCGAGTAAATGAAACTTTACCTTAATATCGTCTATAACTTGTAATATTTGTTTCTTTTTAAATATGAATTAATAACAGCGAGAGCAGCGACGTGTTGGCAACGACCGGTGAGAAATAGTTCACAGTAAAAATAATACTTTAACCAAGTTTTTTACAATACTATTTGTAAATTAAACGGTGCCTAGTGAAATATTTAAATATTTAGGTAGCCCCGATGGCAACATATATGATAATTATAGTTTAAAATAACAGCGGAAAATATCGTGAGTAGGCCGTAATGGTACAGTGTTGTTTTATCGAGCGAGAAAGCATCTGAAAAACTGTCTGCTGGGCGAGGCTTGTTCTCTCTCTCTCTCTCTCTCTCTCTCTCTCTCTCTCTCTCTCTCTTTCTTCGTCTCTTTCAAACTCGGGAAAATTCACTTCGCTAGTAAGCAGAGAAATATACGTTTTTTCAACTTTAGCATATTTCATACTTATTACATCAAAATAATGATTTTCGAATTTTAAATTTACAACTGAAAAGAGATTTTAATGTTTGAATACTTAATTCAATATATTTAGATATGATGGCGGGGCAGTTACCACGTGAAGTTGGCAAACGTGGCGAGCAATGACATGGCGTGTTGCTTTTTGCCAAACGAAATGTAAATTATTCTTATTCCGAAATATACTTCAAATTACCATATCACATTAGTAGGCGATGTGTTTTTTAAACCTACCTAGGCAAGTTACGATGTGATAAATCTGTGTTTCTATGGCAGTAATAAATATACTGTGGCGTGTGTTTCGTTAATCATTGCGTCTGTGAAATGGCGTGCCTTTGTGCCTCGTAGTCAATACGCTGGCCCTGTGTGTGCGTGATTTGAAATATTTGATTAGCACTATTTATACGTTTTAACTGTGAACGGTTTTATGACGAAGTTAATGATTTACATCCAAGTCTGTTTATTTATCACAACATTGTACTTTTGCCCTAAGGGGTTTGAAACACAGTCGTGAAACGTAATTTGCCACAATTCCGAAAAATTTCAATAAACCTTAAAGAGAAAGTAGCAGTACAAAGAAATATGAGCGGAATAATCGTCACCGTAGGCTTATTTCTGTGCATGTTCACAGCTATCTTTTAAAGTTTGTATGACAAAAATGAGAAATACGAGTTGCGTGCTTGAATTTAATGTGCCTTTCTCGTTTGACTGGCTGTTTCTTCGTTTTAATATTTATTCCAACTGAGGCAGTCCTTTTAAAGAAATTACTCAACACATATCAATAACAAAAGGATAATTAGTACAGCACTTTATCTCGCAGTTGTAATAGTGTTAAACACAGTCGCGGCGAAATACTTTACGTGCATTAATGTATTGAGCTATGCTGTGGAAAACAAATATGTTAATGTAAAATAACCGTAAGAACTGTCATCAATTCAGGCATTTTTAAAACGTCTAAAAGCCGACCTAAATAATGTTATAGGCCTAAATTGTGAATATTCGTACGAAATGTTTTTTTTTTTTTAATAGACCTAAGACAGACTTCTTTGAAAAGCTGTAAACAGTAAACAACACATTTGACAGGTATAAAAGTAGAAGTCGTATTTCAATGTTTATTTTTAGGTGTAGCAAAAGTATACGAACATATGTACACACACAATGGAAAGTAAACATGTAGATATTTAGCAAGGCCCCGAGAAAGTTGCTTACAATGGGGAATGGACTATATATACATTCTCCTTGGTCATCCCTCAGGCCGTGAAGGTGCGAAGAGCAAGGAAGAACGTCCGTTCTTCGATCTGCAACTTCCCCTACTGTCTCACCCCCCGCGTTAAATTACAGTACTATCACAACTTCTGTTCCAACGGTCAGTCGAGCTGACTGCAGCTTGCTAGCGGCGAGTGCAGCACGTCCCGGGCGTGGGAAACGCAGTAAACATCCGTCGCTGGTATTCTGTTTACTCACAATTTTAAGTGTTGACCATAGGGTTTGAAAACAGCAATCTGTTCAGAAAAGATGCCCCTTTAAAACTCTGTTTTATGTTAGAATTAATAACATGAACAAATATTTAAACATAGCCATATCTGTCGATTTCGCTTGTTTTTAAAGATAATTTTTTAATTTCGCTACTTAAATTGACACAAAAAACCACAGAACCGACTTTCATCTCTGTCCAGAAAAAATACCTCTAAATATTTTATAGTTTTTTAGAAATTAGAAAAATCACGAATGTTTGAAATTAAACTGATTTCGTTACTAGGGAAGCTCCTAACATTCATAGGCGGTTCTATATGACGTCAGTTTGCTGTCCTCCCTCCCATTGCTAATCTATATGAGATTAACATCGCCACGAATCATCTCACTTTAATTAAGCGTCGTCAAAATGAGAACCAATGACTATTCAGAAATGTAGACGTATTAATAATATGCAAATTCATGCTCTAGTGTATATTACACCAAAACATTTTACTTCAATTCATAAACATTCTACATTTTACATTCACAGTACGAGAGCTACGTAGGAATTAGAACTGTTTTTATTAATCCACTGCAAACGTAACTGTGAGACTACGTGCTGGTGTGTGGGTTACTGCATTATACAATGTGTAATTAGAGGTAGTAAAATATCTTTACAATCGTTGTTTTCAAAAGTGCTCACATTACCTTGACCAGCCTATTCGAAATGCGAAGTAATACTAGGAGCAGTAGTGTTGCATCTAGCACAAGTCCGGAATTTTGATAACAATAGCCTATATTTTACATGTGCTGGGCAATGGAAAGTGCATGAACGGTTAACTTTTGAGTGACTTTGTTGCTTTTAATTCAGCACATATCTTATGGATGTACGCTATATATTAAGTGGAGAAACTATTTCACAAGAGATGTAGTTCATTATTATAAGGACGCATTTAAGGAATTATTAAAATACTTTGTTACATAATTAATTACAATGTGCCCGAAGAAAACTTGGTTTTAATTTAATAACTACATGCCAGTCGCAATTTAAAAAAAAAAACGAAGAATAAATATGCCATGAAGATACAGCTTTCCTGAAATTTTCGCTAAAAAAAAAATATATTTTGTAGCTATGCACATGAAAAATAAATCAAAGCGGTTTATCACCGTTGATTGAAATATTTGTACATTGAGTGTACAAACCCCTGCCAATAGTTCGACGTTGCCATTATGATCAAGACCACCAAGTTAGAGGTCGGAATGAGGTATTCCGTTCTGAAGTCACTAGTGAAAAATCGACGTGAGTGTGCCAATTTTAGATGCTAATTTGTTTTTAGTTTAATGAACTGAATGACGTTAATGTCTAGGAGTTAAAAATGTCCAATTAAACTGGCTCGTTCGGTTATTTTGTGTAAACATACCAGTTTTTCTAAGTAGGCCCTAAATAATGTAAAAAAAGCTGAACACTGTATACGATGTATACGAAATGTATACGAATATCAATGTATACGAATTTTATTGAATGATTTCAAAGCATCTATGGTTTTGTTTTATTGTTCCAAAATTATTCATTTTTTGTGCTAACTGTTGGTTTATTTGCAAAGTACAATTATTTGATTAATGGGACGAGTAGGTAATACATATATCATTGTTCTTTTTTCCATTACAAATGCATATATTTTACTATCGCCGACTATTACATCAACGTACGTAATCCATTTAATAGTGGGTATAAAACATGTGGTACAGTAAGCGCGTGGGAAGTCTTTTCTATCAGCGAGATGAAATTTCGGCGCGATTACAACTTGTCGGCGACGCTCGCCCAGAGAAAAAGAACGAATTGGGAGTGGTTGTTCCAGCCTCCCGCTCCAACTGTCCCGCGCTATCTGCGTAGGTGAACTTAAAAAGTAATAATGAATAGTTATTTAGTGCTCTACAAGACTCTAATTTGGTATTAATTAAAGGTTAATGATGTGAAGAACAACATGTGTAGCACAGAAAATGAAAATACTATAGATAATGATTATTTTTTAATTGTTTTAAAATTTTGTGTCTTTTGTCTCGTTCTGCCCCATACATGCCTTGCCGACAAATCAACACAAAAAAAACGTAGATGTAATTTTAAAAGCAATTGGAGCTATTTACAATATTCGCATAATAGAACTGCATTGTCACCGTCATTGTCAATACCACTACAAGAATAAAGACATTTAACATCTTCTTCATTTTCATGAGTGTTGCTGTCTTCGGCACTGTTTTTTCTTTTTACTTTTTAATATCTTTTTTGATAGTGTTGTTGTAAAATAATTTATTCCTAACCGTTTCTTCTTTGGACTTTTTCTTTTCACATCTGTTTTATATTTTCACGCTTTTCTTTATTTTTAAGAGCGCTTTCGAGTTCATTTTTGTAGAGAGAGTCTGTCAAATGGCAGTTTTTCCCTTTTTTTGTTTTAGTCCTCTTCACAGTTTGTTTGATAACTGGAATTGGTATTAAACTCTCAGGTGATGCAATTGGAAAAGCTGAGGCACTCGGCCTAGGAGAATATCCATCTGACACCCAAGAGGAGCATCCGGGTGTGGATTGTTTATTAAAATTTTCATTTGTCTTCGTTTTCTTGGTGAGAGGTTCAATCACAGTTGACACGCTATCAAGAAAACCAGACGTAGGTTGTTTTATGGCGCTGTCACAAGGGCTAGATGTAGGGTTCGTTGTGCCTCATTCACTGTTATCCAACTGTACGTCAGTGGTGGCTGCTGGTAGGTAGTCTGTAGTTGAAAAAACATTAGGATCAGGAGGCCAAATTCTTGTTTTCTCAAAACCATTGATTGCACTTGTCATTGTGGCGACATGTAAAAATGCTGCCCCTAGAAAATTTTAACAACCTTTGCTGGATTACACATAAGCCATTTTCTAATTTCATCCCCATAGCAAAGGCTAAGAGGTTTAAAAACTGTTACGTCCAGGGGCTGAAGTCTATGCGAGGTGTGGGGCGGCAAACAGAGCAATATTACTCCATTTTCCCTGGCCATGTCGATCAGTCGGAGGTTTTTTGTGTTGGTTGAATGACCGTCTAGAATGAGGAGAAAGGGAACCTCTTTGGTTGATTCAGAAAAGTCCAAAAATGTTTTAAAACACACAATAAACAACTCCCTTGCCATCCAGCCTGCCGAGTGAACCTCAGACCAGCCTCCTGGCGGAAGACCAAGCTCAAATTCCTGTTTCTTCTTATTCCTCGGAAATATAAGCATGGGGATCATAAATGACCCTGCCGCAGGCATGTATACAGCTGCAGTGACTGTTTTATCCCGTTCTGCAGAAGTCAGTACCCCTACCTGTCGCTTTCCCTTAGAGGCAATTATTTTCGACTGGCTTTTAGGATTTACTGAGATGCTACTTTCATCGCAGTTAAATATATTTTCCCCTGTGAGTTTTTAATCATCAATAGTTTCAGTCATCGAGGAAAAAAGCACGAAACGGCTACTTTGTTGAATCCCATGGCTCTTGCACCTGATATGTTTTCTGGGGTTCGAATGATCAGTGTCGGACGCCTTGCAAGAAATCCTTTAATCCAATCCCGACCTGCCACACCCATGTTGCTAAATCTATGGCGTAGGCCATTTCGCTCGGCTAACTGGAAGGCGACTGACCGCAAATCTTTCAATGTAAGCACAAAAATCCTACTCTCTATGGATTGTAAGTAAGCTACCAATTCATTCTCTTGTTCAGGAGTAAACCCTTACAAAATTCTCCTTCTGACTTATTTACTTTGTAATTGGTATACTTCTTTTTCTTCTTTACGCATCTTCCCAAAGAGAGTTTTGATACGTTAAAATGCCGAGACGCTTTTAAAAATCCCATTTCATGTAAAATAACAGCCTGCATTGCCAATTCCATAGACGTGACATACCACTATTGTCTATTGGTTTTCCTTCTGTAATTTCTCGCCATTGTAAAAAAAAAAAAATTATGTAGAACCTTAGCGTAGCGAAATATATCTTGGGACGGAACGGGATACCATCTCGTCCTGCCCCATCTCACCCTATCCCGTATTAAGTTAACAATGTTTACTCGATAATAAACGCAACCACTATAACCTAACAATTATGTTAGACTACAGCTAATTACATGTACTTTAAGAATATATAGCGTTTCAGTTGTTATGCGTAACGATAATTGGCTCACCCTGAGTAGAAATACATCAAAAGTTGAAACAAAACTCACAAAAATATTTGACCCTACTTTTCACTACGAAACCACTTCTCAAACTAAAATCAAGATGGTTGCTTCAGCTTCTTCCACATTTGTTGAAATAGTTCACCTTATTTCTCCTAGGTTCCAGCACTATCCAATGGGTAAAACAATGTGATCCAGTTGTGCCCCACTATCCCATTCCGCCCCGAGTTTCCCTACATGTGATCAAGGCAATCTGCCTATCCAGCGATCCACCAATCCAATCCACCAATCCTCAGATTTATGGATCCACTACCACCATCTCATGTAATTGGCCAGCTTTAATCATATGGCAACTCGATTATTGACTCGTCGAACAATGTAATAATGGTGCAATACGATTGGTTGATTGTTTATTCACTTAGATAATAATTTTTCTTGTCTTTTGACTTAGAATTTTTATTGTATGTGGGGACATTGTTTCTCACACCTAACTTATACAAAAAAATTTTATACCCTATGTTGAACGTGGAATATTTCCTACTCCCATGTAATGTAATGTTATGTCATGCAAATTTTTCTGCTGGTGTAGGACTTGGAATAATTCTTACCTTCTGCAGGACTTAGAATGTTTCCACTATATATATAATATATTATATATATATATATATATATATATATATATATATATATATATAGACGACTTAGAAAACCTTTTAATGCTGCGCAGGCCTCAATTTTTTTTTTTTTTTTTTTTTTACATTTTGTACCAAGTTGAATATCTTTCACCTCATATAAGGCTTAATATTTTTTTCCACTTAGAGTACTTCGTTACAACTTGTGTAGGACTCAGTATATATCTTCACATTGTTTAGGAAACATAATATTTTTTTACTTAGTCGTTTCCATTCTACCCTATGTCAGGGCTTGTAAAAATTTTACCTCGGGTTGTAGGACTCAACCATTCATGTAGGATTTTGGTTAGCAATGATGCATGTCGTGGCTCCACGGTCGTCGAGATTAGAGCCAGATCGTCATATTCACAATTCATCTTCGCAGTATGAGAGCACTCTGAGAAAACACAAATATTCGTTCGCCCCAGAATAAAAACATGCAAGTACTATTATATATAAGATAGGAATGTATATATGTATAAGATAGGAATATATATTTAAGTATGTATAAGATAGTCATATATAAATATATATAAATTTATATATAATAGGTACTTATGAATATATATAATAGCAATATACATAATTACATATAGCATAAATTAAGTATGGTTATGACTAAGCTAAAAAATAGTTTGCGTCCTACACAATGTGAAGATATATACTGAGCCATACACAAGGTGTAACGAAGTTGTCTAAATTGAAAAAAAAAAAAAAAAGTCTTATATGAGGTGAAAGATGTTCCACTTCCTACAAAATGTAAAAAAAAAAAAAAATATCCAAGGCCTGCGCAGCATTAAAAGTTTTTCTAAGGCATGGAAGAAGGTTAGAAATATTCCAAGTCCTACACCAGCAGAAAAATTTACACGACCTAGCACTACATTACATAAGAGTAGGAAATATTCCATATTTAACATTGGACATAACTTTTTTTTAGTAAGTTAGATGTGAGAAACAAAGTCCCTACACACAAGAAAAATTCTAATTCCCTACACAAGAAAAAATATTATCTAGGACTGTGACAGTCGCGATATTTCTCAGCGACACTAACGTCGATTATTCTAGTTTGGCCGCCGCCTTGATCACTGCGCTCGCACTGACCTCCGTGTGATGTTTCTTTCTCCTTCCTTAATCCATGGCTTCCCCTGCCCCTTTCGCCCTCTCGATTGCGTGTCCTCATCCGACGGCTTAGGCATTAATATTTCGTTTTTCCCACTGAAGGCACTTCTCGATCTACCTCAGGTGTAGGCAGTCTGGCCTCAACGAAGTGCTGCGTTGACATGATACTCCGATAGGCCTGTGGACTAGCATTTTGTAGCTACCAGTGTTTTCGTCTAAGCTTCACCAAAATGTAATATCGATTTCGTGGTGAATTCTTTTGAAGGTTTTTTAATATGTTAGTAGTTGCATATTGGGATTTAATGAGAAGTTGATCGTTTCAATTAGTGAGTTGGGGGCCGTAGTGTGTGTTTTTGGTACCTTTTAAATTGATTTAATGATAGTGTAGCCTTTTTAGATGGTCGTGTATTTATTTTGTGCTTGATATTTTTCGGTATACTTCGTGAACTTGATTTGTATTTTAATTAAGTTTTCCGGCCAGCATTATTCAGACATTTCGGGTGTTGAAGCGCTTATTCTAGTCAAGTTAATCGCCCCATTTGGCTATCAACGCGCATGACGTGATTGGTGGTCACCCAAATATATTATGTATCACAAGTGATTTATACTTGTGTTAATATTAAAGAACCATATTTTGAAAAAAAAAAAAAAAAAAAAAAAAAAAAAAAAAAAAAAAAAAAAAAAAAAAAAAAAATTTGAACAAGTTGTTAACGGTAAAATAGGCAAGGCCTAACATATCGTGTACAGCAAGGACATCAGAGACGGAGCCAGTTTATCACGGACGTAGGAGCTGCGACGAACTCAGCCATGGACAGTATTAAGAAACCATTTCAGCATTCGCCTGGAGAAATTTAAGGAAACTATCGAAAACTGAAATCAGAAAAATTAAGGTCGGACCTGGATTCGAATGTACGTATTCCCAACTTTGCCAGCTCCCCCGGTTTCTTAACAATAAGTAGGTATGTTACACATGTGACGTCTTAATATTTTACATTTCATGTACATTCATATTGACAAGTGCCAATGTTTGCATAATTAAATACACGGTTTGGTTACGTGCATATATTTTACCGTAATAATTTTTATGAGATGCAAAATTGAAATATGATCTTGTAGTATCATTATTCTCTTTCATTTGTAATTTTGAGGCGCAGCATATTTTATTGTTTGCATTGTGTTGTTGCATTTTAGTACTGTTTATGATTCACCTTAGTTGGCAGCTGCACCTGATGTCATTAACAAGGTAATTTTTTTTAATAGGCTTTGGCGATAAGTCCTATCTCAGTAGTTTTAATTCAAATTGATAACTTCTACTGAAAATGTGATTATTGTGAACGGACCTTGTCTCCATATCGAATGTGTTACGTTGTCTTACAGGGCAGTCAAGGCTGCTAGTCCAAATATTTTAATCCGTCAATTTTGAAATGTATAGATTCGACGTGCGAGATGTAACTCAATCACATGTTTAAAGCCGCCGGAGTACGCTGGAGCGCAAATGAAGAGGGCTCTTCAGTATTTACTGTGTCAAAACTGCAAGATATGCGCTATATGTTTTTAACTATATTGTCAGTAGCCATTTACTCCGGAGGAAAAGCTCGGACATATATATTAATGTGAACAACTTAATCAGAACATACGGTTTAAAGCATCACAAACACTCTCAGATAATGTTCTCTTTTGTTCTACCAATTTAATTCAGAGTTAAGCCAGGAAAACATAATAATTCAATGTTGTGTGACAATTTTTAAACTAGCACCGAACTTTGCACAGGAACGCTTTAATTTGGCACTGTTTAGGAGTAGTTGTAAAATGAGAGTGGCAGGCCAAGTGGCGCCTGACGCCGGAGCCCGGCGACGACCTGGGATGACATCAGTGGAACTTCCTCGCCCGCAGTAATTCCTGTTGGATGGCAGTCATCTTGTCAGACAGTATTCAGGAGGCCATCTTGTCAGCCAGTATACTGTCTCTTCCTGATGTTGCATTCAGTCTCGAATCTTCTTGCTTGTTTATTCTGTTGTTAAGGATTTCCTCGTCGTCTTCCCAAGTGTTCTTTCACATTCCACCATTACTTTCTCTGTTACTCTCTTCCTTACATTCTCTCCATTCCTCTCGTTCGTTTTCTCTCTTCCACTCGTTCTCTCTCTCTTCCTCTCATTTTCTCTCTCTTCCTTAGTTCTCTCTTATTCCCGAGGGGTTTTCCGTCCATTTCGTCTACTGGCGTCAGTCAACTTGTTTGTCATCGGCTGGTTGCGGCCATCTTGTTTTACAATCGTCTGCTGGAGGCGGTCATTTAGTTTGTCACCCAACTTTGATTCCCACATCATCCGCTAGAGTGTGCTCGCCGTCTTTCAAAAAATGCTGGAGACGTGTGGTTTCGTCCCGGCGACCCTTGGGCTGCCAGTACGGTGTGATAACCACAAGACCACCATTGCGTGCGGACTGATGGACGTTGAAATAAGGTATAGACTAGAGCGAGCGTGCACTCGCCAGACAGACTTGTAATAGTGAATAATCTATTCGTCTTGTTTGTCGTCTACTAGAGGCATCCGTCTTGATCTACTCATATGTGATGTGCAAAGAGAAGATAAATCTACTTAATGTAGCTGTTTGTGGAGATCAGTATGTACATCTCGAGATGAATATGACATACGCAACGATCACAATGATCGTCCTAACTATCCATACACGGTAACATTATCGGACCAAGGAAGCAACTCGGCACTTGCAAGTAAATCCCCTTTACAAAACGTGCTTACTTTTCTACATATCCCATTTAAATGTACAAGTACAGTAAGTATGTCACACTTGACAAAACATTCATATGCTTTAGGAAATATCTTGTGTAACCTGATGGATGTTTGGAGACAGCGTACCATCCCAGAGAGATTGCTTACATCACAGGTAAGAAAAATACATCGTGATATGTAATTAATTAACTGCTGTGTATTATATATCTACTTATTTAAGTATCGAACATATCATGTACCAATCGTAATGAAATTTCCAACACAAATATATTTTTCATAGATGGCCATACACAATGAATGTATGAAAATTGAAATAAATCATATACCTTAAAGATTGTGGAGACAGGACACTGTATTTGTGAAAAAGGTACCATAAGTTCAATTTCCAAGACAGTAAAATCATTTCAGAAGTAAAAAAATAACTCATGATATGTAATTGAAACACTTCTGTTCATTACACACACACACACATATCTATATATATTTAATACATGATACTACTTAATGTATGTTCATCCCAAATACTTGAAGCTCGCCAGACATTTATAAGTAGCTAACGATCAGGTCACACACACATACACACACAATGTGACAACCCGAAGCAAACCGTACATAGCATCATGAAGTGATAATTGTATAAAAGCATACATCATTAATAAAAAATAGTTTATGTGCTGATGCAAACAGATATAAAAATATATAAAAGTAAATAGTTATAAGCATTTAACAAACTGTATATGTTGTACGAGTACCGAACGCTGTACGTCACCTTAGTCGAAATAAAAGTACTTTCACGAAGCTGAGAAGCACATTTGCGATGAAGTCAACCCTGATACAAGCAGATAAAAAAACGAAATGTAAAGGGAAATAGTTATAAGCCCTTGCCAACCATTGCAATTGCACATTATGCATGTGTCGATTGCTGTACGCTGTGTTAAAAAATGGCGGACAAGACCATACCGTCCTGGTCAGTAAAACACCTTCTGCATGAGCCGAGTAAAACAAAACCATCAAGTTCAACCAACATTCACGTCACTGGAAACAGAATACGCCCGACCCGGCTGTCGTACGATAACTTAGCCAAGGTTGCTGACCAGCGATGCTGGCATCGTGCAGGTATCACCAAGTCGAAAGGATGGTACAGAACAATAGGTGAGAAAGAGTGATGTGTCAGGCACCAGGGTGGTAGACCAGGCGAGTGACACGTGTACTTATTTGAATATATATATTATTTATATTATCAGAACCATAATAAAATACGAAACAACTTGTATTTAAACCATTAGTCGTGAAAGAGAGAGACGACACTGGCACATGATGTGGCCACAGATTAAAATAGCAAAATAATTATATGCATCTACCATCAAATGTACATTGTGTGAACATCGGGTGATGTACGTAGGTGGAAAAAATATATAATTGTGAAGTGCAGGAATGATAAGGAAAACACTGCTACAAACTCTTATAAGCACTTACCAACCTTTGCAATCGCATACTACATATGTATGTCCCTTTCCGAGAGTAATTAATTTAAACAGTATAGGATAACAATTTATTGTATTTTAATAGCTTAAGCTATAAATGTTAACATGTCTCATTAAAAATGCAGCCTCGAATAAACTGGTGCTGGTAGAAGATATCACTTACTTTAGGTCTACTAAAGCAGTTCACATCAACAAACATCACCCGGAACGATTTTTTTTTTCTCTCGTAGCGAGAACATAATTAAAATTATGGCTTGCTGTTCTAGTGGTTAGAAAAATTTTTCAACTATGGGAACAAATGGAAAGATAAAATCACTTGCAGCACGCGGCAAAGATTCCGTTTGAAGGCTAAACAGCGAAAGACCGGATCAAGTAACATATTCAAGTCCACTAACCATGCAGATGTTTGCACCACACAGCTAGCAGTCATCTACTGAGACAACCTGAGGTTGAGCAATGCAATATGGCAAGCAGTGTGAACAAAACACAAGCAAGCACCATGTAAAACAGATGTCAGTTAATCGGTGAGCATGACTTCAGAAAGAATATCGAGGACTCTACTACAATATGATGGTATAATCAGTCGAAGACTTACCATCGTCAACAGCAATGGACGCCGGCGATTTGCTACAAGTATTACTGTATCAATGTTACTATTGTAGAAATATTTTTAGTAAGAGTATGAATGCACACCGACATGAACATAGCCATTGCTTGTTCAGCCCAGCATACAAGTCATTCCACCGTAATAACTGCATTGCTATTGTTACCCATGGCGATAATCTATATAGACATATGAAGAAGTGCAAAGAAAATGTTCATCGTTCATCAGGAAGCAAGTGCAAGTATTGTTGCAAGACATTCACTAAGCCCGCCAGTGCCAGGTGTCATGGGTAGGTCTTGTCGACCCTTCTGTCATCAGATAGATATATGGAATTATTGATTAAATCAGAGCCAGAGGCTTTATGGAATGACATGTTTCGTACCTCTGGCTGCAAGTATTTTAAATAAACATGCATAGGTGTTTTAATTGTGTATCATGTTGAACTTTTTTCCTTTCATGCACTCTAGAGCGCAGCTGGGGATGCAAGCAGCTGTCTATAGGGACCTGGGTGAAGACAACATCATGTTTATCATAGTGGAATGGTTGAGCATGTAATGCTGGTCGGAAACTGTCTAAGTGCATATATTAAATGTTTGGTAAATGTCGACTGCTTGTAATTTCAAAGGCTTGGTACTGAAGGTTCGGCCAGAGTATGACTGCTTGTAATTGCCAAGGCTTGGTACATGCATTAACGGTTCGGGCAGAGCTGGCAGAGTATGGCTGTCTGTAACTGTAGGGTATGTCTGTCATGGGCACTACATGGTAAGTGGGACCGACGACGGACGATTGTCTGCAGGCGCGTCAGCATGCACTCTCAAATGGAATCGAACCTGTGATACATTACTTATTCAAGTAGGCTACAGAAAAAAAGTGTCAGGTGCAGGGATTTGAACCCATGCTCCTTTTTATTGGAACCACTGCTTAATTCAGGTACCTTAGGCTGCTTGGCCAACCCGACAATTTGTATTAGTGATGGATTTACATAGTTTTTGTCGAATAAGATCCGTTTTATGGCCTTGTCTATCCGTTACTTGTGCAACACGCGCATGTACGTTGGTAGGGATTTTTCCTTTTGTTCACTCTAGCGGTCTACTAGAGAACACACACAGACCAATGCATATGACTATCTCTAATTGTGTGTGATGAGCTTGGTATGCAAGTGCAGGTCGGGGACTGTCTGTATTTACGACCACTGTTGTAGACAACGGCGGTTACTCTCTTCATGTGTATGTTTTAGCAGTGGGACCCTTGCTCCCACCTTCGATGAACATACATCCGATGGTAGCATTTTGACGTCTTGTATTACCACTCTCTATGGGAATCGAACCTCGATGGTGGTTCAGGTTACATGCATTGTTTCCTTTTAATAGTATATCGATAAGCACGTTGTCAAGGTTGAACTGGTGGTGGAGATGCGGTACTTGGTCGGTATGTACCATGCACAAAGAGGCATTGCGGTCTCTGCTTACAGAGGAGTCACATCAACGATAATATGCACTCGCTGTCTACAGGTATTCACTGCTACACCAGTTAAGGTAAATTTAACGTTTCGTCTGCGTGGAAGTAGCAGTTCGTGGGTTGTGTGTGTATGTGAGAGAGAGAGAGAGAGAGAGAGAGAGATGGGCTTGGTACGCAAGTGCATGTCGGGGACTAACTGTAATTATTAACACAGTTAAAGACATCATGTTGCGATACCTCGAGGTTGGTTCAGGGCACATGCATTGTTTCCTTTTAATAGTATACTACTAAGTATGTTGACAAGGGTAGGTGGTGGTGGAGATGTAGCACTTGGTTGGTATCTACAGTGCACGGAAAGGTGGGACCGGTCAGTGCGGTCTCCTCTTCCAGCGAGGTCATGTAGACGACAGGATGTGCTCACAGCCTATGCGTATTCCTTGCTACCCCAGGTAAGGTATGGGATAATTCGATAAGGTGACGTATTTTTGTCCAACAACCTTGCAGTCATATATTGAGACAGCCCGAGATGGGTAATACAAACTGGCATGCAATGTGAACATTATACAAGAGCGAGCATCATGTAAAAACAGATATAATTTTGCCGGCGAGCTTGGTGGTGGAAAGCAGTCAGTTACGACTACATTAATCTAGTACGATCGTGTACTCGGCTAAAATACTAATATGCCATCATTGGTTAAAGACTCGCCATCTATAACACCATCAGCATCAGCAACAACAAGAGGCCCTGAAGATTCGCTACAGGCAATACGTTATCAATGTTACCACTTCGATCGAGTACTCTGCTACAATACGAAGATGGAATCAATGGTTGTAGACTTGCCATCTATAACACTGTCAGAAGCATCAGCAGCAAGGAGCGCTGAACAATCTCTAAAAAAGAATTGTGGTATCTATGTTACCACTCCGACAGTGTACTTGGCCATACCACTGAGTACAAATATACACAAGATTGGCCATGGGATAGGAAAAGTCTGACCAGTTGTATGTGTTAGTTCCGCTAATGATCCAGAAGAGTGCTAGTGTTCTCGACGACGTCATCCGCGCGGTGTTGCCAGTTCAGCAGCCACGAACCGCGCCCTGGTCACGGCTCACCCATGTGTTCGTTCATGTTCTGCAAAATCCAAGCCTGTCACACGCGAGTTACCAGCATTCGTTGCATCGGTGAATACCCAACTTTTTATTTACTGGTGGTGACCATGTAATGTGTTTCGTTTATGTCGTATAATAATGTGTTTGCGGGAATTTACAGCGATATTAACTACTATTGGATTTTATTTGCCTCTCCGAAAAAGAATTATCATAAATATATAACATCCATTATTTTAATTATAATCTAATATTTTACTACAGTTTAGGTGTTAATGATAAAATACGAGTACTGTTAGCATATTAATCATGAATGATATCATACATCATAGTAAACTTTTCATTCTGTTCTTGTGTGAAAGGAAATGGACAAGAAATAACTGTCCAGTAGTGGAGAAATATATGTTAGACGCACAACGGTCTACAATTGAACGCAATGTTTAAAGTTTGGTGTTGTGATATACTACAAAGGTGACTGTTCGAACAAATAATCAGGTTCAATGTGTCGATTCAAGTGTCATTAAGGCTGTGTCCGAACCTTGGAAAGCACTTGTGTATATATGCATACACCGCTCGTCTCGACAGTAGGTTCATATATTTAGAATTATGAACCCGTTAGGAGCTGTAACTGGAAAGCGCATGACAATAAAAGTGTTCATATTAACCAATCATAGACATTTTTACCAGGAAGGAATGAATATATATTTGAATCAGTAAACGCAGTTATCGATAATGTATCATTAAAACTGGTAACGACTAGAGGTAAATTTCCTTTAAACACTAATATTGGTATGAATAAACATTTAATGTGGATTTTGATGTAACGTTTTCATTCGTCCATGCATTGCCTTGTAAAAACATTGGTAGTGTTCTCACTGCTCTTCATATTAACTATAAATGCAATGCCATGCCTGGTTTATAACAAATCGCGAAGAAAACTGATTATTTTTATCCTGGCTCTTCAAGATCAGCAATGGTTTCTAGAAAGTTAATGCCTCCATTCCACTCTTTATAAAAAGAAAAATTAGGAATAATAATTATGAACTAAATATACATCAATTTTCCAAATAGTAGCTCATGGACTGTAAGGGCGCGAGACGTACACACATCCGTTTCCCCGTGTATGCGTGTATGTCATTTCCCGAAACATGTAAAACCTTTACGTACCTACGTAGACGAATGCGAATGCTGTATGAGCGTGCATCTCATTAAGGAGAAAACCTTATTCACGATGCAGGAAAAGGACATTTATGATCATATATAACACTTAACTATAACAGATGTTTGTTTTAATACGACAATACAACTGCCATCTTTGAAAGATCCAAGTTTACAGTAATGATGTGCATTATTGTATATTGTCTGAAAAGTTGGCAGCTGTTTGTATTTACTTTTACACAAGTGTAACGCAGTACGCGATTTTATATTCTACACTGAAACTTCTGACTCATAACAGTGCAAAAAACGTTGACACTGAAGTGTTTATCAGTAATGTTAACACTAACGAACGCATGAAAACTAGACATAAAAAGAGAGTCGCAATATTATACTTCAGACTAGGTACATTGTCCGAAAGGACAAATTCATTATTTTGTAATGTGTCATTTCGTATGTTTCAATCCGGACGTTGTCACCAGTCCACATTTTTTTAGCACTCGCGGCAACACATTCTTACATTAACAGTGTAAAAATTTGTTTTATATAAATTAAACCCTTAAAATGGACGTAAAATTTCTACAGTCATCACTGAAATGCTGCTAATATGTTAATAAACAAGAAAATAATATAATATCACGACTTAAAATAAAACCTGTTTTGCAAAACATATGAACCAAGCACAAAACTTAATTGATTTTTAAAACATATGTAGTGTATTTTATGAACAGTTATTTGTTTTAAAAGACGTTTTAAGTACGCATTCGCGCATTTATTCGAATGTGAAAACCAACAGCGCGCTGATTTTGTCATGTTGTATTTTTGCTAACAGCCGCTATATACAAGATACGAAATATCAATTTACCAAATACGTCACAATGTTTGTATACAAAATCGGGTCTCGTGATCATTTTGTCAGCACAATCTGCTTTTCGGATACGGCCTACGTTTACAATACAAGTCGAAAGCATTCAGAATAATGCATCAGGCGCTTATCTGTAATACAGAAATACGTCTTATGTATTTACAGTTCCCCATGTTTTAATTCATAATTGGAATGGGAACAAGCAGCAAGAATGTCATGTTTACTTTGGTTCCTAATATAACCTCGTATAATACAGCCATATTGTCGAAGATCGTACTTCAAAACCAATATTTGCTTTCAGAGAAACTTATTATTTGTGAACAAATATTATCTTCAACATGTGCATACGCACAACTTTGTCATATACTGTATAATAAGTAGACGACCTCTCTGTCTGTCTGTCCGTCTTTAATACCTGTAAGTCCCTTGAAACTCAACAGAAGTTCTTCAAATTTTGCAGAGCGAATCCTCAGGGTAAAATACAGGTCATGTTTGAATTTCAGCAAGGTTAGATCACGCAATCATTACCTTCTACCCTAAAAACTCATTTTTAAATTACTTTTTGCCTATTTAAAGTTTTGTATTAATACATAGAGAATATTGCATAGAGATATGCAGGTAATGGAATATAATTTTTGTTTACTTTAAATATCTCGCTTCAATGATGAGTTAATTAAGTGGGGCCACAGTGGCTCATTGGATAGAGAGATTCCAAGTGCGGCCTTAGTGGCTCAGTAGATAGAACTATGTTAAGTGGGGCCGCAGTGGCTTAGTGGATATAAGTAGTTGTAAAAGGCAGCTATGGGCCAACTGCAGCCTGCAGCCGAAGCTCCGGAGCCAGGCGGCCATCTTGGATGACGTCCTGCTCTATCATTCCTGTTGGTAGGAGCCATCTTGTCAGCCAGTATGACGTCGGCCTTCTTGAAACTCAGTACCTTGGCTGCCTTCTTGTCAGCTAGTATGTAGTCGGCCATGTTGTCAGCCAGCACACTGTCTCTTCCTGCTCTTACGATAGTCTCAGATGGCGTCCATCTTGGTTTTCACTTCCCATTCTTGCATTCCGTCATAGAGGGTTTCCTCGTGGTCATCCCAAGTTTTCTTTCTTTTATATTCCACCTTTTTTCTGTCTGTCTCTCTTCCTTCGTTCTCGCCCTTCATTTCTCTCTTTCATTCCGAGAGGGGGTTTTCTCCTTCCATCTCGTTTGTCGTCTGCTGGTGTCGGCCATATTGTTTTGTAGTCGTCTGCTGGTGGCGACCATCATCTGCTGGAGGCGGCCATCATGTTTGCCGTCCATCTTTGATTCCCACATCGAACGCTAGAGTGTGTGCTTGTGGTCATCTTTTATTCTCGCACTCACCACCAGAGTGAAGTTCCCCTGGTGGCAGCTAGGAGCGCTGGTGGTCATCTTGTGTTCGCTCATCGTCCGCCAAGAGCGCTCGTAATTTATTTTATGTGTGAACTCATAAAACGTTGGAGTCGTGCGGTTTCACTCCGGCGACCCTTGGGTCGCCAGTCCGGTGTGCTAACCACAAGACGATCATAACATGTGGACCGATAGGAGTTGAAATAAGGCAGTTAAGAGAGAGTGCGCTCTCGTCCTACAGACATGTATTAGTGACGGAAAAACTATTCATCCGACACCCATCTTGTTTGTCGTCGTCTGCTGGAGGCACCCATCTTGATATACTTATAAACATATTTGGATGTGTTATTGAGGACTGGAGCACACCCCGACAGCCATCTTTGATGACATCAGAGGTGGGAAATTTCCTATGACTACTTATAAGCATAGATAGCTGTGAAATTGGGACTGAAGACTGGAAGATAGCCCGACCGCCTTTTTGGATGATGCCACAGACTTTATGCCTACTTATAAGCATAGTTAGTTGTAATTTCCTAACTTTTAGAGATATAGTTGCCAAATTCATAACATGGGAATCACCTCAAATGATGAGAAGGATCGCGGGATTAGGTATGCCATATGTATACTTATAAGCATAGTAGGCTGTAATTTCTGAACCATTTAAGATAATGTTGCCAAATTCATAATGTAGTCATCACTTGAGATGGCGAGAAGGGTCGTTGGGTCAAGTATGTCACATGCCTACTTATAAGCATAGTTGGCTGTAATTCCCGAACCATTTTATATATACACACCAAATTCATAACATAGTCGTCACCTGAGATGGTGAGAAGGTTTTTAGGGTTAAGAATGTCAAAATGTCTACTTTTAAACATTGTGGGTTCTAACTTCTGATTCATTAGAAATACCAACACAAAACTCATAATAGTCATCACCCGAGATGGCAAGAAGGGACATAGGGCTAAGTATGTCGTATATCTATGTATAAGCAAGTTGGCTGTAATTTCTGAACTGTTTAAGATATATTTATCCAATTCATAACATATGGATCCCCCTCGTCAATGAAAAGAGGTGCAAGGCCAAGTATAGCCTATCTCTACTTATAAGCATAGTTGGCTGTAATTTCCGAACTGTTCAAGATATAGCAACCAAATTCATAACATAGACATAATACCCATCAACAAAATGGTCGTGGTGCCAAGTATGTCCTAAGTGCACTTATAAGTATAGTTGGCTGTAATATCATAAATAATTAAGATTTTGTTGCTAAATTCATAACGTAGACATCATGCCCCGACAACGAAAAGGGATGAAGGGCCAAGTATAATGTAAGCACACATATAAGCAAAGCACCGCATGCACCACAGTTATCACTCTACACACTTCAGTAAACACTGCATGTACTGCACACACTACAGTTAGGACTGCAGTTACCACTACAAGCACTACAGTTAGCAATGCATGCACTGCAGTTAGCACCATACACACTACAGTTAGCACTGCAAGCATCGCATTCACTGCAGGTAGCACCGAATGCACCACAGTTAGCACCGCATGCACAACACTTAGAACCGCATGAACAACAGTTAGCACCACATGCACCACAGTCAGCACCAAAAGCACTATAGTTAGCACCACAAGCACTACAGTTAGTGCAGCATTCACTGCACTTAACACCGAACACACAGCAGTTAGCCCCGCATGCACTACAGTTAGCATAGATCGATCTGCATTAAGCACTACACACACTTCAGTTAGCACTGCAAGCACCGCTATTAGCCCTGCAGTAAGCACCCAAAAACCTCAGTTAGCCCCGAATGCACCCCAATATCACTGAAAATGTCACCCAATAAATAACATAGACATCCCTCCGAAATGACGAGACGGCTCGCCGGACCAAGTATATACTATGTCTACCTATACGTATAGTTGGCTATACTTTCCGAAGAATTTAAGATATAGTCGACAAATTCATAACATAGACATAAGATATCATAACAAAAGGATCGCAAGGTCAAGTATGGCGTAATCACACATATAAGAATAGTGAGCTGTAATTACCAAACTTTTTAAGATATGTAATCCAGATTCATAACACATTCATCAGCTCCAAAATCGAAAAGGTCATGGGGTCAAATACGTCCTAAGCATACTTATAAGCATAGTAAGCTGCAATTTTCGAACCGTTTAAAGGGACTGGTAGACATGTATATAGATCACGTACATCAATTAACACTCTCTGTATATTTCACGAGCATGGAGTGTTGTACAATATGTCAGGTGAAAAAAAATACCATTGTGAAGTGCAGGAACGATAAGGTCATCACTACTACTACAAAGTTATGTAAACAGATATAAAAAAAACATGACGTTAAGGAAACTAGTTATAGGCACTTACGAACCATCACATATGTCGAATATTGCCGAGCTGTAAGATGCCACAACTCAAGCCCGACTTGTATAATAGCAAACGACTTCCTTACGAACCCAATTGAAACATAACCGACAAGTTAAGAGTACAACTAACACTTAAAAAAACAGTAGCAGCAGAACATGACCGACCCGTCCGTTATTGCGCGACCAAATAACATCGTGAGAATCTGTAAGACAGTCTAACAAGCGAACGACTGGCAGCAAAGGCACCGTTCAGGTCTAGCCAAGTCGAATGGATGGCACAGAATACTAGTCGAGAGATGCGTTATAACGCCAGGGTGGTAGACCAGCCCGAATCATATATGCGCTTTTCAATTACCAGAGGAATTCACTTATCCAGTATAGCTGAACAGATTATTCCGTTGTAAATTCATGTCATTTATAGTGCTGGAACTATAAGCACATACCTACATTTATACCATTAGTCGCACAAGAAAGATGTTGCTACTACATGCTGATGTTAACAGTTATGAAAGCAAAATAGTTACAGCCATTTAATAACCTGTGTATATTCCACAAGTATCGGGGATTATGTTAGGAGAAAAAAGTATATTTGTAAAGTGTGGGAACGGTAATAAGAACACTGCTACACACACTAATACAAACAGATATATAAATAGTTATATACGTGTTATAGTCATTGCAAGCACTTATTACACATGTGCCAGGTGCTGTACGCTATGTTAAAAGATGCTAGTCAAGGCCAGTCCGTCCTGATCAGTACAACAGAATAGTAAACACCATCCATATGAATCGAGTGAAACAAAACCGTCAAATTCAGCCATCACTAGCAGCACAAAGCACACGTCCTGTCCAGCACTGAGCGACCGACTAATCTGTAAGACATTACTATAAAATCAAATAGTGCATTCACTTATTTTCAATATGTATCATTTAAATCATAAGCTTCGTAAGGGAAACGTCGTCGCTACAAGTTGAGTGAAACAGATTAATAAAAAAATCATAAGAGCAAATAGTTATAGGGATTTAACAACCTGCACAATCATTGAACACCGCCCGTCACTTTAGTCTAAATAAAAAATACTTTCACGAAGCCGAGAAGCAGAGATGCGATAAGGTAAACACTGCTACGCTCTGATGCCAACAGATTTTTAAAAAAATGTAAAGGAAAATAGATATTACACTTACCAAATCACATATTACACTCATGCGTCGTATACTGTATGCTGTGCTAAAACATTCCAGACAAGACCAGACTGTCCTGGTCAGTATATCTCCTTCTGCACTAACCGAGTGAAACGAATCCGTCAAAGTCAGTCAACACTCACATCACCAGCAGCAGAACACGTCCGAAGCTGCCAACGTTGTGCGATCAAGTAGCCAAAGTGATCTCTCAGTGACGCGAGCACCGTGCAGCTCTCACCAAATCGAATGGTAAGTACAGAACACCACGCGAGAGAGAGAGAGAGAGAGAGAGAGAGAGAGAGAGAGAGAGAGAGAGAGAGAGAGAGAGAGAGTCAGAGATGTGTCAGGCTCCAGGGCGACAGACCAGACGTGTCACAGAAGCACTTCCCTTTACGAGGGTAATTCAGTACAAGGTAACAATTTATTTTGTTTAAACATTATCTATACACTCGCTTGTTTGAATATATGCCATTTATAACATACGAAACAACATGCATTTTAACTATTAGTCAAGAAAGAGAGAGTCTACACTGCTACGCAATGTGGCAAATAGATTTTAGAGCAATATAGTTATATCCATTTACCATCAAATGCATATTGCATGAGCATCAGGCGCTGTACGTAGGCGAAAAAATAAATACCATTGCAAAGTGTGGAAACGATAAGGACATTAGTGCTACAAAGTGTTACAAGAACTTACCAACCATTGTAATAAAATATTACACACGTGTTCCTTTACGAGATGAATTCAGTACATGTTAACCATTTATTTCGTTTTTAATACATTAAGCTGTAAATATTTGTATGTCTCTATAATATCTCTTCGAATAATGTGGTGTTGGTAGAGGTTAACGCTTCTGTCCAACCTACTCACTTTCAGGTCTACATAAGCAGTTCGTACCAACACACATCGATCCGAATTGCTTTTCCTCTAGCCGAGAAGACATAGTGAAAATGACCACATGCTGTTATAGCTGTCAGAAAATTTTATACGTATATGGAATGATGAAATCACTTACAACACTCGACAAAGATACCATGCTTACATACCTGTCTAAACAATTTCTTCTCGTGTGACACAAAATAAAATCCACCCCTACCTGCCTATCTGCAACAGAACGAAGTGATTCTTGACTGTCTAGAATTTTGCCATGGTAGTGCTATCATTACATACTCGCCACATCCCAGGAGCTTTGTGTAAGACACGACGAGAGCGAGCAGCAAAGAAAAAAAACGAAGCACATCCAACACGGAAAGATGAACGAGCGTAAACAAGTTGAGAGGGCAACTTTGCTAGCCAGACAGCGAACGAGTGGATAAGGTAACATATTTCAGACCAACAACCATGCAGACGTATGCATCACACCGCCAGCAGTCATCTACTTAGCCAACTCCATGGCGAGCGACACAAACTAGCTAGCATACAGTATGATCAGTAAACATACGAGCATCGTATAAAAGAGACATCAGTTCGTCGCTGTGCGTGACTGTGGCAGAAAGCAGATCGCATCTACAGTGATCGCATACTCTACTATAATATGAAGACAGAATCATCAGACAAAGACGTACCATTTATTACCACCTACACCGTCGTTGTCGGCAAGTGACGCTACAGTGTTACTATTTCAGACATACTTTTTTACTAAAAGAGGTATTACACACCTGCCAATGTGTTAACTACAGTGCGGTACTTGCGAATACATAGCGCTAGAATGCTCGCAACCGGAAATTATGTACAAAAGAAACACGTATAATGTTGTATTATGACAAGCCTGTAAAATAATAGCAAAGTACTTAAATAAAGTCTCATTTAAATTAACGTATGATGATATTAGTTTCACCTCCAACGCACAGACTTGAAACATTTCCACATAACTAGGAAGAAAATTACCAGATTTTGTGTGAAAGAGAATAAATATTTTTGTGAGTCTCGAACTCAGGTCCCTACACCCTACGTCACTTTAGTAGATTATTTAATTCTATTTATCGTCAGTTCATAAACATACAGGAAATCATATGCAATATTAAACGTACATGTGAAAAAATACACATGTAAATTACACAGATACATTTCAACGATGTATGTGCATACTCTGCTTTTATATTGCGCAAAACATAAAAAAGAGAAGAGGTTTACCTGGTGTAGCTGTTGGAGGTGACTTGGAGACCGCGAGCTTCACTACCGATGTGAACTCGACGAACGCACACACCACAATGATCGTTCTGCCTATTCGTACACGGTATACATTAGCGATCAAGAAAGCAACATGGCACTTGCACGTACACCGTCCTTGACAAAAATGTTCTTACTTTTCTACATAAGCTATTGAATTGTACAAGTACTTTAATTAGGTCGCCCTTGTCAAATCATACATATGCTATCGTAATTTATAGAAAATAACTCGTCTACCCTGACAGACGTTCGGAGACAGTGCACCATCCTTACGAATAAGGGATCGTAGGTTCGATTCTTCTAGAGTCTCCAATTATTTCACAGGTAAAAATGCATCATGATACATAATTGCAATAAAACTTCCGGATATTTAAGTATCGATCACGTCATGTACCGATCTCATTGAACTATCCAACAAAATATTGCCGTACATGACAGTACTCAATGTATGTTCATCCCAAATACTTGCATTCGGCCAGACATTTAAATATGGGTAGGTAACATGCAGGTCACAGCGTGACAAACCGAGACGGACAAAACGAACCGAGTATTCTGACGAAATTATATTTCACAATAAATGAATATGTGATCCTAGATATTGTCCATCTGTAACACTAACTACATTGTCAACAGCAAGGGACTCTGGAGATTGGCTCATTACATTATGTCAACATGAAAGTAGTCGTTGCATGTTCGCCCACAATGATAGTCTGAATAGTCATAGCAAGAAAATTTAAATCGGCCATCGAGAAGTGAGTGGAAGTATTATAGCAAGCGATTTTTCGTGCTACCTACCAAACGTTTTATAAACATGTGCATAGCAGCAGGTAAATTTTTAGAAAAGAGGAATTTAAAAAATTTATAGCGAGTGAGTTTTTTTTTTGCATTTAGTTTTTTTTTATTTATTTATTTATATGCCAAACTTCAATAACATACACATTATAAATAAATATGTATATATTATCATTTAATAAAGCCTCCAGCTATAAGTTCATCAATAATCGAATACATTTCTTAGGCGACATAATGATATCCACCTTTCTGTAGTGAAACCAACAGCCGCTGTCTATCAACCAAACCATTGGGATCTTCAATAAATAATCTGCTACTTTTCGCAGAAGGTTCACGATACATGTCGTTTGTATCTAGGTTCGTCTTCCATGGTGGGTAGGTTGTAAGATGCTTCTGGACCGGAGTACTAGGTTCAACTCTATTTTTCTTCCGTTCCAAATTCGAGTAGGCCTTATCTTCAATGGCACATTTTTGCTTTGCAGATGTCGCCACTTCATCGGTAGTGAGATACCTCTGGACCGGAGTACTAGGTTCGAATCCCCGTTTATTCTAGCATTTCTTATCGTCAGCAACATGTTTACACTTTCGCTTTCCCGATGTTGACACTTCATAAGTAGAATATTTCGCACCATCGTCAGCAGCAGCAGGTTTGAATGTCACATTTTCGTTCTCAGCATCCTAGACAGCATCTTTGTATTTAACTTTACATGTTAGCCATGCAGGATTGTTGTTTACAACTTCAGACGATCCACAAGGCTCGCACTGTAGTTACTTCTTCGCATACGGGTTCGGAACACGATGTATGTTCGACATATGTTATGGGTGCTCGAACTATCGTTAGTTTACACAACGGCGATGAATAGGCAGGAAGGCTAGCCTTGTCTTGCTGTTTCGTGGCGAGCAAAGGTACATTATCCTTACATGTACCGGTGTGTCTCTTTAAATGGTTGCTTCTACCAAATACTACACCACACATTTTACATGCCAGAATTCTGGAAGTTGGTTTCTTTGTACATTCAACCTTTTCATGACGACGAGCATTGTAACTTTTACTGAAGATCTTGTCACAATAACTGCATTGTTTTCTATGTAATTGTCGAACTATTGGCGAATGTTTGCATGATGTACACGACATACTTGATTGCATGCCATCTGTGGTTTTATCATCAAGCATATGTGTGACCTCACACATGTGTACTATTACACAGTGCTTACTCCTCTCTGCAGACTCCTCACTGCAGACTCCTCACTGCCGACTCCTCACTGCAGACTCCTCAATGCAGACTCCTCAATGCAGACTCCTCAATGCAAATTCCTCACTGTAGACTCTTCACTGCAGATGCCTCACTGCATTATCCTCACTGCAGACTCCATACTGCAGACTCCCCACTGCAGACTCCTCACTGCAGACTTCTCAGCGTAGACTCCTCAACATCGACTTTTCAGCGTAGACTCCTCACTGCTACCTTCAGACAGTACTGACATGGCACAATTATGTTTAGCAAGTATGTAAAATGTATGCAGTTGTGGTAATTTATACCTCCATTCTGTTGGTTGAAGACAAAGACTTGTTGATGTAATTCTCTCTTTGTGGTGGGAAAATCAGTATGTGCCTATTTACTAGTTGGTCCCTACCCACTCTACAGCATTTACCGAAGCCAGGGTCCAACACGAGTCCTTAGCAATCATTTCTTCTTCCTCTTTACATATTTTGTCAATACTATCAACAATACCATCTCATGCTGCAGATGAATGAAAAACATCTATAGCCAAAGTCTTGAAGGTTCTGGTACAATATTCATCATCGTGAGGTTCTGGTTTCGTATAGCTACAGTCCAACCACATATTATATTTGACAGCACCATATAGCTCTACCTCATCGATAAGTTGGTTTATTACATCAGGGCGAATACTTGTCAGGAAAGAGCAAACATTGAGTTGTGTATTTGTCATATTCAGTGCAACCAAATCTTTACAAATTCCCTCGAATGTTGATCGCTTCAGGAAAAAGCCATTAACATTAAGCTTCGGGGATGGTGAATAAACTTGAGGTTGTTTATTAGTAGTCCCCATATACTTTCCTTTACATAGTTTCAAATGTATATTTAAATCGTCAACACAGACATACATTCTTCGGCATGTATCACATCGATATGATATAGAATGGTGCTCCTCACACATGAACTTCTTTCATGTCTCCTTGCAGCATATGCATATGTAAACATCTTGTCACAGTATTTGCATGGATATCTTGGAGGGAGCTAAGAACTGCTCTCAGATGAACCTTTACATTTAACTGGTAATACCTTCAGATATTGCTTGACAGGCAGTGCAGGGAAACCCTTACATGTTGCAAAATGTCTTTCCAAGTTGCCCCGACGACTAAACTGAGATTTACATGTTTCACATGTGAACATAGTACGGCCTGTATCTTGAAAACAGCCAGCTTCATGCTGGCTGTAGTTGTATTTCTTAGAAAAGGTTTTCTTACAGTAGCAGCACAAATAACTTTCCTGTTCCTTAGTTGAATAAGAGCATGCTACCCACAGCTGCTGTTAATTCTTTGTAGTCTGAATTGTAAATGAGTTGGTCTGCCAATACTCAAACCTTCAAATGGAGACTGGTTCCTGCTGCTACGAGGAGATAAACAAGTGGCTCACACTGTCAGAAAACAGAACCACCTTCTTAGACCTCATTGGACACTGCCACTGTGCCAACAGCTTCCAGGGATGAAACTGTGACTTCAAAATTGATGATGGCCTCCCACCAAACCTCAGAACGTCGACACCTGCCACGACCTCGTCAGCTGCTCCAGGTACACATCTAACTCTCTTTCTTTCTCTCTCTCTCTCTCTCTCTCTCTCTCTCTATCTCTCTCTCTCTCTGCCCTACGTGAGTTCCCAAGGAAACTAATTATATTATTGTTGGGTGCTCCTTGCTCCATCAGCACTCTTCCGACGTGCATTACACCAGTTCCTAGACTGTGGTGTATCCATAACTGTAACACATCCTTGCAAACACTCCATACAAGGGAGACAGTCACATATCTCTTCGTCATATTGCATTGTGCTGCTAGTGATGGCTGAATTTGACGGTTTTGTTTCACTCGATTAATATGGATGGTGTTTACTATTCTGTTGTACTGATCAGGACGGACTGGCCTTGACTAGCATCTTTTAACATAGCGTACAGCATGTTATGCCTGCGTTATGAGTTTGACAACTATATTGTATGTAGTTCGGATATTACAGCTAACTATACTTGGTCCTGTGTAACCATCTCATCATCGGGGATAATGACTATGTTATGACTATTATATCTTATGTAGTTCGGAACTTACAGCCAACTATACTTATAAGTGTACATATAGAATACTTGACCCTAACACTCGTCTCATCATCTCGGGGGATGTCTATGTTATGAATTTGGTGACTCTTGAAATGCTAACTGTGGTGCATTCGGTGCTAACTGAGGTGCCTGTGGAGCTAACTCCAGGGCTTACTGTGATACCTGCAGTCCTAACTGCAGTGTGTGCAGTGCTAAATGCAGTTCGTTCAGTGCTAACTGTGGTGTGTGCAGTACTAACTGAGGTGTTTGCAGTGCTTACTGCAGTGAATGCTGTGCTAACTGTGGTGCATGTGGTGCTAACTGTGGTTCTTGTGTGCCTAAGTGCTGTGCATGCAGTGCTAACTGTGGTGCATGCAGTTCTACCTGCAGAGCATGTGGTGCTTGCAGTGCTAACTGTAGTGTGCACAGTGCTAACTGTAGTGCTTGCAGTAATAACTTTAGTGTGTGTGGTGCTAACTGCAGTGCATGCTGTGCTAACTGTAGTACTTGCAGTGCAAACTGTAGTGCTTGTGGTGCTAACTGAAGTGCTTACAGTGCTAACAGTGGTACGTGTGGTGCTACCTGGAGTGCATGAGGATCTTGCAGTTCTAACTGTGTTGCTTGTGGTGTTAACTGCAGTGCTAACTGTAGCATGTATTGGGGTATATGGTGCTAATTGAGGTGTGTCCAGTGGTTAGTGTGGTGCTTGCAGTGCTATACTTATATGTGCGCTTTCATCATACTTGACCCTTCAGCCCTTTTCTTTGTCGGGACATGATGTCTATGTTATGAATTTGGTGACTATATCTTAAATGGTTGAGATATTACAGCCAACTATGCTTATAAGTGTGCTTAAGACATACTTGGCACCATGACCATTTTTGTTGATGGGAGTTATGTCTATGTTATGAATTTGGTAGCTATATCTTAAACAGTTCGGAAATTAGAGGCAACTTTGCTTATACATCGACATACGTCCCTTCTCGCCATCTCGGGTGATGACTATTATGAGTTTGGTGACTATATTTTAAATGGATCGGAATTTACATTCTACTATGCTTAAAAGTAGGCATTTTGACATACTTTACCCTACGACCCTTCTCACTATATCAGGTGATGACTATGTTACGTATTTGGTGTGGATATATTAAATGGTTGGGGAATTACAGTCAACATATTCTTATAAGTATACATAAGACTTACCTAACCCCGCGATACTTCTTGTCGTCTGGGGTGATGCCTATGTTACGAATTTGCAACTATATCTTAAAAAGTTCGGAAATTACAACTAACTATGCTTATATGTAGACATAGAGGGAATTTCCCACCTGTGGCATTATCCAAAATTGCGGTCGGGTTGTCCTTCGATCTTCAGCCCTGATTTCACAGCCATCTATTCTTATAAGTAGTTAGGTAATTTCCTGCCTGTGATGCCATCCAAATTGGAGGTCGGGCTGTCCTCCAGTCCTCAATCCCACATCCAACTATGCTTAAAAGTAGATCAAGATAGATGCCTCCAGCAGACGACAGCAAAACAAGATGGGTATCAGACGAATAGTTTTATTCACGATTACAAGTCTGTTCGACGATTGCGCGCTCTCTCGTAACTGCCTTATTTCAACACCTATCAGTCCACATGTGAAGGTAGTCTTGTGGTAAGCATACTGGACTGGCGACCCAAGGTTTGCCGGAACGAAACTGTACAACTCCAGCAATTTTTGTGTTCACACTTAAAATAAATTACCAGTGCTCCTGGTGGACGATGAGCGAAAACAAAATGGCCACGAGCGCTCCTAGCTGCCACCAGGGGAACTTCACTCTGGTAGCGAGTGCGAGAATCAAAGATGGTCACAAGCACACACGCTAGCGGTCGTTGTGAGAATCAAAGATGAATGGCAAACAAGATAGCCACCTCCATCAGACGACGGTCGCCACCAGCAGACGACTACAAAACAATATGGCCAACACCAGCAGACGACAAACGAGATGGAAAGAGAAAACTCCCTCTGGGAATGAAAGAGAGAAAATTAAGAAAGAGAGGGAATGAAGGAAGAGAGAACAAGAGGAAAAACGTGGAATGTAAAAGAAAGAAAACTTGGGAGGATCCCGAGGAAACTCTCGATGATGGAATGCAAGAATTGGAAGTGAAAACTATGATGGGCACTATCGGAGACGATGGCAAAAGCAGGAAGAGACATCATGGTGGCTGGCAACATGGCCGACCACATACTAGCTGACAAGATGGCTGCCAAGGTTCTGAGTGACAAGGTGGCTTGTGGCATACTTGTTGACAATATAGCCGCCACCCAACAGGAATGATAAAGCATGAAATTCCTCACATCATAGAAGATTGGCGCCTGGCTATGAAGCTCCAGCTGCAGGCTGCACTTGGCCCACAGCTGTCGTTTTACAACTACTAATATAACTATATCACGCAGTGCTTAGTGGTTAGAGAATTATTAAATGGGACTGCAGTCTCTTTAATTTTGAGTTAATTTTACATCATTTCATTTGCACCCACATATATGTATGCAATATTTTTTTCATTCTTTGTATGAGTACCACATTTTAAAACATAACTGTTCTTGCCCCATGACAATACAAAGAAAAAGAGGTCACGGGCTGGGTCCCCTAGTTGTTTTATACATACATTACTGTAAATAACAGTTCCCCGCCAACAACATCGACTGCTTGGCCGTAGCCTAAAAATTATTTCTAAAAATATAAAATACAACTACTTATTTCAATACTTAAGGAAATCCCACCAATGCATACGACCTGATAAGTTCCACTGGAAACGAAAACATAAGAGAATACGCATACGTTTCTTCTGCACAAATTCGTATTTCTATTTTTGAGCAAAATACACAACCTGTATTATTACGAATTTAAAGTTACATAAATATTTATAATCATTGAGTTCATGTACAGATATGGAACCACAAAAATGCTATAAACAGTCTTAATTTTCACAGAATCTTCACATATCCCTTGAATTAAAATAAAATATAATTTATTTTTTTATTTATTTCAAATTTAATTTGCATTTCAGTGAGGGGATATGTCCCAATATAGCATCCCCCATCCCATCCATGCCCCTGTTTTTAAATGTGCATCTTTAATGAGCATAATAATCAATCTTGTGCTCTCTGTAATTAAACAAGCATTTATGGGTATGCGGCAAAAGAAGACAGAACTTTTACAATATTAAACTTAATGCTGTCATGTTCGCCTGTTAACATTACACACGCTATACAGCTGAAATTATCTACTTTAGAAACCAATCGATGTGATTAGCAAACTACCACTGCTAGTCGATTGTACTGTCCTGGTACTTGCGTATTATTACTTGCAGACAAATGTATTCTGGAAAAAGTTTTATTTTCTAATAATTAAACTATTTATAAGTAGCCATAATGTGTCACATAAACACCTCGTTACCTGTCGGAGATTTGAATTCTAAAATATACAATTATGTGTCGCAGACGAATGTACTATCTCACTGAGTTACACAAACCACTTACAGTACACACGTGTTGTAAGGTTTAAATATAGAACATAAATCCACAGTTATTGCATATTTTATAAAGTGGTGATTATTCTTTTATCATTACCATGTGAGTAATATGCAACGTTTTCCATTACTTAAGAATACATTAAGTTTCGTTTTATTCATGCATATGTTTTACAAAACTTGTAATCTTTTCGTAGACAGACATATGCGGCTTAAGATAAGAAGTTGGATGTCCGCCATTTTGTCTGTCCCAGCTTGTGGGTATAGCAGACATTCAGAACATGTTCTACTGTTATGGAGTTGGGACTGGGGGTGACATAGATGGAGTATGTGTGTGTGTGAGAGATGGTAGATGTTATTGTGGCAATGCCGCCCGACATTCTTCACGCACATGCCACAAAAAAGGACTAGCGTGATGCGGTGTTCATCCCAAGAACTACAGATCTTACCTGCTGGAGTGGTCAGAAAATTTAACTTGGTGAAGTCCACTCTAGGGATATCTTTACTCAATGGCCATACTATGAAGATGGAATAAAAGGGCGAAGACTTAACATCTGTAACACCCCCAGCATCGCCAAAAGCAAGGGACTCTGAAGAGTCGCTGCAAACATTAAGGTATCAGTGTTACTAATGTGGAAAACTTTCAGTAAAAGTTCTAATGCACGCAGACATGAAAATGGGCAATGCTTGTTCAGCCCAGCATATATGTCGTTCCATTGTGATAACTGCAATGCGATAACCTGTATAGACATATAAAGAATTGCAAAAGAAATTATCATCGTTCATCGGGAAACGAGTGCAAGTTTTGTGGCAAGATATTCGCTAATCGTGCTGGTGCCAGATGTCATGAAAAATAACTGTTAATTTGCCACATTTTACAAGACCTACCAATATGTTAACAGCTGTGCGGTATCTGCGAATAAGAGTGTCTGGGATGCTCACAGCAGGATGTGTTCTGCAAGAAAACAGTCACAATAATGTTTTGTTAGAATGAAGAATAAGTAAGTATTCAAAATAAGAACATGACGAAATAAATTGTTACCGTGTACTGAATTCCTCTTGTAAAGCTGAGTGTACACGACTCTCTCTCTCTCTCTCTCTCTCTCTCAGCTAGTGTTATGCACCATCCCTTCGACTTGGTGAGACTGGGGGCTGCCTTACAGATTATCAAGTTATTAGTCGATCATACAATGTCCGACAGGGCGAGCGTGTTCTGCTGCTAATGTTGGCTGACTTGGTTGGTTTCATTTCAATTGGTTCGTAAGTAAGTTGTATGCTATTCGGTTGTACTTACCAGAACGACCTGGTCTTGTCTAGGATCGTTTTACCCATGGCATTCAGTATCATATCCTTGTGTAATGTGTGATTGTGCCAGTTTGTAAGTGCATATAACAATTTTATTTTTAATTAAATTTTATACCTGCTACATCTGTGTTGTTCACTTATCGTTCCCACACTTCATGATGGTAATTTTTTTCACCTAACATAATGTACAGTACTCGATGCTCTTGCAATATAGGTTGGTTGTTAATTGCTCATAACTATTTGCATGACTAATAGTATATCGGTCATCTTCATTTTAGTGGGTGACATCCATGACATGAATTAGCCAACTATATCTTAAGTGGTTCGGATATTACAGTCAACTATGCTTATAAGATTGCTTAGGGCATACTTGGCCCTGCGACAATTTTCGTTGTCGGGACCTATGTCTATTTTATGAATTTGATAGCTATATCTTAAATGATTCAGTTATTACAGTCAACTATGCTTATAAGTGCGCTTAGGGCATAATTGACCTCGCTTTTCGTTACCCTTTTCGTTGTATAGGATAGTGCCTTATAGTATGCATATGTGGGATATATCTTAAATGGTTCAGAAATTATGGTCAACTGTGCTAATGAGTGTGCTTAGGACATGATTGACCTCACGACCCTTCTCGTCGTCGAGTGTAATGTCTGTGTTATGAATTTTATGGTTATATCTTAAATAATGTGGAAATTAGAGACAACTATGCTTAAGCATATACATAGCTTATACTTAGCCCTATCGTTCTTTTCATTCACATGTGTGGTGTTTATGTTATGCATTTGCCTACTATAAATTAAAAGGTTCGAAAATTACAGCCAAATATTCTTATTATAAGTAGACATAGGACATACTTGGCCCTGCACCTCTCTTTTGACTTTCGCCGGTAATGCCTATGTTATGAATTTGACCACTGTATCTTAATTGGTACGCAAATTACTGCCAACTATGCTTATATGTATAGAAAGGAGATACTTTACTCTATGACCCTTCTAGTCATCTTGTGTGATGTCTATGTTATGAATTTAGCAACTATATCTTAAATGTATTGGCATTTACAGCCAACTATGCTTATAAGTAGACATAGAGTAGCTATACTTGGTCCTGCGACCCCTGTTGTCATTGGAAGTGTTGCCTGCATTATGAATTGACCACTATATATAAAATTGTTTGGAAGTTACAACCAACTATGCTTATAAGTAGACATAGGGAATACCTACCCCCATGAAACTTATCGACATCTGGGGTGATGCCTGTATAATGAATTTGGGAACAATATCTTAAATGGTACGGAAATTACAACCAACTACGCTTATAAGTAGACATAGGTAATTTCCCACCTGTGACATCATCCAAGATGGCGGTCAGGCTTTCCTCCAGTCCTCAGCCCCAATCCAAAAAAATATATGCATATAAGTAGTCATAGGTAATTTCCTGCCAGTGATGTCATACAAGATGCGATCGGGCTGTCCTCCTGTCTTCAATCCCTCAGTTTACTATGGTTATAAGTATATCAAGATGGATGCCTCCAGCAGACGACAAAAACAAGATGGATGCCTCTAGCAGACAGCAAACAAGATGGGTGCCAGACAATTAGTTTTTTTTTCACTATTACAAGTCTGTCTGGCGAGTGCGCATTCTCTCTCAGATATGTCATATTTCAACTCCTATCACTTCGCATGCAATGGTGGTCTTGTAGTTAGCATACTGGACTGGTGTTCCAAGAGTTGCCGGAACGAAACCACACAACTTCAGGATTTTTTGAGTTCACACTTAAAATAAATTACCATCGCTCGCTCCTTGTGAGCGAGCGATGGTAATTTGCGAATATGCGAATGGGATGAACACCGCATCACGCTAGTCCTTTTTCGTGGCATGTGCGTGGAGAATGTCGGGCGGCATTGCCACAATAACATCTACCATCTCTCACACACATACTCCATCTTTGTCACCCCCAGTCCCAACTCCACAACAGTAGAACATGTTCTGAATGTCTGCTATACCCACAAGCTGGGACAGACAAACGATGAGCGAACACAAGATGGCCACCAGCACTTCTAGTTGCCACCAGTGGAATTTCACTCTGTTGGTTAGTGCGAGAATCAAAGATGGCTGCGAGCACACTCTAGTGGCTGATGCAGCAATCAAGGATGTGTGACAGACTAGATGGTCGCCTCCAGCAGACGAAGGCAAAACAAGATGGATGCCACTAGAAGACGATGGCAAAACAAGATGGCCGCCTCTACCAGCAGATGACAAACAAGATGGCCGACTTCAACAGACGAGGTGGAAGGAAAACCCCTCGGGAATAAGAGAGAATGAAGTAAGAGTGAGAGAATGAAAGGAAGTGAGAGAGAATGAGAGGGAGACAGAGAACGAGAGGAAGAGATAGAACGAACAAGAAGAAGAGAGAGATAGCATACGGCAGAGAAGAATACAAAAAACGGTGGAATGTGAAAGAAAGAAAACTTGGGAGGACTCCGAGGAAACCCTCGGCGGCGGAATGCCCGAACGAGAAGTGAAATCCAACATGGATGTCGTCGGAAACGAATGAAAGATCAAAATAATTCTCGACGGAATGCAATCCACTCGCGTCATCCCTGGCTCCGGCGCCAGGCGCCACTTGGCCCACCGCTATCATTCTACAAAGTTATGTGTGTTAAATGAAGTTACCTTTTATTCTGCGCCATAACTTCAAGTCTACAAGGGTATGGTTTCCTACATTTATAAAGTTTTCTTCTCTGTGTCACACTTGCATACAATTATTGCACAAACAAGCATATTTATTCACTATCATTACAGACCGTAATACTCCCCATACATCAGATTTGACGCCGTCACGCGGGGCTCGAGTAGGAAAATCTGGTTAGGTGTTCCAGGCAGTAATTCTAGCATGTGTGCAGTAAGAACTGCACTCCGTGCTTCTTTAGATAAACTATTCCCATAAATTACAAATTCTACGAATATAAGGTTATTAGTATGGAGTCACTGGTCACTACAGATCACACCATGACATTAAACACAGTAGAGCAAATACCGCAGGAGCACAAATGTATCGAAGTAGTTAGTGCCGCTTTTAGCCCTGAATCATTACATGTACCACATATAGTTCAGTTAAACAATAAAAACCACAAGCTGAGGCAAATAAAGACCGCACTAATAAAGTTATCGGTCGGCTTACGAGAGTGCAGAGATGAGCTGCTAAATAGCACGGAGGAGCATGGAAACTAGGAAGTGGAAACTCTTAGGGGAATAGAAGAACGTAGAATACAAGGACTCCTAAGGTATGAGAATTTACGTCAAGAGTGGGAGAGAAATAGGCAAGAATGCAAGAGAAAACGCGAGGAGGAAATAAAACAAATTGTGCGACAATATACACGAGAGTATGACAGAAAAATGCCAGAGCTCACAAGAGAACACGAGGAAAAAATGAAGCAAATAAGGACGCGAAAGCTTAATATGTTAGATAGTTCAAATTCTGTGACCTTTAGCAACAAGCCTGACGAGCAGGTTATTGAAAGCGTCGATGTTCCTTAACATGTGGAAAAATTGCCAGAGCTCTCTACTCTTGTTCGACTATCATAAGTTTCTGTTCGTACACTTGTCCACATACTAAAAGCCAGTAAATAGATGCGAGTAATTACGAAACAAGTGGCAGAAGAAAATGTGACGGTGAAAAAGGGAAAAGAAAATCCTCTGCCTGAATATGCATCTGTTCCATTGCTGAACACAGGGGTAGTAATCGCCATAGAGGAAGATGACATCGCAGCACCGGTAGTGACGAGCACTATTTCCGAGTCTACTTGTATGTCTCAAGACGAAAATCCCTCACCTGAACCTGCCCATGTTATGGTGTCAGATCGCAAAGGGAAAATTTTCTCTATGAAACACAACCTTATTATGTAATAATCACCATTGAATATTATTTGCCCGCACCTCAGGAGACACGCGCCATGTCAGAAGCTGATTCAATGTTTCAAAATGAAACTCCTCTCGACGAAACACCATATGATTATAATAATTACGATCGAGAGAAATGGCATTTCTGTACCTCACGTGTCTTCCGCAGTTCCCGCCACAGCTACAGAAGCGCCTACTTTACAGTGTGTGCATGTAACGAGGGGTGTCGCGCCACTCTTTCATGTCAATGTTGTACCAGCAAGCTGGGATTTTAACATCGCGATCAGTGCAGCTCATTTAAAGCACACAAAGCTGGTATCATACCGCCACCAGCTGCATGAATAAATGAGTTGGATCACGAAGTCAGCTGACAAGCCTACTTAAGAGGCTAATAGCCCGCTGTCAATTCCGGAGGCATAAAAGAAGTAAGCTCTTAAGGCCGATACACAATACACTGACATGACGTGGGAACACATCACGTCATATGGGGTGGGATAACATCATGTCAAATGTGGATACACACAACACTGACGTCACGTCACGTCATATGGCATTTTATTGCTGTGTGTGTGCGTGTGTGTGTGTGTGCGCGTGTGTGTAGAATCACTGCTTTTAGTGAGAGGTGAGCTGAGCGTACTACATTCTACGATGTTCAGAGGGTTACTGGATGAACTGGAAGAGGAAGAGGTTATAATTGCAGGTGTAACATGTGTGCTTCCTTCACATTATTCGAGAAGTTTTTGGGTTCATCCCATTAACCAGTTGAGGTGGGTACACGGCGAGTTTCACCAACTGATGTCACAACTTCTGGAAGATGAAAACTGTTTCTTAATGTACTGCAAAGTTTCAAAATATCAGTTCGACTTCATTTTAAACATGATCTCCTCGGAGCTAGAGAAGTGCAACACACAAATGAGGGAACGAATTGAACCTCATGAGAGATATGCTGTATGTTTGAGGTAAATTGGTATTATACTTTATAACAGTAGAACAATAAAAGATACAAAAATTACTATCGGTTTAATATTAAGTAGTAAATTCGGTAAATATAGGCTTTCTATTTTAACAGTATGACAAAGAATGAGCCAAAGAATTATAAAACATTGGAGCTGCCAAATCGATGTGCTGTTCATCACAAGGACGGGCACATGGGGCAGGTGTTTCTGAGGAAACGTTCTCAGAAGCCGTAGATGGTGAATGTTGAACCTGATAGGGAATAGTTGCGCTTACTGTTGCCTGAGCATCTCACAACTCGGCCTGGAATACGGCGTTGCTGACTTCCATCTTTACTCATATTTGTTCTTGGAGGCATAGTTTCTGACACTTTCAGCCATATTTTAAAAAATCAGTTCCAAGTTATAAGTGTCAGACACTTGGGACGTGGTCGGTGTAAATTGTTGGGAGATGATTTTTGAATGCAAACGACTGTTATCTTTCATTATAGATGCCATCTCATTTACCGAAGCCTCCAATTTTGTTTTTTTTTTCTGGGATTCTTATTTGGCGATAGAAATTGTTGCAAGTGTGTGGGAGGTGAAGAACCAGGTATATTTTGTGTTATTTGACTGGCGGGATAAACGGAGGGCTTGCTTGCACTACTCGGGAGCGCAAGAGTTTGCGAGTCCTGAGACTGCAAGCCCTGAGACTGTTCAGCATGTCCAGATGAATTTGGGGTTCCTGGATCATCACAATCATTCTCCTCGACACCTTCGTCATCAGTACCATCATGATTTGTATTTCTATGTGTTCTGCAAAGGCCAAAATAAAATTTGCTGTTAATTAAATGCAAGCTATAATAGAATATCCAATTAGCCTACTTTCCTGTAGACCAGCGGTCTGAAACCCACCGATTACTATTCTGTTGCCCGTACGAATGGGTGAAAACACTATTAATCAATAATATTTTACGACAATTTACAATGTAAACAAATTTGTCATGAATAAAACAAAAAATTGATATTAGTGCTGTCCTAAACTTCCTTCGAAAACATACAGCGGCCCTTCACATAGTCTGATTTTGAGACCGCTGCTAGACCATTACTGAAACATGGCTTGTGGTTTAAGATAGTGAACTATAGCAGTGTTTTGCACCAGTAAAAATTTTTCCATACACACAGACACATAAGAAAATTACTTACATAGCAGAAAGGCCATTTGATCTTCGAGCTTCCATTTGCCCAAACTTTTGGTAGCTTGTCCAGACTTGATCGTTCTTCTTTTCAGAGCCTGAGTATACGCGTTTCTGAATTTTCCCCATATTTCTCTACATTAATTTCCTGCAAGAGAAAGAAACATACATAATTCCTCCTTAAAGTTTCTCATAAACGGGCGTAAATTATTGATTCTGAATTGCGCGGCTTGTGCTTGCCTTGCTAGCGTTATAGAGTGCGCTCTTCTGGTGTAAGGATTTTGAACTGCAGCTCCACCTGCGATTGTATATGCTTCCTCTCCCCTCCCGTTTTCCGCATACCTCTTAGCTCTGCACATGCGCGAGCAACAGTGTTGTGATTGGTTGATATATTTTTTGGCTGGACGAGACTTGCTTTCGAGCAAAGTTCGTCCACTCCTACTCAGGTCAGCTCAGCGAGAATACCTCTCTGGTATTTCTGCTCGTCGGTCCACTATGGACTCTGTTCAAAAGCCCAAACCTCGCTAGTATTTGAGCGAGCTGAAATGTATCCTGCAATGCACGAGTCGCACGATGAGGTGGGTTCGTGACATGTTGTAGAAATTTTCTGGTAATTCTAGTTAGGATTTTATGTGAGCGCTATATTATTTGCATTCTAAATTCTGTTTGGTTTTTCATGGTTTTTTCAAAATTGAAGTTTTGATTAACTTGTATGTGGTGCCCATAGTACATTTTCTTTGAATCTTTTCATGATAAGTAAATTTTAAACTCTTTGCTGCAAGTCGCCTGAAAAGTTCATGGTGTTGAATTGGGACCGCATCGACTTGCGCTAGTTTGAGAGCTTTGAATAATCCACCTGTAAGTACATTTATTTGATATCGTTGGTTCTTGAATTGCTTTAATAAGTTTTAATTTGTACATTTTAAATTATTTATGAACGTCTCATTTTTAGGTCAGATGGACTTTGGCTAGGCTAAGGCACCCTATTTGACAGAAGAGTCTTTTAATATATGTAAAGTTTGTATGTTTTGAACAGTTGAAAGTACAGAATTTGAAAAAAAATAAATTAAAGATTTGAAACCGACACTGTCCACGCTCTTGTGTTTTCGTCACAGAATAAAATTAATGAAATCATGAATTTTTTAAAGAAATTGTTAAATAAAAATTGGCATTTTTAAATGAAGCGTATAAGTTGAGTCACGGAATTCTTTCATCAATTTTGTTGTGTATTGTGAACATTGTAAGCCTAAACTCTATCTTGTTTGTTTTACAGGTATTTAGCAATATAAAATTCCTTCGGGTTGTTGGGATTTTCATTTCGAATCGGCTTTTCTACAATTGGCCAGATCGTCAAAGAATGCTGCAAAGCTATTTGGGAACGTCTAAAATCAGTGTACATGGCTGAGCCTAATAAAACTCAATGGAAAGAGATGGCAAAAGATTTTGAAAACACTTGGAATTATCCCCACTGCATCGGAGAATTCGACTGTAAGCACATGCATATATGTTGCCCATACAATTCTGGTTCCTCATACTCCAACTACAAGGGTACGTATTCTATAGTTTTAATGGCCTTAGTAGAAGCGAGCTACAACTTCACATACATTGATGTGGGGCTTATGGGAAAAGCAGCGATGGTGGTACGTTTGAGAGATCGTCCTTTGGAAGAAAGTTGGGAAACAACAAACTTAACATTCCTGTTGAAGATAATCTGACAACAACGGCCGTCTCCCTTCCCTACGTCATAGTAGCAGATGAAGCATTCCCCTTGAAACCGAACGTAATGCGACCCTACAGTAAAAAAACGAGTGAGGCAGAAAAAGTGTACAATTACCGGCATGCAAGGCCAAGAAGAGTTGTGGAAGATGCTTTCGGTATTTTTAGCTGGCCGATGGCGAATATTTTTAAAACCTGTTGAGACGCAAGCAGACATAGTAGATTCCATCGTTCTTGCTGCATATTGTCTCCACAACTTCCTCCGCCAAAACAACAAAACTGTTTCCCCATTTGAGGAGGGAGTGAGAGTAAATAATGGAGAAATCAACGGGCTTGACAGAATGAGTGCAGTTCGCAGAAACCACGTTCGAAAAGCGGCCATAGTGAGAGAAAAGTTTAAGAACTTTTTTATTTCTCCGCAAGGAACTGCCACCTGTCATTGGCAGTGGAGATGCATTCGAAGGGGAAGAATGCCACAGTAATCAACGAAAAATGTCTGTGGCCTAATGTACCTGTCTTTCCGATCAAATAGTTACATTGTACTGACTCCCTATGTTACTTTCTGTTTAAGTTTGCACTTTTTTGCGCATATACGTAAATCATTAAGGCACTGTTTTACATAGATTGCTCCATATGTACAATATTTATTATTTATTGTTAGGCATTAGGCTAGCCGATAATATTTTCAGTAATTTATTCCACTAATAAGCTATAATGTATATCTGCCAAATAAAAAAAAACATTACTTCGGTACTTTTGTTAAATGTGTACAAACTTTAACGTGAGGTAAATTGTACGTACCTGGTAATCCTACTTTTTCTCCAATTTCTTCCCACGTTTCCTTCCTTGCTGTCTGATACCTATATTTTCTTTTCGATGGGTCGTAAACAATCGGATTTAACCGTGCACACTCCACAAGGAGCTCTTAATTCATTTTAAACACTCGAAACACGGAATGAACACACACGATACAATAGATGCAGAGGATGGCTGAACTATGAGACGTCTCCACACGCCGTCCCACGCCTCACCAATATCTGGGAGGTTTGATTTCTTCCTGACGCGTCAGAATGCGTGTTGCGTCACATTGCGTCTCAACACGCAGTGTCACGTCACGTCAGCACAGAGTGCACATCCCTACTGAAAGTACAGGTATAGAAATTTCCGGCACACATCACATCAATGTAGTGTGTATCCTTCTTTAGACGCACTTTTCCATATCGCTGGCCGATCAAAAGAAAAGAAGGGAAGTGACAGCCTGGTGGAGCGGAAGGGAAACCAATATGAAAATAAAAGAAAAAGCGAAAACAGAAGAGACCACTTGGAAGGGCATAAGAAAAAGCCAGAAGAGAAGGGAATGAAGAATTAAAGTAAGAGAGACCGCCGGGAGGGGTGAGTGTCGAAGTACGAAGAAAGGAGAAATGAAGACGTCTTGAGTGGCGCAAGAGAATGCAAAAATTTAGTTGTTCATTTCGCACTGCTTATCTAAGAGACAGTGCTGCGTTACGTGTGACTACAGACCCCGCCACAAGTAACCGGTGCAGTTTACTTGATGAAATTATTCCGGGATTGAAGAAGATTTTTATGAAAGTGAATTGTTTTGAAGCACACATTAATAAAGATGCTCACCAACACATGCACTTTAATGCAACTGGCTTACGAACGGACATACCAGTGCTACGATTTACTGTTTTACCCTGCCAGCGTCAAGTGTTTGGACTCCTTATTCAGCGTCAGCACCTTGTGTGCGGTACTAGCATTCTAATTAGATACAGCTTCCTATTTTTTTAAATACTTGCCCTAGCCCATCACCACTGGCGTGAGCAGCAAGAGGCGATAAATCTTGCTACGTGATCTACCGAGCAGGGATTAACGAATTTCCCCGCCAACATCGAGTATCCACTATCCAGGCGGCGGTTTGGGTGTGCTATACGAGGATTAGTGACCGAGATCTGCCGAATAGAACCGATCACCTTGTCATCTACATGAGTCGACATCAGGAGAGCACGGGATATCTGAATACCCAGCACACAAGTCGTAAGAAAGAGAATAAAAAAGGAGACCGGTTTATTTATCCATGGTTGTTAAAAAGGGAGCAAAAAACTGAGGATATTCCTACCATTCTGTCTAAAAACATCTGATATGATTTTTAGTTTCTCTTTGATGAAGCGCTGTAGCGCATAATTTATGTAAATAAATTATATAATATTTCAAGTTGAAAGTTCCATGTAGTTTTATTATTGCTCTTGTAATTTTACTGCAGACCTGCACGTACACTAAGGCAAATTTCAAATGAAGTAGGCACATTGGTAACATCACTGTTGTATTGTAAATTTTGCCTTCAATTATTGTTGGAACACTAGATTCAGGCAACGCTTGGTGGAGCTTTCTGTGAGATTATAATATTTCGCATTTCATTGACAATGATACATGTAAGAACCAATGTTTACATAATTAATCACATGGATTAGTAACGTGCATATATTATGCCATGATTATTTTTTGTGATGCTAAATTCAAATATGATGTTTATTTTTAGTATTCTGTTTCATTTGTAATTTTCAGATGCCACATATTTTATTTTATTGTTTGCATTATGTAGTTACGTTTTAGGATTGTTTATGGCCCACCTAAGTCGGCAGCTGCACATAACGTCATTGACATAGAGGTTTCTTTTAAATATGCTTTGGCAATAAGTCCTATCTCAGTAATTTTTATTCAAATTTAGAACTTCTAGTGAAAATGTAATTATTGTGAACGGACCTGGTCTTCATATTGAATGTGTTACGCTGTCATACAGGGCAGACAGGGCTGCTAACCCATATACTTTGATCCGTCAATTTTGAAGTGTATAGATATTACCGACGTGCGAGATGTAACTCAATCACATGTTTTAAGCCGCCGGAGTATGCTGGAGCGCAAAAGAAGATGGCTGTTCAGTATTTACTGTGTCAAAACTGCAAGCTATGTGGTACATGTTCTTACATATTTAGTCAGTAGCTATTTACTCCGGAGGTGAAGCTGAGACAAATATTACACTCAATAACTTAATCATAACTTCGTGTTTAAAGTGTCACGAACACCCTCAGAAAAAGTTTTCTTTTGTTCTACCAATTTACTTCAGAGTTAAGTGAGGCAAATATAATAACTCAGTTTTGTGAGACAATTTTTAAACTAGCACTGAACTTTGCTCACGAACGCTTTAATTTGGCACTGACTAAGACATTTAACTCCCAGCTGCCTCGTTACTTAGTAGGATTGGTATTTTGCTATAAGTTTAGGTGCATTTAAAGTCATGTGTTTATAATTTCAATCTGATTCCGCAGCATAAAGGAAAACAATTTTTAATGATACATATGCTCACCCCGACTAGGTATATATTCCACACAGATTAGTGCAGTAAAAAATTATTCAGTTTTATGACGTTTGTTTATACTCACTTCAAAAGACAATGCTATCAATAAGCGTGATGCTATTAAGTGGATGTATTTACCCTGCAATGACAAAGTAATCCCCTTGTGAAAAGGTATTACGTTATTTAAAGCATTATGGTCTACATAGTGACGTGTAGTTGGAAACCTAGCCTCAACCATGGCAAACCGGGCTCCATTCCCGGTATACGAAACGAGGCGGACGCTGTCATTAACAGGTGGGGTTCATCAGGGTACTCTCTTTTCTTTACGATAGCATTTCATCACGTCTCCGTTTGAACCTCATTTGACCCTCATCGGCGCTGAAGACCTCAGCTGTCAGGAACGGCGTAATTCTCTCACACCAATTCACACCAAGTCACCGGATATACTAAGAAGCTTCCATTAACGTTGAATGGGAGATGGAATATTGGGCACACCGCAACCATCAATAAATACACTTAGCCTATACACTAAACGAATTTTAAATTAATTTAGCATGATATTGAATTAGGCTATATTCATGGTACAAATTGCATGTGAAAGAAGATAGATGAATTATTCACTATGCAAAATATTACTAACGAAATACACAAAATTCACAATAATTTTTTAAAATTTAGTTTTAAAAATTGCTTACAATCAGCTAATTTCCTATGAAGTTAAAAAATATTATTTTCCCAAAAAAAATTTCCGAACTAAATTTGTTTCTAAGAAAAGAGTAAACTTTTGTATAGGGTTTTTCATGATGTAAAAAATTATTAATCATAATTCCTGGAAAAAAATATCATAATTAGTTTTTTTAAATTAAATTTATATGTATATTTTGCCATTATAAAATAAAGTTGATGACTTGGGTTCACGAAATTTCGAAAAACCATAGACATCACTTAGTAGTTTAATATATTCTTCGTTTCGTGTAGAAAAAACGTGCAGTTTTCGAAGGACAATTTTGAACTACTGGAATAATCATTAATGTGGCTTAGGATGTGCTGTTGTTTGTGTGTGGTGGCGTATTCTGCAACTACTAGCAGTGGCCATCTGTCAAGGATGGAAACGAGTCCATTATGTATTCAAGGTAGCGTTCAAATATTTCCTGACACCCGCAAGTTTGAATAAACCGGTTAATGATGAATGGCTATGAGAACTGTGCTGTGTAAGCCAATATTTTCTCACATTATGTGCCACATTACCACATATTTCTAACTGCCTTCAACAAAATGTATCAGTTTTATATATGCGAATCTTATTCCGGAAAAAAGTTTCGGCACAAAAAAACTATACCATCAATGAGTTTTGGCAAAATTGGAATTTATGACCAAAATTATCAGACCATTTTTGATCGCAATACAACTGCTACGGCCCCAAATTGATTAGCAAAAACATTTGATGTATGCGTATGCTACATATTGCAGTAGAAATACAATAATTCATAGTTATTAGACATATTTACTGTTACATCGATAAAAATTAAAATCTTACCTTAGTAGGTATTGTATGCTTAGTGATGACGCTGCTCATTTAAAGAAACATTTTCATTCGTTTTCAATTGGAACACACAAAAAAGCTGAGAAGAATGTGGCATACTGTGTTAGCAAATGGGTGCAATGGTTGCAATAGTCGCAGTTCAGAGCACGTGATTTATATACTGTTTTAAAAGTTGTAACTAGTTTTATTAAATTTAATTGTACATTAAATAAATTTGTATTTTTGGAAGCCTTGCTGCAGGCATGGGAAATTGTTCAACATTTACAGTAACATTACATAACAACAATGTACAGTAACAACTGGTTTTCTTTGCCCTGTTTCAAGGTATGATTTAATTATTATATGAATTTTTTCTTTCATTTCGTACTATGTTAATTTATGATATTCAGATAGGTTTTAAAAGTATTATAATACTCCTTGGAGATAATTTAATGTTTTGGTAGTGTATTTGTCAATGGCTGAGCATACACCTTGCTCGCAGGAATAATAAGCACTGGTTGATAGGGACGAATAACATGACTGTTTAAAAAGAAAATTTGTTCGGAATAAAATATAGAACAGGAGAAAAAAAGTTCGTAAAAGGAAAGTTCTGCAAGAATATTGAAGTGATGTTTCGTTGTATAAAAGTTAAATTATATTGAAAAGGATAATTACAATTATTCACTGTCACTTATAAACAAACATTTTATTTCCATAAGAAGACGTTGGTTATAAATATGTGAAATTTTCAATATGATTTAGCTTGTCGATATATTTGGAAGAATTTGTTGTTGCATAATATCTAACAATATGCAAGATTGTAAAGAAGATATTCCTGACGGCAGGAAGTCCTATCTCATCGAGGATTCTAGAATCAACTGGTGAGCTGCTGTACAATCGGGATCATTCTGCGGGGGATTGACGACGAAGCTCGACGCCCGCAAACCCGAGAGCAGCGACGACGTGCTTCGCGAGGTTCCATCAGGTTGGAGAGAGAGAGAGAGAGAGAGAGAGAGAGAGAGAGAGAGAGAGAGAGAGAGAGAGAGAGAGAGAGAGAGAGAGAGCGCGCGAGAGAGAGAGAGAGAGAGAGAGTCTACAAATCGTTTGCCATTCCTGACGTTGAAGCGTCAGATAAGTCCTATGCAACCTTATTAACACTAAAATTGTATCAGCGACGAAGTTGAGCTAATTTTATCGCAGTAATCTTTATAATAATGTTGTTCGCTCCTTTACTAATAATTTATGGATGAAAGCTAGAATTGTTTGATGCAGAATTTTTCCCCATTAACATTGACACTGTATTATGTTGGAATTTTAAATTTTGATTTTCTTTTAATATTCATCAGAGGAGCATTTAATTTATAAACCGTATATATCTTTTGAAGTTGATAACTTTATTAAAAAAAAAAACTATTATTATAAAACTATTTAATTTGAGACTTTTGCTTATAATATTTCCTGATGATTCAGAATTCAATATTATTATTATTTTCTTTGATAATATACAATCTTATATTAAATTGGAGTTGAACTGAGATATTTGTGAATAAGAATATTTAATATTAACTGTGTGACAGGTGATGGTATAAATAAGAAGCAAGCTGGAGCAACTGTTTAAAGTAGCATATTTGTTGCAGTGAACAGTTTTAAAGTTTAGTCATTTAATTTGAAACTAGCAGTTACATAGTAATTGATGCCCATACGTGTGGCGATAAAAAGTAATACAAGAAGTGCTGTTTTAGATATTATAACAACATTTTTGTTTCCATTCCACTGCTGGATATTTAATTTTCAACTATTTTTAGGTTTGAATTCATGGAGTTTTGAATTGTATCTTGTATCTAACGTATATGGCTCACACAAGCTGAGGTTTTACAATAACCTCTCAAGGCAGTTCATTTCATAGATTACAAATTTGTAAAATATTCAACATCTAAATATGCAAAGAATGCCGTATCACAAATAAAACATCACGGCAACTAAAACGTCATCACACAACAGTCTTTAGAGGCCATTAATATTTTCGTGGGTTGAGGTGACCCTGAAACGCAAACCACGAAGAGTTTGTACGATCTGCAGAATTAAATACACCACAAAGGCGAATATTTTCTTCTATGAAAGTAGTAGGGATATGGGCAATCGGACGCAGAGGACTGGGGATGGTGGATTGTGGATCTGTCGGGAGCCAGCCGCCACATTGGATTACAGACTTCTCGCTCTGTCAATCCAGTCATGCTACCGCCATATTGGATTCCGCCATATTGGTAGCCAGTATGCCGCCATCTTTGTAGCCACTATGCTGTCATCTTTGTAACCAGTATATCGCCCTCTTTGACTGCCATTTTGGTAGTCAGTATATCTTTTTGAGGCTCTATCATTCCGAGGGCTTTCTCCGAGTGCCCCCATTTTTTCTCTCTAACATTCTTTCTCTTTCTATATTTCCTTTCTCGCTTTCTTTCATTTCTTTCCTTTCCCTTACATTCGTTTGTCATTTGTTTCGATCGACTGTTACTGGATGACAATGTTTATGTTCGTTTGTCATTTGTCTTTCACATTCGTTCGATTAGTCGCGTTTGCCCCAATGCCATATTTGTTTACATCGGTTGTCAATTGTCTCTCATCTTCGTCCGACTGCCATCATGTCGCTATTGTTATATTGGTCACTAAAACACCATCTTAGTTCTAGAGTTGACTGCTACGAGCGCTGGTGTCTCTCGACTAATTACTCACCTTTGTTCTACCACCATATTGGTTTTCAGTTGGCCGCTAGGGGCACTGCGTTTTTAGAACTCAAAATACTACCTGTAATGGTGTGGGATCGAACTGCCAGGCCTTGGGTCGCCAGACTGATGACTTAAACCAATCGACTATGGTGACATACAGTCAGACAAGAGCTTATTAGAATTATAGAGCTTGAGCCAAATAAATATCTCGTAGTGTTTATATTTTATTACATTTATTATTCACATTTACTTATATAATTTTTAACTATTTTTTAAAATATAATAATTGTTTTACTATCCCAGACTTTAGTGTTTGATATAATATTTCTGTATTTTTCACATAGGCATGGTTATTTATTAAGTTTTTCAAGTATTTGATTTACATAATATATTTATTTGACTATCCCAGACTTAAGCATTTTTTCTCATTTAGTTATTGATTCATCAACTTTACTCGACAAACAATTCAATTAACATAGCCTTACATAACAATTGTCTCTCTCTCATTCCATCTTATTCTCCCTTTCCAATCTTCCTCATTCTTTCACTTTCTTTTCTCTCACATTCGTTTGACACCACCATCTACGTAGTTCCTTCATCGCCTGATAGAGTGCACGAATCGCCAATGTGTATATTTATTTACAAACTTAAAGTTGTAATTTTTGATACACAAGACGGTTTATAAAAAATGTATATAAAGTACATTCCAGGCAATACTTTGTAAAAAAAATATTGGATTTCAAAAATTTATTTAAAAAAAAATCAATATATTTTTAATATTTTACTTTATCCAGATTGATTTTACTGTTGTACGAAAAATAATTTTAATTTTAAACTAAGTCACCTAGCCTTGTAACCACGCATGCATGCATTTGCCCACAGGCCCATGAGGCGCACGCACCTGCTATGACAGGCCAAGTGTGCAGTGACTTCGGTAGGCACAGTGCTGATAAAAGTGGTCGAGTGTTGACGATCTCCGAGCGAATGCGTGCAAACTTTAGTGATCGCTGGCACTACTCTGCAGCCTTGTCAAAAAATGTTCATAAATATAGGAATCGATGCATTTATAAGTAGAATTATTTTATTTAAATTTATTTTATTTGGCATTAAATAATGCCGAAATCTTTAAAAATTAAAACAGTATATTTTTAATGCAAAATAAATTTTTAAAATTTAAATTTTGTAAATTTAACATTTTGCTATGACAGTGGCTAACATTCGGAAACAGAAAACATGCTTATATTCTCATGTACTGATAGGATTCGAACCCACAAACATTCAGATAGAATCTCAGTGTGGTAGCCACGCAGTCACCGAGCTCACTACAGAACAAGTGTTTAAAAGTTGTATATAAGCATTCAAATGAAGTTGCATTCCGCTGGTAAAATTTAATTAATGTATTAAATATTTTGTTATAACTTCTTTTCAATTAGTGTACTTATGGCTTATGAATTCTTATATTTTTAAGTTGTCTTTGTGTAATTTATTTAAAGACAAGCGATGAACTGTATTAAAATTTTAATTTTTTTTCATTCAAGGTCTGAATATTAAATTACATTATGTGCATATATCCACATTGATTGATTTATACATTATTTTTTAAATAATTATGAAGCAAGTCAGGCTGTAAGCAAACGCATATTTATAGTAACAGGTGAATATAATTTGTGAGCTCTTAGGAGGCAGGCAGTCTCATGAAATTCAGTCTGCAAATATCTTTTATAGGTTCAGGAATGAATGTCTGTTTCTGCTTACCGTATTACTTTTCATAGGCATAGGGGTATTTCAAATAAAAAAATTGTATGTCTTATTCTATGTTAAAATTAATTTAACTTTTTAATGTTGTACTTAAATTGTACTTAAAGTAAAGTGGAAAATTTTCAAAACTTCTTTCAACTTTATTTCAGGTCACTCTATTCAAGACTAAATACTACACAATGTTGGAATCTGAAACTTATTTACTATCTCGCAAATTTTGTAGTCATAACTATTCTACTCGGCTTCTTTTAAATATATGTTTATGTAACCAAGATCCTTCAATTCTCTATACAGGTGAAGTAGGCAGGATACAACACAAGAGAGAAATTTAAAAAAATTGTATTACACCATATATATATATATATATATATATATATATATATATATATATATATATATATATATATAATATATACACACATACTTCAGACAACAAATATAAAAACTGAATTCTTAAATTTTCCACGCCATTCACAGTGTCTTTACAGCAATATGCTCACTTTTCACATAGTTAATATAATCTGATTATATGCAACTCAAGGCAGTCTATGCTAGCAAGCGACCAACTAAAATCCTTGGCCGCATATTCTTCTTCTCTAGGACAATGTTTCACGACTGCCGCTGTCAAGCAAAGTTTCCTAACTAGAACCCGGCTGCTTATAGAGGATGCTTAGAAATTCCCCTTACAAACTTCTAGGACTTGTAGAGGGGACTGAGTAGACTATCTTTTGAATAGGAACCCATGTCCGGAAACGTGCCGTTTCCGTGCTACAAACATTTAATATTAGGTGTATCACTCGTCCCCTTCCGCTGAGGGAAACAGTAATGTATCGGATATGCCTGTGTTCGTATGCAACTGGGTAGGCAGTATATTACCTCACACAATCACCTGATGGCACGCGACGTCTACCCAGTCTCGAGCCCCATTCACGCGCCTTTGTGTCTCCGATTAAAATTGTTGATTGCACGTTTGCGGAATACACAGGCATAATCCTTGGGTATGGCATAGCCGAAGGAAATGAAAGAGCAGCTCGTCGGCTGTATCAAGAGCATTATCCACAACGTGCAACACCATCGCATACCCTTTTTGCCACAGTTATGCAATGGCTCTGAGAACAAGGTACCTTCACCGCCCACAGAGCGAATGTGGTGCTCCAAAGAGACGCCGCACTCCCGAATTGGAAGAGGCTGTACTGTATCACGTTGAACAGAGGTCCATCAGCGAGTACGCAAACAATTTCGCGTGCAATGGGTTTGGCTTCCAGCATAGTCTAGTAAGTTCTGCATGAGCAGCAGCTACATCTTTATCACCTCCAAAAGATAAAGTATTTGGGTCGAGCTGATTTTGTATCACGCGTTAACTTCTTTATGTGGTTCCTGCACCACTGCACCAACGAGCGCATTCCTACGTCGCGTTCTGTTCACAGATGAATGCACATTTACTAGGAACAGTGTTCTCGATTCTTGAAACAGCTATGTCTGGGCAGACGAAAACCCTAATACCACACATGTCCAGGGATTCCAGCACAGATTGTCTATCAATATGTGGGCAGGTATTCTGGATGGACATGTGTAAAATACTCGATTTGAAATGGTTTTAGCACAGAACCTGTATGTTTCTGGACATGAGTTCCTATTCAAATCATCATCAATTCAAACCCTCTACAAGTCCTGGGAGTTTGTACGGGGAATTTCCGAGCATCCTGTATACCCACACACAGGTACCATACCATCCAGCATAACTCAAGATTACAGAAACTGTTGAGTTCAGACCATCTGCTCTACCAACCAAATACCAGACAAAAAATAATCATCGTTCATACCTCTTACTAAAACTCAAGCATGCCCTAGCATTACAGGACTCACCGACACACACATACTGCCCATACCATTCGACATACACCAACAACCACAATACAGAAATACTGGAAAGCATATAACCCAAGTAAATTCATAGTCCAGACCAACCCGCAACAAAAACTTTCTTGCCATCTGTCAAACTAACATAACTTAACCTACCTTAACATACCAGAGTCCAGATAAAAAATATAATTATACCAAGCACACATGTGTCCTACAAGTCTAGTATCATTTCAGCCATTTTAAAAAAGTTGACAAGTCCAAATATCAACACCGCAATCAGCACCCCACTTAGCACCACAATCAAGTGCAGCAATGGGTAAATTTTTACGCCTTTTCGGGTAATTTTGGTGTCATTAAGGTAATTTTGTGGTAATTTTTGGGTCATTAAGGTAATTTTGGGGTTAATATCTGTATTATAGTGTCATTAGTTTCAAGGGTCAAGGATCAATGAGTCTGTCTTGGGAGTCGTCGGACTGCCAGTAGTCAATGGTCTGATTTAAGTGTGGCCATGAGTTCAAGCTGAGAAAAGATAACAAGAGGACGATATATTTGTTTTTACATTAAAAATTACTTATTCACTTGCAGGGCACTGATGAAAAGTTAGCAGCTAACAAGTCGGTCAGAAATGTATTCAACTAGTCTTGTGGTGAACTTCGGCCACAATTTTTACACAGTACACACAACACAGTAAATTGACTATCCTTTTAATTAAGCAAGGTAACAAACAATGTACAAATACACAAATGTACACAAAATATGATAAAACATTTTAGCCATATTACTCAGTCCCCAAACTATTTTTCAAAAAATAAGTAAAAAAACCACTGTAAGTAAACACTGTCTGCTCAGCTCCACTACTGTAACATCAAATGCCTTTGACTAGGATAGTATATATGCTATAAAAGGAACGTCTCACTTTTGACAAATTTTAAATGCCATCCTGCATGCATAAAAATGTATATGCAAATGTTCGTAATAAAAGAGAAATATAATGTTTCTCTAACATTGAACATCAGCATCTGGAGACGCTCATATGCTGCACCTGGCCATAGAATGAATACCATGATGGGATACAGAAATTTAGCTTTGAAGATTTTTTTACATTTAACATGGCAATTCTCGTTAAGATAAATGATTATCACATTAACCTGGGGCTCACCTTCCCCAGTGATCACAAAACACTATCCTGAATCTCTCCACAGCAGCTGGAAACAATTAAATTCATAAAACTGCACCTTAAAATACTTAAACAACCTTGGTTCCAATCAAATGTGTGAACCTGTACAAAACACCTCACATCAATTCACAATATGTTCCTGCACTTCTCTAATTTCTGCTTTCATTTTTTTTTTTTTTTTTGCAAAATGCGAACGTGTTTGACACACAATAGACCGATGTCGCAGTTTACTCCTCGCTACAACACATTAATAGGCATAGGTACAAGTAAATGCCCTTGGGCGAGCACCCTTTATTTTTAATACAACTGGGATATGCTAAAATAATTACGCAACACCTACGAGTTATTCTCAATCCTAATCAAGGGCGTAAATAATAAGGCCTTTTTCAAAACTAACAATGCTGCAGGGTAACGCTGGGTGATGGCATCCAATTACTCATGACATTAATTACTAAAAAAAATCGTTCGTCGCCCACGATTCACCAATCGCTATGTCAGGCTGCTCCATCACAAACTGGTAATAGAAAGAAGTAAGTTCAGGAACACCATAAAACACCAAAAGGCGTTGAAACATCCATTACGTTTTAAACATCGCCTATCAAGTCGATCCAAACTGGTCACAGCAGTGACCCTACAGGTTCTGGACGTTCATAGAGCTGGCTGGGTCTCATGAAGCGGCGAAGGAAGGAAGTGAAGTTTCCACCAGCCCTGATGATAGTAAAGGGACAAGCTCCACCCCTTCACCAACCTCCCGCTGATAACAAAGCCCTACCCCCTTTGATTATGACAAGACCAGTAGGGGAAGTGTGTGGGGGAAATTTCATGGAACAAAGTGTGAGAAGCCAAGCAACCCTATCGAAAGTCACTTGCGCCTCTACCGGCAATTATGGGAAGCAGTATCGAAGCTGGCACCGCTGCACCAGCTTAGTCTGGTAGTATCTTTCCCGGGCTATCCTAAATATATATTATTTACGAATTAAAGCTGATTTTTTTCCCTTGGCAACTTGCATGTGAAGTTTTCTCTTTCCTGTAGATTATTATAAAAATTTACTTTGGTTTAAGGTTTTATCATAATTTCTTTTTCTATATGTTGTTTCACAGTTTGTGTGTCTGTATACAGGTATGATCGAAAAAAAAAATTTATACTACTGTATATGTAGCATGTATGAAATGTTCCAAGCCTTTTTAGTTAGTGATGGTGCAGGACTTAGCTCCACGGCCATTGAGGTCAAAGGCAGGCCTTCGTAGTCACAAATCGTCTTCACTGTATAGCGAGTGAATGCTTCCAAATCGATCTTCACCTCATGGTGTCGGAATGTAAAATGTCCTTTTTTCTTTATAAAAGTTCTTTATATATTGTCTCGCATCACTCGGAAAACGTCGCCCGATATTTTTCTAATTCCAAGAGATAATTAATATTCTTTTAATGGTGTCGGGCTTCGAACACAAGCCCTTACGCCATACTTAACTGTTAACAGATTGCTTCAAAAATGTGTACAAGTTGCGCATGAAAACTAAACAGTGCGCGAGCTGCGCTAATAAGATTACATAAACTCGTACCATTTATAACCTTACAAACTTTGTATCTCATTCTGACTCCAGGATTATTGCATTTTGCCTTCATTATATATTCCAATATTATTCACCTAATACTGAGGAAAATTACCACATTTTTTCTAAGTCAGAAAGTGAATTAATAATTCTATGGTTTTGGGTCTGGAACTTGAAACTATATGACACACATAAACGATAGCTATTGCTTAAATGTATATATTAGGAGCATGTAAAGAGACAGAAAATCACATACAAAGTTCATGTCTGCATACAGTGTTATATTTATTTTTCCTTTTGTAATTTTTTAAATTATAAATTCCATTTAATATTGGATGTGAACAAATTAAATTTTCACGTAACATATCCATTAAGAATCAAGCAGGGCGATGCCACGAGGTTTTCTCAGTGATTACCTGGTATTCTTGTCCTCATTAAGAGCCGCCCAATCTCTTCATACATATTTTCTAATTATTAATGATTTTCTAACCCTTATTTTATTGTTTCGTTGTCACTGTTCGCCTTCAGTGATACGACCTATACCGTTTATGAATCATTTATCCTCATTACAGACTAATTCTGAATAGATAAAGCATTCTGAAGGCTTCTGCAATATTAATTGTAATGCGAAAAAAAATCATACTAAGCACAGAATACGAATAAAATGTACTTTTGAAAGTATTCAGCATAGACTAAATTTACATTATTTTTCAAAACTATCCAATCTTAATATTTTCTACAAATTAGGTATTGCATATAACTTTGCATCCGTGTTAGGGATCGTAGTCTACTATAACCTCGTGTTCGCCATATTTTTGTATATTCTTGCCCCTAAATACAAAAATAAATATAATAAAATTTAATACATTGCTTCTACAACAGTAAATATTAAATGTACTTGCACACTAATGACAAATATTTTTAGTATGTGAGTATACCCAAGAGTAATTTTTTAACAGTAAATCGCGGAAGTGGATGCATACTCCAGCCATGACATTCACATAACTTGTACTTTTCTGTTATTTATCGTGACGCTCTTAATACGTAGGCCAATCCGCCAACACGACCTCCTAATAGGCGGGTGAGAGGGATCACGCCCTCTCATCGCAGGCATCTCAGCTTTTCACCTGCATTGACCAGATCCAATGCGCCAACCGAATATCCAAGTACAGCTCAAAACACCATTCCTCAAGGTTTTAAAACCTTCGCTCTCAGAGACCAGGCATGAGGCTTTGTCAGGTACTATCTAACCCGTAGTGCATTTCTAGGGCACAACCGGAGCAGGCCGCCACTCACCGCCCGATCCTTCTTTGAGAGGGAGAATCTCTCTGGACCTCCTCCAGCATATGGGGTTAACCACTGCCAGCACGAGTCCAACCTCGAATGATCGGTCACCAGAGAGATCCTCCGGTGGGGCCAACCGATCGTCCTGTGCTCCCACTTATTTTCCACAGCACTTGTGGGTTTTCAACGAACTAGCCACGCCCTCCACAGCCCAGATTCAAGCGAGCAGGAAGGACCCTGCCGCTATTACTACAGAGTTGAGGGATTATCCACCAAGCATTAGCCTTACACTTACGACGAGCCGGTTGCTCTCTTCATGCGGCTCTGCCAACATTACCAGAGGATGAGGATGACTTACAATCAGCCAAGCGTGGCCTACTTCTCCCTCTGGGAGTGGGTAAGCCCTCGCTCTGAGCTGGAAGCGACTAGCCAAAAGCTTTCAGTCACTATTCTTGCTTCCTTTATATCATCATTTACCAAGGAATTTCATCACAGTGAAATTCAGGTATTGGGCCTGAATGTCAAGTGGTCCAACACCCCGCCAAGTGGTCAGGCCTAGGTACCAAATATCAGCAGTAGGAAAATGTATGTTTGAGCACATTGGCGTCCGGCACAAGAGCCAGGAGCCGGGGAGCCGTCATCTTGTTATGCACCGTCCGCCATATTTTTCCCCTATTTTCCCTCGAAATTTCCTTTTCCCCTCAAAAGCAACCAAAATACCGTAAAAAGTTTCATTTTTCGCTAAAATTTTCCCTTTTTTTCCCTAAAAAAATTTAATTTTTTCCACAGAAGGCGAGAGGGATTAGTGACCCCAGGGATAGGGATCAGCGACCCAGGTGCCAGGGATCAGTACCTATGACCTTTGACCCAAATAATCCAAAAAATATCGAAAAAATAATAAAGATCACAAAAAATTAATTAATCGGTTTTAAAAAGTACAAAAAATTTATTATTAAAAATTAATAAATAACTCGTTTTAAAAAATGTTAAAATCGTTTTAAAACTCATTTTTATAAAATTTTATTAACAATTTTTTTTTAAACTAGAGTTTTTAACCCCGCTGGCCATTTTCCCCTTTTTTCCCTTCGGAAGTTCGCTTTGTACCTAGAAAATTTCCCTTAAAAAGTATATCAAAAATTTTAATTAAAAAACTTTCATTTCCGAAAGTTTCCCTGCACCGCCATTAGTCACATTCGTTACATACCCAGTAGATGACTGACTCCCTCGCCTCCACTCCCCTCACATATACTCATTCCGCATCTTGATTTTTTGTTTTGTCATTTGTTTACATGCTACTGGAGATTGACTCTCGCTTTGCTCGACTGCCATCTTTGTTTATATATTGCTGTCTCTCTCATCTTCGTTCAACTACCATATTTGTTTTTTTTTTAGTACGTCATATGTTTCAAAATGTTACTGGAGGCTGCCATGTTGGGAGGCAGTCATCTTGCTAAGTCCATTCCTCTATAATTGTTATTGTCATTTGTTTAATAGTTTGCATCTCCCCTTCGTGTGACAGCCATATTAGACTTAATATGTTTACATTACCTATTGTATGACCAGGTGACAACCATATTTATGTCTGTGTTTAAAGTATAGGTTTGCACTAATTAGCCACCTTCGCTCCATCAGAAACTCACTTTAGTTCGACTCCCTCCATATTGGATTCTATTCTCAACACATATGTAGTATCGATTATGCCACCTGCTATCTGCAAGTACCGAATAGTGACACTGGCCATTCCTGCAAAGCATTTAAATTGCCACATTTAATTGCTTATTTGCTTTATTCTTAAATCCAAGTTTTTTTTTAATTTGAAATATTTTTTTACATAAAGCGGAAGGGGGTTTTTTTATTTTAAAAAATTAAATACAACATATATAATAAAATAATATATTTTCATTTATAAAATTTTACATACAAACATTTCTTTGCGATGATTTCTTCGGAGGCAAGCGGAGGTAATCACATTATTTCGTAAGAGGTTGGTATGCACTCGTTCTTAACTCCATATGATTTACCGAAGCGAGTGTCCAGCCCGAACCCTTCATAATCATTTCTTCTTCCTCGCAACATACCTTTTTTATATTATCTTCTGCACTCTTTTCGATGTCGTAAACACTATAGACAGTTACATTAGAAGTTTTGAATGTCCTCTTGTTGATACCTTCGTCCAACGGTTCAGGTTTTGTATAATTGCAGTCTAACCATGTATTATATTTTAGAGGCCCATGTTTTTTCAATCTCTTCTGTAAGTTGGTTTATTAAATTTTGTTTCATACTTGTCAGGAAAAAGTAAATATCTTTCGGCGAAACTGTCCGATTCAGGGCAATGTAATCTTTCAACATGCCCCTGAATGCAGATTGTTTCAGAAGAAATCATTGGCATTATGATTGCCTAGAACATAAACAGGTTCCCGGACACGAGTTTTACACTGTTTGGTATGTTTGTTATAGGATTCATAATATTGTGTTCTCTGGCGGTCATGTAAATTCAAGTCGCACATTGTCTGGAACATCTTTTACTCCATAATACATGAACTTACGACCACATTTGTGGTAGCTTATAGTCAAATAAAGCCATTGTGTCTTCTTCGTACATTTACCATTCTTCTCGTGCCTAAGCGCATGGCAGGTTTTACTGTACGCCTTACCAAAGATGCGACACGATCGATCCGATATCGACAGCGAATTGTCTGTACCATCTACATGCACATCCTCATTTACTGCACAAGGTAGCGATGACATGTTTATATCATTGCACAAAGCAATACTTGTAAGTACATCACAGGACAATACGAATTTTGTTGTGCTGGCGGAGGAACAATTCCTTTAAATATTTTCGAATTTTGGGCTAGTTTGTCAGCACGAGGAAACAGATGAAGACATTTCTCACACTTGTATACCATGAGGAGTGGGTTCATCATACATCGACGCTTTTCGTTTCGTCAAAAATTACTGCTATTCGTAATGACTTCATCACAGTACATGCATTGAAGTCTTGACACTGTCAGCTTGGGTCGCGATGACAATGGCTGAACTGCTGTAGGCGGCCCACCCGAAGAGGTCGATGGCACTGTCGACGTCATGTCTGATGTCGTCGATGGCTGCACTGCTGTAGGTGACCCACCCGATGAAGTTGCTGGTGCTGTCGGAGTCATGCCTGAAGAAGTCAATGGTATTGCTGGTACCCTTCCCGAAGAAGTCGATGGCACTGCCGTAGCTACCATTAACTCTGGAGTGCCCGAAGATATTGTAGATGCAGAATAAATCTTTGATGCAAAGGGGCACAAAATAGCCAAGACGGTCCACCTTTCACGGGAGCTGCTGTCAAACTAATATACTCAGCTGAACTCACTGCTGCTTATATACGAGTATGCAAGACCAATGAGATAATATTAACGTATTGCGAACTCCAATCAGCCAATTACCGATCAGCTAATCACCAAGTTGTCACATGATTACAGCTGGCCAATCACGTGCAAGCACTGAGACATCACGTGCATGAGGCAGTTCCTCGCAAGACAGACATCCACACTCTCTCACACACTCAGTCAAACATATCTGCACACCCAAGCACATATACACGCACCCAAACACAACCTACACACCCAAGCACATATACATGCTAATTTAGAGCATCAAAATAACTGGAATAATTGAAAAATCAATAATATAAATAATTATATAACAGCAAAATACATTGTTTTAAGATTAGTGTGTTTCTGATATAAAACTATTATTATTAAGTCTAACAAAGGAGGCCAAGTTGTTCCCCCATCTTTGCGAGACAGTTGGTGCTGACTCTGTGTCTGGTCTTATATAACTTTACTACAGAGAATGTTTAATTATCCCAACAAAATTTTTATTATTTCAAAAATACAGATTGGCAGTAAACTGATTTTAAAAATTCCAATTTGCAAATGGTTAAAGACCAGCACGGCACTCAAAAATTCTTTTTTGATCTAGGTAAATAAACATTTTTCTTAAAAAGCGTATGTTATTTGAATGAATAAATTTCGTCCGTAATTATTTGAGGAACAATCTATCAGCAGTTCATATGCTTAGTTAGCATTCAGAACATGGCCTCTTCTGCTCTCGCGATATTTTTACTGGCATAAAAAACACTAAAAAATATTGCAATAAAATTATTTATACTGTTTAGAATTAATGGTGTGGCTATAGTTACAGCTTCCCGAGAACGTAGTTAACGTAGGTTGAAATATATAATTCTTTCGAAATATTCTGTGTACAGGCATTCACTTTTACGAAGAACTTGCTCACGCCTCCAAGTGTCCTACACCATCAGTGGGGGTTAACTCGCTTCTCATCGGCTCTATTATCTGTACCATATTACAGGATTTATGCATAAAATTAAACTAATTTTTATTAAATATAATTAAAAATAATATATATTTCTATGTGTGTTTTATAATATTATATATATGGCTCATGCGTACGAGCATGTTCACATTCTGAAAAGCCACGATCAAATATCAACAAAAGATCTTATGTTTGGGATAGTAAAAACTTAATAAATAACTATGACTATAAGAAAAAAATTATGACGTATCTCTTATCTATATGAAAAATAACTTATGTTTGGCATAGTCAAATAAATATTATATGTAAATAAAAAAAATATTACATCCTTAAAAATTGTACTTTAAAAGTTAAAATAAATACTTAAATTGTAAAATAATTAGAAATTATATAAGTTATTTTTTAATAATATAAATTACTTATTGCTCGCATAGCAAACTAATTATTATACGTAAATAAAATACTTTAAAATGACGTGTAAATAAAAATTAAAATACTTGTAAATAATATAGGAAGTTAAATATGGAAAAAAAACCCACAACAAGATATATATTCCTCTCCAAGCTGTACACATTTAATAAACGCTTGTCCCAGGGCATGTCACGTTATAATTGATTTACGATAACTTCGGCCTTTTCTGAAGCCCTGCCAAATTTCTACTTTTGGTTACTGATTACGTATACTTCCGCTACACGCAAACATAAACATTGCCATGTAACTTCTACTTTTATAACTATCAAATGCGTTGGTTTCTGCTTACAGCTGTTCAAATAATTATGCCATATTGCAGAAACCATTTCCTATGGATGTTCACAATGTAGACCTATAACAATATTTATGTCAGCTTTATGACTATTTGTTACATACGATATAGCACGTTACACATATTACACATTCATATTTTGCCACGACGGTGTTTGTTACAACTGTGGCGTAAACAACAGTAGTATTTAACCTGTTAATATTAATATGTGTTCGGATTAAAAATTAAAACGAAGGGACAACCAGCCCAACGAAACGACGCAGTAAATTCAAGCACGCAACTCGTGTCGCTTATTTATTGTACATCGACAAACGTAAAAGATAGAGGTGAACATGCAAACACATAGGCATACCATAACAGTTATTCTGCTAATATTTACATGCATTGGTACTTACTGGTTTCTAGGTTTATTTTATTATTTATTTAATTCTATCTCGTCGGGCTCAGTATTTCGTTGGGATTGTTGCAGACATTCAAATCACAGAAACGTAAGTACGTTACACAGCTGTTTTCCAAACACCTAGCGCAAAGGTACAACGTTGTGATAAACAGACGTGAATCTAAATAATTAATTTCGTCATAACATCAGTTCATGGTTAAAACGTATAAATTTTGCACATATTTGAAATCAACACACACGCCTGGCCAGCGTAACGATTACAACGCAGCCACCACGCCCTTTCATACGCAACAATCACAACACATTTCACTCTGCCGTGGAAACACATATTTTTCCCAACATTGTAACTTTCGTAGGATGTTTAAAAAACACGAGTACGATCTTAGCGCTTCATTGAGAAACACGCCGTGTAATTGTATGTCGCTTGCCGCCGCCATATTGGGAACGCTTTCCACACCACGTCTGCCAACCTGCTGGATTTGTAAGTGTCGAGCAACGAGGTGTGTCGAGCCATCGCATCTAAAATATGTCGTTTGATTTTTTTAACGTATAATTGGTATTTAAATCATAAAATCTCGTTTCAGTTGTAAATTACAATCTCAGACATCATTACTGATAATGTAGTTAGTATGAGATGTGCTGAAATTAGAAATAACGAAATGTATACCTTTCCTACACAGGTCGTACGATCTTCCAGAGAGAGAGAGAGAGAGAGAGAGAGAGAGAGAGAGAGAGAGAGAGAGAGACACACGCTCTGCTTCGCTTATTTAACCTTTATTCCGGACGGAAAAAAAACACCTGCCTACACATGGGAATTTGACGGATATTTTTAACTGCAGCAATGAAATTTGTATCCGTCAGTGCTACCTAAAAATACAAATATATCAATTGGCAACGTTTAACTTACAAATAGAATACATAAAACGAAGTTAAAAATATTGTAACTGTGAAATATATCTTACCGGCCATTGCCAACACGTCGCTGCTCTCGCTGTGGTTAATTCGTATTTAATACGAAAGAAATATTATAGGATATATAAGATACTAAGGTAAAGTTTCATTTATTCAATAATACAGTTCTCTAAAGTTAATCACAGTGTTAAATATTTGTGAAATACATGATATTGGAAAAACACGCTGACATAATACGCCTTCGGTGATTTTTCAAAGGATCGATTCTAAAAGGCCGAAGAAAGCGTGAATGGATTATAGCCGAGCGGTCTAAAGCGTTAGTTTGGTGACCCAGGTTCTGGCAGTTTGATCCCGCTATTCCAGATGGTATTTTGAGTTCAAAAAAAACAGCGCAAAAGATATCTAACAGACCCAGTGTTCCCGATTTAACAACATGCCGGCACAGTAGGTAAAAAATTGGGAAGTGGTTTTGCTAAGCGGTAACTTGCACGTTACCAATGCATCAACCATAATATAACTACACTGAAGTCGGTATTAAAAATATCACCAGTAGTAAAGATTTAGGTCTGAAGCATAGTACAACAAAGAAATTTGTTTTATTTCACTTATTGAACTATGATATTTGCGGAACTTCAATACGCGCAAGCACCCAATCATTTCTCTGACAGAGCAGAATCTACTGAAACACGGATGCTGTTAACAGTGAATAATAACACATGCTCAGTTCGCTGCTGTACTCATACAGGAATATTTCCTCAAGGTATTACGAGATTATCGCCACTAAGATTTACAATATAATTCCAAAAGGTTACAGAAAGTGTCTGTAACAGACAGCTCCACTTCCAACCCTGTAATAAAATGAGAAAGAGAAATGCTTTCATGCTTTATGCATTACTTACATATTTTAGTCAATATAGTTTAAACCCATGTGTGAAAATAATTTGTAAATGGTACAACATGTAAAATGTACGTCTTTCTACGCAGCTAATATAAATATTTTATGTTAATATTTATAATTTTTTATGCTACATTCTACGTGTTTTTCTCACAATGCAAATTTTGTTTTACTATATATGCGACATATGTATTTTTTTTCATCTAATTTGCATTTGTTATCATCTTAATATTTTTCTCTTTTTACGTTATGTTTTACCATGTTAGGAAATTTTCATTTAGAGTGTACTGTGGCAGTTTTACTATGTATAAAGATAGGATATTATCTAGTTCGCACTGTTGTGTTTACTTTATGTTAATAATTTTATTTATTTTTTGTGATGGTCTCGTATTTGTAATTGTTTCCTTTTATTTAATTTTATTGTGTATGTCTTGAGACCCAGTATTCTATGCTTTTAACAGTTAGGACGCGAAAGCAAGTAAAGGTGTTTGGGTAGTAGCTAACATCCATTGACCCACAGGTTCTAATCCCGACTCCCCATTGGGTGGAACATTAGGTCCACCTTAAGCTAGTCCCTACATAAGAGCTTAGCTCTCTCTCTCTCTCTCTCTCTCTCTCTCTCTCTCTCTCTCTCTCTCTCTCTCCTCTCTCTCTCTCTCTCTCTCTCTCTCTCTCTCTCTTTTAACGACCATTCTGAAACTTAAATCTATAGTTACGACTCTCGCCTGAACGTAGGTGCAGGGTAGGAATTTAAACGCAGTACTTAGGGTTTCTTAGCACCATTGGTGTTCTCAGTGATTATTAAGTGTATCCAGCAACAGTGAGTGCCTTTTCTGCCCCATTACTAGGATTAATATTTAGGAGCTAGAAGTTAGTCATATACGTGTTTGAGTGTTTCTCTGCGACTGTAAGGCACCAGTTTTGATTATTTTCCTCTCCTTGCGAGACCCGCGCCGGCCAACTTTTGCTTGCAGTGGCGTCTAACATAATGTTCTGGAAGCTTTTGCCCTATTTGAGATGCCATATTAATTTTAATTAAATGGCGTTCCAACTGAGCTGGCCACTAAATTTTGTTCTAAAGAAACTAAATATTAATATTTTTTGAAAGTGCATTAACTTTAATCATTTATTTTTGTGTCGGAACTCATTTTAGTGCAACGAATACCTGGGATCAGCTAGGCTAGGTACGGACACTTTTTACTTATTTTTAGGAGAGTTGTATGTCTTTTAGATTTGCAAATTGCAGCAAGGAAGTTTTCAACTAGACAGTCCAGAAATAATAAGAGCATAAATCAGTATTAAATAATTAGTGAATAAATACTGCACTAAATTTAAAGTGGCTTGGTGGTCCTCTACATTATTTCCGTTGCTAACCCTGTGTTACCTATGTTTATTAGTTACTTGCCGGTTGTTGTTGAATATAAATTACGCTATGTTGAGTTGTTGATCTACGCAAATTGTGTACTAAGCAGTGGTCCAGTCCTACGAGAGGTGTTCATATGGTCAATGGTTCATATGGTTCGTATGGCCAGCCAACCTCCGGATCTGGCAAAACAGTACTCACGGCTTGGTAGGTTTACACTTAACTGTATTTGAATTCAAAGGGTAATATTTGTGTTGTGTTTTAATTATCTGTCTACTGCCCGAGTACACACTACACATAAATGTATAAAAATTTTAATGTTAGACCATACCTGGGAACACAAGCATAATTTCAGTGTAAATACCTAACCTATTTACACACAGACCATTTTATGTCAGCCAACACAGTTTATTTCAGCTGATAGCATTTTTTTATTTCATAAATTAATGGCTTACCCTAGCTCGGGTCCTTAAAAGATTATTACACATGGGGCTTATTTTTATAGTAGCCAGTTGTAGGTTACAAAATTTATCGTGTTGCTAAAATGCCAAACTGTTTAGTTCATGTTTAAATCGCTAAAGGCAAAGATAGATGTTATTTATTCATTCGTTATGCTACACTTGCAGATAAAGCCTTTTAAGAGACAATTATATTATAAATTCTAATAAGCAAATTTGTGGAATATTTCGTGCATATATGACATTTGCATGAATTCAAGAAATTGTTTCGTTCACTTACATACATTATTATGATCCAAATTTGTCTACGATAAACAGTCATTTTATTGCACCTATAAGTATGGTCATATACAATATTTGAAGTTTGTAGATATTAACAGCACTTTCGAAAGCTTAATCTCGTTGCATATATACTCCCGTCATACCCCAGTACAAACTTCTTTGTGCGACATATGTTATAACAGTTGTTCAGAAGTCATCTGGATTTATTCAGTAAGGTCGTGTCCCAATTCGTCTAGTACTCTCTCGTTCACTCTCGACGCCATAGAGTGATCTCTCTGATATTCTATTTCAAGAGAGTTCGCGCGAGAAGAAGGGTGGAAACGATGTTTACTATTTACTTTCTCTTGCACCCTTTTGGCAGCCATATGGTTTTGACGTAAAATTAAATACTTCAAGCGTGGGTTTCTTGTAAATAGTAAACAAAAGTTCGTTATTTTCCACGCAATTACAATCTTTGTAAAATGCATAGTACTAATGCAATTAAAAACCCTTACGCAAAAGTAGCGGTTATGGGTCTTGTAATGTTTGTAGTAGGTTATTTGTTTTACAGTCAACAGTACAATTTTGAAATAAATGAATGTGTTTGTGCAATCGTGTTGAGTTAAATCTTCAAAAAATGTTATTCGCTTACTACGGAAAATTGGAGGGGTGGCCATTAGGCATTAGGCAAATATTTTTCACCATTTCTTAATTTTTCCGCCTCAGAAACAATGCCGATGGCGCCCGAAGGCTCACAAATGGTGGGCGTCTCAAATCTCTCATAGTAGCCGAGAGTGTGTGAGAGTGAGTCTGAGAATGTCAGAGTAGAGAGAGAGATAGCCAGACAAAGAAAGATAAGGAGAATCACGTTTTTTTAATTGGGTTGTGACAGCAAGTTATGCCTATTGCCGTTAACAATATAAACGTGTACAGGTGCGATTACTGAAGTTTTTCTTAATTAGACATATTTACCTAAGAACCATAATTTATCGAGCACTCAAGCATTTTCTGCTTTCCCTTAAACAAGCGATATGAACTACAACGCAATTTGTGTCAATGGATATAGGCCTAATACAATGTAACTGCTAGACTACAGATGTAAATTTAAAACGCCCGACGCATTGCATATGTGAAATATATTAGCGTTTAGCGTTCGAAGTGACATCACAAAATCGTGTAACCCGAATGGTGTGCCGCCCACAGAACTGACACGTGCAAGTTGTCTTGTAGCCGAGTGCACCAGGGGGATTGGAATGCCTAGACCTAACGACACCGGGGTTCTTCTGAGGAGGCGTCCTGCCTGCAACCGGGGTGCACTGCTGCAGCCTCAAGACATGACGTCTACGTCGTTCTCAAGAAGCTCGTAACTGACAGCACAACTGCAGCACCTATTATTCCTACCATTTTAGGGCATTGCACGGTGAAAAGGGCAGTTTAGTTAAAAACGTGCCCTGACAGTACATAACTAGGCCGAGGATGTTCAGTGTCATTCGGCAGTCGAACGAGAAGGCTTTCTCGCGTGCTTGTCTCCCACGGCAAATTGTTCGCACTGTTTATAAATTGGACATATTGGTGTGAACGTAAATTAATTGTAATCTGCATGCTAATTATTTACACGTCTTTAGTATAATAACCACTTGTTGCAGTCATTTAATATAGTATTTGCGAACTAGCTCGCACCGATTATCTCCTTGTTTCTGTATGTCTGTTAACCAAAATTTTTTAACATTAGAAGTCATTTTTTATGGATAAATAGGAATTATAAAATAATCTACCCTTTTTGCAAATATATAGAAAACTTATAAACTAATTAATGAGTGTTTTCTACATTTGGGGAAGGAACTGACGTTATTTTATTTTTTATTTTTTCTGATTTGGTCTTTCCTGAAATGGCGATACTTGTGATACCACGATTTATTTGATTTACTGGAGAGAGCTACAGGCAAAAGTGGTACCACAAAATTAAAATTTAAATACTGATATGTATTTAAACACGAACAATTTTCTGTAGCCGAACACTATGCCTTCACGCTATTCATTTATATTTGATTGCAATGTTACGTATTTACTTGGTATAGGTGCAAACAAGTATTCAATAACCGAAACTGTGTGGTACTCTATGCGTAGCTATCCTAACCAAGGATGTTTGTCAAACTAAAAATATATGTGTCAGACTTATTATTATGCTTTTGTCAAACTAAAATATAATCTTGGATCTACACCCATTCATTGAGACACTAAATACTGTAAGCAACAATTACAGTTACTACCACAGCATTTTTTACTTCGCCATCTGGTGCTTATAGCTGATGGGAGAGGATGGCACTTTTCGTTAACGTACTGTCCAGTGAACAACGCATGCTTATCGCATGGTTACTTACTTTTCGTATTCCGCATGTCTTAGAAGGCTCTCAAGAGGACCATTTTCAAGCTACTGGAAACTAATAAGAATATCTCAAGTATTTATTGGTGTCCGCGTATCAAGGATAAATTACAGACCATGGTTTATTACGGGAAAAGTTGAGTGTTCTCTAGGATTCAACGTACTCTACACTTGACCGACAGTTTTCTCTCCTTATTGGCTGCCATGTACGAGTGAATTCACTGAACAATGGAAATTCTGATCATGTAAATCACAACATTTGTGATTACTCTACAAAAATTTTCGCCGAGTCAAAACTTTATCACCCAATGATAAATTAAAAAACTAGCTAGAGTGTTATCGTAGATATGTTGGCTCAAAAATTTACGTGATTTTCCAGAATCTCTAAATATTAAAAAGCGAATAAGGAAAAAAATTATTCTAAAACCTTCAGTACATTATGTTGATATCATTAGCTCAAGCTAAACCTTGTTTAACTCCGTTAACCAGCCACATATTGTTTATGCTCACCCGTCGAAAGGATAACAAGAGAACAGCGAAAACCGACATGGCTAAAAATAGGGTGGTTAGAGAAGAAATCATAAACTATATTTTATCGCTCGTCTCACCTAACAATGTTCACATTCAGTATTGCATTTTAAAATTGTTACTAATACATGAATACATTAATCACAGAAGTATGAAATTAGCATAGCTTAATATTACTGCAAATAATATACCATTAACGTATTAAAGTCTGCTGTGATATCCAAAATGAGAAACGTTGTCATAGTTTTAACCTGCGATTTCATTAATTTTAAGACTTTTTACATGCATCTTTATAACGTATTTGATGTCAACCTCCATTGCAATGTTGGCTACACACTGGTCTACAATGCGGTTCACTCTAAGTTATATGTACGCGCATTTTTAATATTACAGTAACACATTCCGAAATACTAATATAAAGTGGATTACATTTAGGTATATTCACCTTACAAAATAATACAAAAACCAATATAATCTCAGATAATAAAATTATTAATACAATTACAATACCGGAATCGTCCAAAAAATTTGTCTTTATTAGCAAAAAATTATCTTAAAAAAAACATAAATGCTAATTTTGCAGAGGTATCTCGTACTTCTTATAATATGGAGTCATTTGTAAGTTTTCTGATGCATAATTAACGAGGATTTTCAATATGGTATAAAATTTTTCATGCAATCAGGCAACCCAGAATAACGTTTCCAAAGCTTTGGATAATGTGTGTGCTTCTTAGACAACTAGAAGTTGCATAACCTATAAAAACCGGCGCTTCCATGTTTTTGCTGGGATTCATGCCTTTGGATAACCTCTGGCCCATTTTAATTTTTGCTTACACATGTTTTATGAGCTGGGAGGAAAGATACAAATATTTTCAAGGCGGAAATCCGGAAGTGTCATGATACGTATAGATTCGGGGGGAAAAAACTATTCACTGGGAATGTTTACCATAACCGAGTTGAGAATATCATCAGTTAAACTAATTACAAAATAAAATACCGATTTATTTAACAGCCGCAGTTAAAAACATTTTAAACGACACACAATCAACTACAGGGCTGAGCTTCGTTTTTCAAGTACCAATATGAGTAAACCATATTTACGGAAGAATTCACTGAAAATTTTCCCGGTAAGTATTAATCGCCTGGCGAAGAGCTGTAATCATTATTTTCTGTAAATAATGAGTAGTTATCTGCATAATTAAGCCATATAGTGTGATTATTGTGATTAGAGTATTATCGAAATATTTTCGAAGAAATTCTTTTTTAGTATTTTCTGTTAATCTTATGTATTTTCATTTATATGGCCTGTATGAAAAGTCGTGTATCAGCACTTGAAGCTAGTTTTGAGGACAGATGTTGCTAAATAAACACATTTTGATATAAATCTTAAACTCTCGCAATGAATAAGTCTAAGCTTAGTGTGTTTTCGCGATGTCGTTCTTGAGATTGCCGTTCATTAATAGTTACTTAACTAGTATCGCGAGCAACCAAAAATCTCGTCTCGCAAAATTAACGTCCGTAGTTGACCTGAGACTCATACTTGTGCACTCTTTTAGATTATATTTGAAATATGTATTATTAGTTAATACTAAAATGTATTTGCCTTGTACTGTCTGAAAATCATTTTGATTTTTACGATCGCAGTGAGTGTAACCATGATTATTACGAAATGTCTATTTCCCAACCAATCCGACAGCGTATTTGCAGGGCTGCATTTCACATACCACTACATAAAAGTAATTAATTGATAAATTCCTGGTTTTTGAATAGAAGCATAGTTTATTGCAACGTTGTCGCGATAGTTATTTTTAATAAGGATTTTCCGAAGAAAACTATTTTAACGTTTTACAATATTTGTTTCATATTCCAAAAATATTTTTGACACTTATTCTCTTACGCTGCACTACACTATCGATAATTGTTAAAACTAGGTTTCTTTGGTAAATTTATTGAAAACTATTAACAATTATTAGCATTCAGTTTTTTATTGCAAATACAGAAATTTTATTCAGAAATATAATTGCCGTAGGTTTATTACGATAATGTACGTTTATAATACACGTTACTCTAGATATAAAACATGTCAAACTGCAGACATTGTGGAATTAAAATCCAGATATTGCTCTTCTCATGCCGAAATTTTGTACATCTAAGCTTCAAGCTTTTTGCTGTGTTTATTCGACGCCATGTTAATTAAGTATTATTCTCCATTATTTTTTACATTTTACAAGTAGAATTATTAATGTTTTTTAACGCCACGTAATTTTTACATTTAAATGCATTGTTCAGCACAGGTAATCATGCAATGAGGAAAAAATGGTTAATCAACACTAACAGTGGAGTGTAACTCCAGAAAAGCATGCGTAGGCATAAAGAAAGGACTTGATTTTGGCTATGAAGAGACCTTTGAACGTCTGTATAAAAAAAAATCAAAATATCTAATACCAGCTGATTAAAGAAACCAGAAAATAATATTAACAAAGTACATCTCGAGAAGTGATTATTAATTCACTCGTATCTCATGACTAGAAACTCATCTGAAGACTATCACATGAAACATTCTCAAGACGAGACCTGAGTAATGAGATCTGAGGAACGACTACTAAACATAGCCCTATGTTTTGTGTATCTATGTATAAAGGCATGTGTGCACGTGTACCTTGTAGCATGTCTTCCCACTGAAATTTTCCATTTCACGACAATGTCAATTTTAACAGACATGGTGACCAAGTAAAGGGCATGTAGATATTTAAGTCAGCCATATGATAAATACTGTATCAGGTGGAGGGTTTCTATAATGTAACTGGGTGTACACTTTTATAGCAAATTATTTTACTAACTTCGGTTCCGAAGATCACAATGGTAAGAGCGGCCAAAACATTTCCATTCATTATCCACTCTATAGGATAGGTCTATTTGGTCAACAAATGAACATGTATAACACACGCTTTTGCTTATACTACATTACATATTATTTTGTACATTGTGTAGACTAAAGTGTTGCAACGTGTTAATACATCTTGCACTCGTTAATTGAGGGTGATGTACGTCAGTTTCACCCTACAGTGGAAATCGTACACCTCATCATCAAGACGTTTTTTTCTCAGTTAAATTAACGTCGTGAAATTTAAAGGAAAGAGACTGATCAAAATCGACTATGTCGCATTGAAGTATGGGACAGGTATCAATCACCTATTGATTAGTTATTGTAGTTACATAACACCTGATGAGAATTGACCACAACACTAGACGGAAAAGGCTTAAGCAATCCCATTACGACCGGAGTATGAAACCATAAACTCAAATATAATCATTAAAGTTCTGTGTTCATTAAAAAGACTCCAGTGTTCTCATTCATTTTAGTGGATAAATCTAAATACGTAAACGAATGTTTAAGCTATGTACATAGGATAGTTTGGAAATGGCGAATCAGCTCTGGTCTACCTCCTGTAAGTAGAGCTGAATAACACATTAGGTGACAATAATACTAAAACTATTTATGGTGGGACATTCATCTTCTGGGAGTTGCTCCTCTGCTCATGATTTTTGTGTTAGACGTGGCTAACATAGGTCGCGAGGTGATTCGTCATTCCCAATCCATCCTGTATATAGATTAAGTTTTATTTAATTAATAACCAGGTGATTTTTCTGAAGTAATTTACTCACTTAAGGATTTAGTTGTATCTTAAATATGCATAGATTTTCATGAAAATTGAATTATGTTGTCTTGAAAAATAAATAAAGAGACAGAAATGGATTACTGTATGCATAGGAGCACATTTGTGTGATTATGACAGTCACCAACTATAAGGACAGAAAAATAATAATTTATTTTTACCATATCAATACAGGATGGAATGCGGGTGTACCCACCAGTTTATGATGGTTTTAGTTCAAGCCATCAATTAAGAATTAATGATAACAAACAATTTGATTTGAACTGATTTAGAGTGTATCAAGGAGTACATCTCAACTTCATAATTAATGAGACTACTTTCTTTTACATTGATGCAAATAGTTATTGGCCTATATTAAGTATTTAAAAGCTTAGATCGAAGATAGCCGATGACGTCACGTTGACAGGATTACCCTTGAAGATAGAACCAGAAACATATGCTACAATAATTGCGACGATTTTATTATCGTCAACATAAATGTTTAGGTTTTGGTTACCGTTGGTAACTCTTGGTAACCATAACAGTCAAACTTTAAGTAAGAAGTGTTATTATAGGCCTATAAGGTTTCGGTTACAGTTGGTAACTTATGGTGATCAGTGTTGTTAATATTTTGGTAACTATGCTTCAGTACATAATTTTTATAAGAAAAGGCCGGCCTTATATTCCTATGTTATCAGTATTTATAATTGCACATTTGTGTATCGCGTATATATTTTTAGTATGAAAGTATAATATAATTATTATGGTGATATAACTTTTATGTTTGTTGTTTACAAACAAAACGTAAGACTCAGTGTGAAGGATTGCCGTTAGGCTTCGCTCCTAGCGGGCGTGTGACATCACCTGATCGGCTGCGCAGGTGTAGCGCCAGCCACTGTCGTCGGGAAGTCGTCTGAGAGTCAAGTGACAGTAGAGTCGCCACCTAGACCGTCGCCGAGCGGAGTACTTGTGTAGTATGAGTCGGACAGTCGTTATGCAGTGAGGCTGTGGGCGAGTGCTTAGTTGGATGGCCGGCCGGTAAAATGCAGACAATGCCGACCGATGTGAAGCTGTTGTTCGCGAAGTATTATGAGAACAAACCACGGCTACTAAAATTACGCGAAGATGCGTACTCGTGCTGGCATAAAGTTGTGGTGCAAACCAATCGCGTAATTTACTAAAGACAGTGTAAAGCTACGGGCCGAATGCAAAGTAGTTTTCTTTACAGACGAACTAAAGTTCACGATGTGCCCGATCTCTTTCTTATTGCCACTGAAGTGACTAGCTACTCTGGGGTTGTGAATCTATCGTCACGAGTTTTTGGCATGTTCAGAACGAGGGAATATTCGCTCGTTTGGTTAAAAATATAGTAACCCAATATTTTGAAGTTTATGACGTTCTTTACGAAATTTAAATTTTTAAAAAATCGTTTATGGGGCTTTGCTATTCACAAAATGTTAAGTTACGAGTACGTAATTATTAACGGGTGTGAATCGATCGTCAGTGTGGAAGACCAATCGCCGGGCAAGGCGATTACGCACAGAGGTGTGTAGCTATGGAGCAGTGTTCCTGGCGAGCTGCTGGTCGCGTTCGATGGTGACTCAAATTCTCCGAGGCTGTTCCCGAGTCGTCACACCTAGTTTACTGTGTGTAAGGCCACTACTGGTTTATTTGTTGCCTTGTTCTTGCGTGCACGTTTTGAAGTGCGTCTGCATCAGGTATGTCTGTGACGTCCTTTTTATGACGGGGTTTGCTGGAACGATTTCTTACATAGTCATCGGGAAGTCATTGTTCTGTGTGAATATTTGTGATCTCGCTATGAGCGAAGAACCACGCGACTCCTATTAAAAATAACTGTAGTAAAGTGATAGGCCAAAAAGATTTTAAATATCATTCACGATTTCAGAAGTTCAAGTAAACTCATGCTTAGTGACTTTGATGGTGAAATATGTGCGAGAAAATTTAGTACATTTCTAATGGTCTGTGCTTTCATGAATCTAACTATCTGAGACGTAAAATATAGTTTAAAGAGGGACCAGAATTTTTTACATTGTTTACAATAACTGTAAAAGGTGATGTAATGCTTATGAATACAGTGTATAAGCTAACTTATCATTAAATGTACGAAAGTCACAGAAAATTGGCCTATGAGAACGTTCTTTCAGTCACTTTAAGGAACTGTCAACTGAATGTTGTTGGATCGTTACTGCGCAAATGTACTAAATGGAATGTAATTGTCATATAAGGTACGTAATTTTGAGACGAGATTGCTTTCTGCCCCGCGGAGGTATGCAGGTGTTTTGTAAAGAGCCGTTTGGAGTCATTTTGCCTCTATTTACCACCAATGTTAATATTTACTAGCAAATTACTATACACTCTTTTGAAACGCATTTTTCTGGACACACAAAAAGTACTTAAAATCTTCAAAATGGAATTTTTTGAAGTCTAAAATATCATTTTAAATATTAATTTTTGCTACTTAAAACACGCAGTTTTTTCTGCACAGGCATCTTATACGAGATAAAGTGTATTTCCCATCAAAAACTAGTCAATGTTTTTACCTAGATGGGTAAATAATTTTATTTGTGATTCAATACCGTATTCAGCATTGCCTAACTATTAATAGTTTTTAATTAACTTAATAAAATCTGTTTTAATGCACAATACTGCAAAATACGTTTTGGACATAGGCGTGTTTTGAAATACAGAGTACCTGAAACTTCTCAGGTCGCATGACAGCTTGACACAGGTAAGTGGGCTTACCATCTCGATGACATCAATGTCATTAGAGACGGTGCAAGTTGCACAGGAAGCGAACACAGAAGCCCGTGAAGTGTATTTGCAGTTCAGGAGATCTATGCTGGAAAAACCATTCGAACGTTCGTCCGTATACGAGTTGTTTCTCCCAGCGGACTTTATTTTCGTGGTGACTAGCCAATAATTCAAGTGGGTTATGTTGATTTTAAACAGGCGGTAACTTTTTTTCTGTAACCAATATGGCAGTGGCTGAGTTTAGGTTTCAGATATTAAAATTGTTGAATATATCTTCCAACTACATTACAGATAATCAATTTGAATAGTAGCTCAAACCTACGCCGAGGCCGAAAACATAACTAATATAGTTACGAGTTTATTTTTCTAAGGGGATATTTTAGTGCTATTTTAATAAATCGACAACATTTAAAATGTGGCACAGAGAAATCTGAATATAAGTAAGATTCCATTGAAACACTTTGGAAACATTTAATTATACTTGCGTAAATGCTTAATGTTAAATAAACAACAATTTGTTTTCAAAATGTAGACATTTAGTAAACCTTTCTATATGTTATAAACTGATAAGTATATATTTAAATAATTTACACTTACACACAACTAAAATTCTTCAATAATAATTATTATAATTTATTACTTTTAGTGCTATCTAGTTATTTCCAACGTAACTATTACTATCGTATACGAATTTCACGATGTGTTTGTGATACGAAACTGTGTGTAGAATTACAGTGTTCCAAGTTCCATAAATACATTCTCTTAACATGAATGATTGAAATAGCAGCTCCATACGAATTGAAAACATCAATTACTGGAGTTCGCTCGCTTTCGACCACACAGACAAAGTTCGTATACAAATCTCGTATACGAAGACCAAGTTGGTGTTCAAGCATACTAAAACTGCAATCCATTCAGTGCGGCGGGCAGTTGGTATACGAATGTGAACTCCAGCATAGGTCCCCAGGCGTGGAAATCATTAATATCGCCTCATTTCAAGTGTTGCCACTGTAATATAAATAAATAAATAATGGAGCGTCGATACATTACGAAGGGAAGTGGGAAGTGAAGTGCTCAGCCAAATAAAAAAAAGCTGAAACATTTGCAAGAATACTACAGCAGGAAAGGTCACACTACGTTTAGTAAGTAATATTCATAATTCCAAGACTCTTACGACTTTAAATACATGTGTCAAAACTTAACACAATTAACCAGATTTTTGTTATCTTACAATAGGTAACTACGTTCATCGTAGATTCAAATTTTCAATCCCTGGACGCACTCTTTACCCTAGGAAACTTATGTTTACGATTAGTTTATTTCATTAATAGAAAGAAATTACTTTTATTCTTATTTATAGTTTTTAAAGAATAAAAGTTTTATTACTATACACAGAAATGTTTCGGCTAGGTTCGCTTAAATCGTGGTAACATCTTTTGAAGTTCTGGAAAAATTTGTGTTTTCAACATATTAGTTGAAATATTGAAATTAAGTCTTTCACACTAACCTAAATTAACACCTGCTAACAACACACACATCAGTGGCCAGACCGAGATCCGAACTAGAAATCTTGTGGTCTGAAGGCTTGTGGCATTTGCTAGTTACTTTTTAATAATCCTCTGTGGCATAATCTGAATATACAAAATGTTTTACCCTCTATCAATTTATGAATCATTGTAGAATGATTTACTGTTATTTTCTCTATAAATAATTCCCAATGAACTATACGATTATAGACCACCTCGCCAACCTCCCATGCCGCAGTTGGTTGGTGCGCCGCCGATCTGTGGTGCGGGAGGTTCTGGGTTCGAATCCCAGGTATGGCATGGATGTTAGTCTAAGTTAGGTCATCAGTAACTTAATAAGCCATCCCCTTATAAGCCTTCGGGCATAACACTGGGAGGCGTTAATAAGTCCAATCCAATAGACCACGTCATGTTGTTTAATTTATCGTTAATTTTAACGCATGTCTCAAAGTGCAGAATTCAAGTACGTCCATAAATAAAATTCCACTGATTACATCTTTGTAGTTGCAATATGTCCTGTTTGGTGTTGAAAAGGTGTAATTAAAAAGGGGATTTTATTAGGAAACTATAAGTCGTGTAGTTATTATGCAGGGATAGGAGGCTAGAAGAAACATTTTGTACTTTGCATAACACACTTTTGCCTCGTGTAAAACTCTCGTGGAATCTTGAACTCTGAAATATTTGTAGAAACAAAACTCATGGACATGCCACTGAATAATTGCAGAAAAATGAAAATACATCATGGTATAAAATATATTTAATTAGTTTGAAGCTGAACTATAAATAATAAATATTCAAAATTAAATTGTCTGAAACAAACTTCAACAAGATTAAAAATTGTGTGGTATTCAAGTTAAATTAAGCGTAATAAGAAAATAAAATCAATTACTGTTATTGCAAGTAAGATTACTGTAAATTGGAATTGTAACACCTTCCTCACAAGATAAAACTTAATGAAGATAATGGAATTTATTTAAAATAAAATAATCAAACTGCTGCATTAAAGATAAACTTGAAAATAAAATGAATTTAGGTTAGTGTTTCCGAGAAGTAGTTCTTAATTTTGTGCCTTTTTCCTCCTGACACGAGTTTACTGAGCTCCATGTTACGGTAGTGCAAAATATCAGTCTCAAATCTCGTGATAAAAATTATCTCAAACTTTCTTTTTAACAACACGCTAAAGTTTCAAATAAAATTAATGTGATTTCAAAGTTCAAACTGATTAAAGTTAGGTCTTTCAATTACAATTTGCTCCGTTGCTTAGCTAGTTGGTAGTGCTGGACTACTGGGTACTACCGTCATTAAACATATTAATTACCACTTGAGAGTTCTGAAAATATGTCATCTTAGGTAGAAAAGTTTAGGTTTCTGGAGATTACTTGAATTTATCAATAATCAGATGGCTGCAAAATGACTAAAGTGTCACCTGGATGCAGGCTATACAAAAGCCTGTGACATTGCATTGCGTCACTGAAATTCCTCGGCGCCTTATTAGGCCGGTCACCAATAATAAATTAGCTAGTATGTTCTTAAACTTTAATAAACTATAACATGTGGGATAAAAACCTCAGCTAAACTTGTGTTGATGCTGGAGATTGTCCTATCGAAAATCCCAGCGAATAATCTCGCCGCAGGACCTTTTACTTCCTGCAACTTCCTCAAAACCTGATCTAATAGGCGAGTTTCTCGGTCAAACTAAACGGAAATAAAATTAAAACATTAATGCTGTTCCAAAATAACAAATAAAAAATTATTATATTTTAAAATATTATTTTAATATAAAAATTAATAATTATACAATCACGTAAATAAACAAGTAGATATTAACATATTTAGATCATAACCTCATCACAGAATTCATGTCAGCATGTCGTAGAATAATATAAATAAAAAAAAAATAAAATAAAATATGGATTGGTGAGCTACAAATAAAAATATTACGTGTTTTTAATAAACTATTTATGAACCTAAGAGAGGTTTAAATAATTAACCTTATTCAACATAATATGTAAATAAGTGTGAGCTGGTGTCCAAAACACAACCAATATAATAAGTAGACGATGACTGTCTGTCTGTCCGCCTTTAATACCTCTAAGTCCCTTGAACCTCAACAGAAGTTCTTCAAATTTTGCAGAGCGAATCCTCAGCGTAAAATGCAGGTCAAATTCAAATTTCAGCAAGATCAGAGTACACAATTATTACCTATTTCCCTAAAAAAAAGTAATTTTTTAATTACTATTTCCCTATGAAAAATTTTGTATTAAATAATAGAGATATGAAGGTAGTGAAATATAATTTTTGTTTACTTGTAATGTCTTGCTTCAATGTTGAGTGGCTCAGTGGATAGAACTATGTTAAAAGGTGCCGCAGTGGATTAGTGAATAGAACTATATCAAATGGGGCCACAATGGCCAAGTGGATAGATATATATCAAATGGGGCCACAGTGGCCAAGTGGATAGATATATATCAAATGGGGCCTTAGTAGCTCAGTGGATAGAGCAATTCTAAGTGGGGCCTTAGTGGCTCAGTGGATGGAGCGATTCCAAGTGGGGCTACTAAGGCCCCATTTGATATATATCTATCTCATAAATTTACATAATTAATTTCACCTAAATCAGTTTACCATAAATCACCAATTCCAGATGAAGTTACTTACATTCCAAGGAAATTTTTTTTGAATGGTTTATGTATATTCGCAAATGGATGAAATTTCTTATATTTTTTAGGAACTTTAATTTAGGATTTATTGATTGAATTAAAACTTTTATAAATAACTATACAATTTTTTTTGTATTACATTATTTTATATTATTATTTTTAGTTACTTTCTAACACTTCACACACAGTGTTATTCAATGATTGAAATATATGTTTTTTTTTTGTATTTCTTTAAAGTCTATAAACCTGCAAATATTAATTTCAAACATTTCAGCAGTTTTTATACCATCGACTATTGTAAAATTGTTTTCATAACCATTTTTAAAACAAAAGGTTTTCAAAATGTATACGGTGTCCTCTTATTACTATTCTTAAAATAGTTATATTATACAGGTTGTTCCAGGCATAGACGTCCAAACAGAGGCAGATGATAGAGGGGCCCAAGACCAACCAAAATTACCAATATATGTGGTCCGATTCTGGACCATTTAAAAGTTACGGAATTTGTTCCAATGTTATGGACCTACTCCACACTACACTAAGAAGGTAATGATTGTGACGAAAGTGACCCAGGAAAGTAATATATGTAGAAATGGTAGCTGACAAGTGGAGTCACATAACCAAACATCATTCATGCTATCTGGACAATACAAAACTTTCGCACAAATGTTTATACTATCCAAAAAAAAAAAGGGACCTATAGCATTAATGGCCCTTATTCCAGCTACTGCCTCAATTCATAAAATTTTTATTAGCATTTGCAACTTCATTTATCAAAGCAGAATTTTTTTAAATTATCAAATTTTTATTTTCGCTATAGTGATTTAATTCAATTTTAAACCAGAATTTTTAGTAAACATGATATTTTAATATCAGTTAAATTTTTTTTATGATCATTACAAGTAAAATTTTTAGTTAATTCCAACCGTTTTATAATCAGTTTTAAAATATTTATCTAAAAACAGATTAATGGCTTCCCGTATAAATATCTAATTATGTAGTATTTCGCTGTCTTTGAAATAATTTGTCAATTCATTAGATTTATATCTTTTTCTTATAATAACAATATCAATGTTTCAGGATTTAATAAAATATTTCAAATGCATCTGTATTATTTTCGTTCGGTTATTCAACATTTTAGAATATTCAAACTCTAGAAAAGCCGTCATAGACAACATTGGCAAAAAAAATTTATAAGCTGCTTAATTTAAACATAAATGTTTTTGAAGGAAAAAAAAGAAACAAAATATTTTTCACACATTATTACATGTTTAAACAATTCAAATTATAAACCACTATATAAAGTAGACAATTATAGAATTTATTTATATTTTCCATATATTGAGTGTGAGGAATCTAACCACAGAGATAATGAAATAGAGAGGCAAAAGTATGTAGAGACAAAATTAAATTGTAAATTTTGATATAGCCAAAAGTGGTTAATCGTATTTTTGTTCATACAATTAGTAATATTTAAGCAAAAATATTTTAATCTAGATTACATCTGTTTTATTAATCCAAGAGTTGTGAGAATTTTCAAAACCCAAATATTTTTTCACTTTTAGTTTTTAAAACTTTTTCGACCAAAATATTCATCAGGATAGTTTGTTTTCATAATTTCATATTCATAAAACTACCCATAATTTCTTCTCCTTTTGTATCTTTTAATTTGTACCTTGGTATATCAAAATTTAAAACTTTACAAATAGTAAACAATTAGCTGTATAAAATTCTTCAAAATAAATTTTTAGTTTGTTCACACGAACAATATTTCCATCTTTATATTTTGGTTTAGTAAACACAACATTTGTTTGCAATAAATGGTTTTCATTCTTTTTAATGACTTCAATCAGCTTCATGCCAATAGTGCTGTGCTTTGTGTTGTTGTAGTCTTTCACTAATTCATCCAATATATTTGTCCGTTTATAATTGCCATCAATAAAGTAAACATTTCTAATTAATACATATTTGTTTAAAATAAATGTTTGAAATAGGAATAATTAATTTAGTTTTTTGGTTCTTCCTTTTATCTTTTTCTTTTCCACAACTCCTTGCCCAATTTGAATGTCTATAGCGAAATTATGGTTTTGTTATTTTCTAATGGTCATTTATTTTTATAATTTGTTCAACACAATTATAAATAGTGCTGGAACCTATCTTAAGCTCTGAGCAATTCTAAAATGTGAAATAATAATGGCATGAAACCACCACAGATAGTGTCTAATGCCATTTTAAATATAGTATATTTATAATAGGCAATGATAAAGTTTATCTTAATAGTTTGTTTTCTTGTATTTTTTCCTTTTGAATGTTTTTTAAATATATATTTATACCTAAATATTTGATTTGATTAACTGGTTTATAATTTTTTTTATATTTTCTTTGATATAAAAGAAATTTATTTATATTTAACAAACACTAATAATGATATTTTAATCCGGCATGGCAGACATGTTTTAAAATTGAAAAGCTATACTTCATTATTTATAATTCTAACTAACACATTAAAATACCCCAACCCAATTTTCTTTTAGTAAATATACTATCAAAAACATCTGCTGAAGTTATTTACTGTCCTACAGAGTACTTTTATATAACATAGTTGCTTTAACTTCCTTTTGTTCAATATTACTATCTTCATGTCTAAATTCTAAATATTTTTTTAATATGTATAAAATATAATTTTAAAGGCTACATTTCATTAAATAATTTGTTTTTCGATCTTTACTAATATTCAATTTAATTTAATAAATTTACCACTACAATAAAAGACTGATAAATACATTTCTGGTAAGTTAAAAATATTTCCTGCCCAAATTATTATTCCTTTTCCATGATGTAATTCATTCTTTTGTAATGAATGGGGAATAACATTTAAAACTCTTCTTAGATATGGATAGGAGTGCAGTCATTTAGGAGGTTCTAAACAGCGAGGTCCTGAAAGTCGAAGATGGTGAATAGAGGTGAGTATGGAGTACAATCGGAATGTAAGGGTGGGAGAAACGGAAAATACTGAGGAAGCCCCAGACCAGCGGCAGTGTCCAGCACGATTCCAACTCGCGAAAATCAAGGAGTGGCCCCGCCGGGAATTGAACCCAGTTCGCCATGGTGAAAGACGAGTAGTCTGGCCACTATACCACCTTTCAGTTATTAAGACCTCAGCTATGTAAGTGATGCCCGAATCCCTCGCTCACTTGCTCAACCACTGTCTGAAAATAAAAATTAATTGTATTGACATAAATAAATTGTATGCGGTCTTTGATTTAAATTACGAAATATTTTATGTTACAGGATGCATATCAGATACGAATTAAATAATTCCATTTTGTGGGCGCACCAGGATTTGTTCACAAAACCAGGATTCGTTTACAAATTTTGGATATCATCAGATCACTACTGAAGAAGAAACTTAATGAACGGGTGAGTTCAAAGTACATATTATGCTGTAATTTGAATTTAAAAAGAATTTTTTTTTTTTTAACACATAGCTATTTTGTTTTACTACTCAGCGAAAAATATCTATATTGTTGCGAAAACATTTTTACAATATCAAAGTTTCGAAACGTTACAATCTAAACAAATGGCATCAGTAAAAATAATTTTCTGCCAGAAATAGGGTTTTTCATCCATCTCTTGACTAATCGATCTAAATTCTACAAACGGGAATGATTTAAATTTTAAGTACTGATAATTTTAGTCGATGAACCTCAAAATACTATAACAGAAACTAAAATTCTTGCTCAGAAAACAAATTCAACAATGAATGTAGAACTATTAAATCATTTATACATATAAGTGTTTCCAGAAAAGTCTCTATGATATCTACAAACCCATTACTTTTATATTCATCTTTTCATCAAATACCAGTATGCATTGACAGTCTACTAACTAGTGAGAAATATTGAGATAAATGTTGTTGACACCCCTCCCAGTTTCTTCTTATAAAGAGAACTTCCAAAATAACGCACATGGAAAGGGCAGGAAATAGGTGAGAAGTAGAAAGATAGGGTACAAGAAAGTAATAATATTATAAGTCTTATGGGTAACTGCGAAATATACTTCATAAAATCCATACTAACAAATAAAATTGGGATGTCTGTCTGTTATTTTAAAACTAATACCGATATCTAAGTATGATATACTGTTTAAATTGTTTAAACGTTGTGAACGCATAAATAAATGTTTTTTTTTTTTTTTTAATTTTTGTCTGTCTGGATGTTGGTCCAGAATAGGCTCTAAAACGGGTGAATCGATTTTGATCAAACTTTCAGAAATCAGAGAATTTATTTCTACTTTAAATCTGCTCTTTTTCATCTCGATATCTCAAATGGTTATGAAGTAAATTAACTATTTATAGAGACAGGATGCTTTATATTTCATATCTTATTTTTTTTTGCTAAAGGATTATTGTCAAAAAGTATTCTTGAAACAACAGATTTTTAAGTAATCGTCGATATAATACGCACTATAGAAAATATAAAACTGTTCCTGGAAAAATATAGTAAAATAACACACTATCAAAAAAACAACACTAACACGACGATAAAACTATTTTCGATAATAAAGTAACAATCATTCAAACCAATTACGTATATATTTGATTAATATTTAAAACTTTAAAATTATTATTTTTTGTGTTGGTGATAGAAATTATGTATAAATTTCGACTGGAACTATTAATGCCTCATTTCAATTTTAAATTACAGTGTTTCTACGAAGCCATTAAAAATATGAAGTAATTAAAAAAATTACAATTTGTTAGTTCTTATTTTGGATAATTTACTTATAAATACTTTTAAGTTAGAAAACAAAAACTTAATAGAAAATTATAAATTATTTAAAACAAATAATATATCATTTATTTTATATATGTATATCTATGTATATATTTGTATACATTAATTAAAATTAGATTATTTCCTAGCATTATTTCTTATAAAACCATTAAAAGACACTTGTAAATGTTTTGGGGAAATACCTAACTATTTAAGTTCGATTGCAATTGAAGACGTACAGTTTAGGTGAGGTCAAGTGTACACTTTGAGACGATGGGAACTGATGGGTTTAAGAAGCATTCCAAACTGGAACCCTCTAGAAAATGAAAAATTTTCAAAATTCCGTAAGCATGGTGAAACCCTCCCCTAAGTAATGCCGCGATAACGAATTGCAAGTCTCTAGCACGAATGGGGCGGACACTACGCGCGAACGTGTATCTCAGAAGTGGCTAAACGAACCCCTTGTTTCAAACATTCTCCCCCCCCCCCCCTAAAAACACTATGGTGTGAAAAAGGGTGGGATGAGATAGGTAGTGAATGGAAACATGAATGATGGGAATATGTAGTGAAGGGGTTGTGTGCTCTAACCCTCGGAAGAAAGCCTGTGGGGGGGGGGGGGGGCGTAAGGGTGCTGAGCACCACCAAACTTTGCATTTCCAGACCCAAACTTTAATTTTTAATTAACATAGACACTGCTGGACAGTAAGATTAGTAAACACATAAGTATGTATCGGATTCTACTGAAAATTTATAGATATCTTGATAAAGATGAATAATACACATAGCCACAAAAACAGAGCAGTGGGATGATTACAAATATATGTGGTTCTCCCGTCTGGTCATCTTCAATAGTGCGTCGTGTTGTTAATATACGAGGGAGACAGTCCTATGCCTCGTGGGGTCGGGCGTTATCTTGCTGAAATATCGTACCTGGAATGCTGATCAGAAATGGGAGCAGACTGGAGCGCAGGTTCTCATCCACTTACAGCAGGGCCGCCAATGTTAAGTGTAACACGACGAGAGCAGATTGGATATCGTAGACTACGGCTTCCCATATCATATTGCATGCTGTGTGGGAAGTGTTCAGCGACATCTTTGGCATATTCCCGTACTTTTTCTTTTTTCTGTACACTTACTTGGTATCGGCTGCTTTTTCTCGCATTAACGCGGCTTTGAATACACGCCAGTGTCTGCGACCACTGGCCGGTACTTGCATCTCACTGCCGAGTGTGTGTGGTAATGCAAATGCATCAACATGGGATCACGTGCATACCAACCCTTACTCTTGCTGTTTCCATCACTTCGTGGTTGTCTCGTGGTTTTTGCAAAGTGTGCTATTTCCACTGTCCGGAGTGTAAAACTAAAATAATCATATAAACAATATAATGCTACAAATATATAGAAAATGTGTTACTGTACATAATTTACACACATTATTCTTGATATGTATTATATACCATTTACCACGATTTAATTTATTTCCATAATTTTATATAATTCCCTTCAAACCCACGAATAACTGATATAAACTAATTTATATATAAAATTCTGTATAAAAATTGATTGAATATTTATTATTACATACGTATTTCTAATTTGTATTAGTTATATTTTTTTCTGAATGTGTATAGTATGTAATTAAGATAATGCTAGCTTAACTTCTCGCCCGGATTACTTATGCCTGTACTATCATTCGCAACACCCCACATATCTTTGCCCACTTCAGAGAGTCGAGTGTACGTCGCTGGCGTTTGTATATCGAAGCTGGTGGTCGACACTTTGAACATTTACTCTAAAACACACACCCACACACGGATGATTTACAAGGCACGTTCTCGTGCAGTAACCTTCTAGGGTCTTTCCCGTTCAATTAAAACTACCTGCAGAGCATGCACTGTACGAACATGCTGTCCTGCCACCATTACCTGCATTCACACACAGTAATCATTCCGTTTTCGTACTACCTGTCTCGCACGCGGGTTGCGTACCTGGCAGGCAAACAAGTGCACCTTTACAAACTCTGTTTTCTCGCAAACTATTTGCCTGGGAGTGTTACATCACAGTAACGTTTTGTGTGAATTAACCTACTGTACGTATGTTTATGACGCCTTAAAGAAATAACAGATGACTACACACACATTGGTAGGATACTTACATACCACCACCTATTTTCTCACTTAACGGGGATGATAGTACTCCACAACTGTTCGCAATTTTTAGGTATTTGTTAAATAAAACATCATTCATTGACCGGCTCTTTCATATCATGTAGGTTTCCTTATTTTCCGGTAGAACTATTTGAAATATCGGTTTTCTAGAGTGGTTACCTCCCTTACGAGTTACTGTATGATACTGTTAGTATAATGTTTTCTCACCCATTTTGCATAGGAAATCACCTCACTGCATTTTTACCTTTAGTTCAAGACCATCCTATATATGTGTATATATTTAATAACGTTATATTACGGCTTTATAAAACGCTTATATATTTTTTCGTCGGTCTGTATCATAAATGCATAATTAAAACCATATAGCATAGAGTATATTAGTGCAGGGGTGATCTTATTATGGGTTACCTGGAAGAGTAACAGTTAGAAGAAGAAAGATAATTGCCACAAACATTTATAATTACGCAATAAACGAAGGTTAATAACAATTACAAATGCTAAATCGGGAAGCTTTCTCTTCCAATACATCAAACTGAAATTTAAATGAAGAGAGCTATATTTTATATTTAGTTACTATACAAAGAGTCTCACCTTGTGTCTATGCTGAAGTTTGATGTAGAATAATCAAACTATGGCAGTCGGCCACATCCTGGTTGGGTCCTAAACCATCTTGCTAGGCCAGCACCATATCAATAAAATGCCATTTTTAAGGTGTTTCGTTGGCCTATATTGTCTCTGAATCTCGTGCAATCATGCCCTTGTTCCCAGTTCGATGGGTTGGTTTCTAGCTCTTTCAACTACCAAGCTCAAGCAATCAATGTCCGAGAATTTACTGCCTGCTTGTATGACACATATACATACATTGAATAAAATCCGAGTAGGATAGTTATGTCTACAAAAACCTTCGAGGCAGTGGATACTTAACATAGTATAATATTTAGACTTGAGAAGAGAAGACCTGAAAAGAAGTCGAGAGAACTATTTTGCTGTACTCTACATACAATTTCAGTACAACTTGACCTTTAACCTTTGACCTGAAGCCTGATATGCTGGAGTCTATAAAACCAATCTACTAGCAGCGTCGGAATGCAGATGAGAGGAAGGGGAATCCCCAAGAATATCCGCCGATCAGGGGCATCGTCTGGCACGACTCCCACATGCAAAAATCCATGGCCGGCCCTGCCGGGAATTGAACCCTATTCGCCTTGGTGGTAGACGAGTAGTCTAACCACTAAATCACTGCAGCCCCTAAGTTGGCTAGCTTACAAAATGGGGAACAAAAGTGGTTATATATTGCCATATTTGATGCTTCTGATAGTACTTCCAGCATATAAATTTGGTCCAAATTGGTCTAACAATATGGCAGGTATAGCAAATTAATTTAAATTATTTTTAAGGCCTATAACTGCTATTTTGAAAATAATTGCTTCAGCCATTTACATTAAACTGGGTGAGTGGGAACTTGCGAATACGGACTGTAGCATACGATTATATGGCAAAATGTACGGCGAAAATGCCTTCAGGTGAAATTGCATTTGAGACTTAATTTTCTGCGGAAACCGACGTGGCATAGCAGGAGCAAGTGTGTGTCAATGGGGTGAGTGTGGTGGTGTGGGAACGCTGTGATGAGGCGAGGCACTTGGCTGGCCGGCCGGCCTTACCAATCAGATTTCTGTGATGCGTAACATTGATAAATAATTAGAATTTTTTAAATTTATCTTATCATTTGAAAAATTCCGAAAAAAATCTTTTGAAAGTACAGTAAAATGTGTTTTTAATCCATTTTTTATGTAAAGTCTGTTTGAAAAATTGAAATTATATAAATTTCTCATTTTCTTTTGATAGCCAGTAACATTTAAAAAATTATATATAGTAGAGGCAGGGATTCGCACCCAGGACCTTTGGGTTATACACTGGGTACGTTAGCCACTGAACCACCAATCAGATGCTCAAATGAGTGTAAAAATGTTTAGATATTGTTGCGGCGTAGGCAAGCAATATATTTAACGCTTGCCAGGGACACGCCCCGCCAGAGGCGACAAACGACAGTATCCAGGGCGAGTCCACGAACAGCGAGAGGTTTGGAAAACCGTGCGGGAATACTTAAACGCCACCAGGGCCACGAAGCGGGGTCTTCCTGTGCCACCGCCAACCGGGAACCGCCATAGCCGAGATGTGAAGCAGCCTTCGGTAACATACAAGGGGGATATCATTCCAGCGGATCATGTAGGGATCAAAGACTTTAGATAATGGCGTGGCTAAACTTAAAGTAATTTAGTAGTTTAATAATAACAATTATATTGAACTCTCCTCGTTTTAACGTAAAATAACATTTTGTAAAGTGATGTATTTAACATATTGTAAATAACATGAGTATTTATATTAAACTCATGACGTAGTGAACTGGTAAGCCCAACATGCTAATCACAACATTGGTGGAGGCTAGGGCTTTCCCATCTCTTTTAGCATGCTAAGCTCCGCCAAACCCCGTTAAAGAATTTGATAAATTTTTTTAATATTGTAAAGATAAAATTTTAATAATATTAAAATTTTGTTACCAGGGATAAATTATCAACCACCTCCCCAAATAAACATGAGTACCCCTCCCGCCTGCGCGAAAAAAATATAATGCAATTCTGTGGCAAAATCAATTAATTTTAAATTCTATTAACTCACACTGTGAAAAAACAGTAACTAAAGTTGAAAAGTAAAGATACCGTAACGATAAATGTCTCTGTCTGCGAAGGATGTGTAAATAAATGTTAACAGAAACATTTTAAGGGGTTATATTGCCAATGTAAATAATATTATCGTCATAATAAAACGAGAGCTGAAATATCAGTCAGTATAGGATTTAGTGTAGAGAAGAAAGTTTTAAACGTGTAAATATTAACAGTACGGGAAAAGTGGAAGTAATGGTAAAGGCGACTATCATTTAAGCCTACCATATGTCACGTTCACCAGCAGTCACGCGACACCACAGCGACCTGAGCTTTTGAAACCCGGTAAGGTCACTGCAATGCAAGCAGTTTGTACGTGCGAGTTGTACGCACGGGGAAAACGCGTCAAGGCAGACGTATGTCCTGAACGAACATATTCCCCTTCAGGTATCAGACATTCTCGCAATTCATTTTCATTATACGCTAATATCGGGCATACTAAAGAGATCAAACACATGGTTCGTTTCGCGCACGAGCGTAGAATCGCACTGGGCACATGTCGGCTGACCCGAATTTAATAAGGCCTCGGTATGTGTCTCTGTGTGTGTATGTATGTGTGTATATATATATATATATATATAGTCCTGTGGAGGAGATCCCAGGCAGTGTAAGCGTTGGAATGCGCTGGGATTTTAACTGTGGTTCCCAATATGCGATTATGCTGTGTGCCACCCAGGTTACTGCAACTAGGCGTCAATGCGTTAAGCTCTACGGAGAGTAGAGAAAGTCCTGCGTCCCTATAATGTCTGAAGTGTAAATAAATGGTGAAATAAGTTAACCAATTGAAAATAAATTTAGAAGATAAGGTATGACATGTAAATATTTTTCTATGATAAACTAAAATAAGCTTATGTAAATAATTTTGTCCAACTAAAATAAACTTATGTAAATATTTTGCTATGTTAAGCTAGAATAAGTACTAAGCTATGTAATAATTAAGTAATTATAAAGTGTAAAGTCTAAAGTGTAAATAGTGCACACAGAGGGTATTATTAAGTTATAAGTAGAGTATAATAAATTACACATAAAAAAATTGCGGTAATGCCACAGTAGAACATAAATAAGAAAATCGCCGCGGGGAGTACTTAAATAATTAAAATGAATATGAAATATTTGTTACAATATGTATCTTAAGGTGACGGTAAATTTTACAAGTGTCCATTATCGAGACTATGAATCATATACATACTAAGAATTGTATCTCATGAATTTAAGTTATGAAGTATACATGTTTCAAGCTATGATAGTTTTAATGAGGGAGAATAAGTTAGTTCTATTTGATCATAAATAAAAGAAATTGCGTCTTTAGAAATTTTATTTGTAGAGAGTGAAGTAAATTTTATATTGTGCTATATTGCGAAAGCAAAAATAATGCAACATTGAAGTTGTGCATTAGAGATGAGAGCACAAACGTAAATTACAATATATTTTACGTAACATGTAACTCTAATCAGTCCGAGGAATGACAGAACAAAGTAGGCTACGAGATAATTAAATTTAAGTAAATAAATAGAAAATTGTATATTGCCCATATGTTGAATATAGAGAAGTAATGATAAGTGTTTAAAATAACGTAAGTTATTAAGTTAAATATGTTATGCAGGTATACACAGTTATAAGGTGTATTGAAAACTATAGTTCAAAAGTGCATTTTCGTAAGCCAGAGCGGCTGTAAGACGTGCAAAGAAACACGACAAGGACACGGTAATACGACGCATTCTACACTGCACGCTGAGACAACAATCGCACCTCACGGCTTCACCACTCAATTCGTCTGGACTATACGCGCCGTGGAATGCGCAATACACCCGAGACGGTGTCAACATGGCACATTTCCTGTTCACTGCTGTCCGTACGATACGGAGTTTAAATGTACACACACTTGTTGCTATACTAATTTAATGAGAAAATCAAGGTGACACAGAAAGAAATAATTGAATGTAAAGGACATTTACGAAAACGGGAAAAATGCTTGAGACAAACACTTTTCGCCATGTCGAGCTACTCCATGTTTGCCCACGTCAGTTACGACGTTCCAATTGTTAGACAGATGGTCAAAATCATTCTCTCCAGAGAGCGCTGGACCTGTGGACTCTGACGGCCGAGCCAACCGTACGGAATCGCCTACGGACGGTGTTTCGCACACGAGTGCGACGCACAGGCTCAGACGGGACTCGAACCCGATTTAGCGATGAAGCCTACAAATTCCCTGTTTCTCGAGGAGCCTCCAAACAGAGGGACTAGAGGTATGTGAATGTATATTCCCGCTAGCCAATAGAGGAGCTTCTTGGTAGCGAGGGTGTTAGAGAAAGACTGTGGATTTCACTGTGGCCCACCCCATGCGACACAGTAGACATGACTAAAAACTTTGTTGTGGGTCGATGATGCGACACAACAGTACACTACGAAAGGAATTCCTACTATGGTTCCTGTATGCTACATAGTATACCCCGCATGTGTATCCTGAGAGCACATTACATTGCATGGACCTCCTGTTGCTAACTGAATTAGAGAAAATTTCCCGAACACAGATATTATGAGCGAAGCACAAGTGTTGATATGTTGTGATACGTTGTAGTATATTGAGAATATGGAATAGCATAAGCCAACAATACTATAATAAGGGCGTGACACTAATTAGTTGAGATTAATACGACAGGGATATGTATGTTGTTACTGATGGTAAACATAGTTTCTACAAAGAGTTAAAATTTTATATCAAAACAAATGTGTAGAATAGCTTGTTTATTCTATAGTAAATATTATCAGAATAATAATTCAGAGATAAAGGACTATACAATAGTACAATTGCGTATAATTTTTGCGTAATTATAAATTATATATTATGAAAGCACATTATTAAGTTAATTTTATTTTAAGGTCAATAAATGTGCCAAATTTTACCAAATAACATGTTTAAAATTAATAAATAAACTCACATAGCATGTAAATAACACACAGGCATAGTTTCATGATAATTAAACGCATGGAAGGAAAACTAAATTTGAAGTGAAACGACATCAATAAAATGTTATAATATAAACAATTAGTGGGACACTTGTACTAAACTAACAAACTTTAGCCACGCCATATAAACAAAGCAAATACGTCACCTTGTCCATCATAAAGAATTATGTGTAGTTAGCATTATAAAATAAGCAATTGCAGTTCAAATTAAATGTGTACAATTTAAAACAAAAGTATTATGTTTGAGTGCTAAGATAAAATGAAAATTTTTCAGAGCAGCATGAAGAGCAACAACGGAGTAGTATGCTATGGAGAGAACTGGAGCAGGATTCCATGATTCGGGATTCAGGATTTTGGCCGCTATCTCGGTTTCCGCCATTTTTTAATTTTTCTTACAAAATCACGTGTTTTTACCCAGAAATCACTTCAGAAATCGATTATTTTACCCAAAAGTGGATAATTTTCCCTAAAAATCACCAAACAATTTACCATTTTTCCCAGCCCAAAAAAAAAAAGAATCCACAAAAAAATCCGTCAGTGGATTTTGCAGCCATCTTAAATTTCCCTTTTCCCTTCAAAATCAACTAAATTTCCTTCAAAAGTTCCCTTTCTTTCCTAAAGATTTCCAGATTCCCCTAAAAATTTGTCATTTCTCCTCAAATTGGTTTTATCCCCTCACATGCAAAAACAAGCTCCGAAATACAATTTCACCCAATTTCTGGGACTTCCTTAATGCTTATGGACCAAACCTTTGACCTTGACCTTTAACCTTTGACCTAAAAATTAAAAAAAACAACAAAATTCCAAAAAATCCCAAAAAAAAATGGCAAAAAATATTTAAAAAAATCTAAGGACATGTCACTTTAACTTCACACTCATCCCACCACCCTAAACAGCATCCGTATACTTACCTACCCATATTCCAATACTACAAAACAAAGAAAACATTTTAAAAATTGAGAAAAAATATACCAAAAAAATCATAACCCCAGCGTGTCTGTCATATCACCATTGCCATCAGACACTAGCCATTTTACTTGTTCAACCAACCAAAACCTCTTATACCTACCAACCATACCACCCATTACAAAACTAGCATACCTCAAACATTCGTCCACGCAGACTATATGAAGCAAACATACAGCCGCATACCAGTGGCACAATCAACTTATTCTTCTCATGCCATCCACCTGCTCCACCTGCTCTACTTGCTCGACTCTGAATATTTTCCCCACACATGCAGATCTTGTAAATTTTTCCGCTAGTGTAGGACTTATATTAGCTTGCACTATGTGTAAAGACTTAGAAAAAATTAGCAATATTTTTAGTTGTAGGTGAATATAAATTGCGATATCTTAGGACAAGGCTCGTGAAATTCAATTTGCAAGAATTATTTCTAATCCTGGGAATTGATTTAAGCCCTATATAATAATAGTGATTAGCTTTTAGACTTAATTTGATATTTTAACGAGATCTGATTATATCATACATGGGTATGATACAGGATTTAAAAAAAAATAATATTAAAAAAATAGTATATATTATTCGATTTTAAAATTGATTTAATTTTTTTATTTTTTTCATATTTAATTATTTTTTTTAATTTTAAATACAACACGGCGTAAATTATTTACTATCTCGACTAATTTTCGTAGGCATAACTGTTCTACTCGGATTTTATACAATGTATGTCTATGTGAATAAACCAACTACCATAATTTTCATTATATATCAAGCAGGATACAACACCAGTAGGAAATAAAATAATTTGTTTTTATATTTTATGTATTTGTACACTTCAGACCACAAAATAAAAATAAAAATCTTAAATTTCCACGCCATTCACATAGTGTCTTTACAGCATAATTCTCACTTTCCACATTACTAATATAATCTGCCTATACACAGCTCAAGACAGTCTATGCTAGCAAGCATCCATCCAGAACCCTTGACCATGTATTCTTTACGACAAAATTTCATGACTATCACTGTCAAACTAAGCTTCCTAGCTGAAACCTGGCTACTTAAATACTCGCAAGCAAGAACCTTAACATTACTTGTTCCACTCACCATAAGTCAAGTTTACAGAAACTATAGAGTTCAGACCAGCCGAAATATTAACGTCCTTGCCTTATGCTCTACCAACTTACACCAGACGAAGTATACTCATCGTTCATACCACTTGCTATAACTCAAGCATACCTCAACCATTCGTCTATACACAGACCATACAAATAAAAAAAACACCGACCTTCTCAGAAGACTGACCCATTGACCCATAATGATCCCAATAAAGACCCCATTGACTCCATAATGACCACATTGCATGTGTTTCGTTTATGACGTAGAATTATGTGTTTGCGGAAATTTGCTGCGAGATCAACTACTATTTGGTTTTATTTACCTCTGCGAAAATGAATTATCATAAATATTTTTACGGTCACTGTTTTCAATTATTATCTATTATTTTACTACAATGTAGGTGTTCATGATAGAATACGAATAGACCTACTGTTAGCACTTACAATTACCAACTTCACATTAATCATGAATGATGTCATACAACATAGAAAACTTTTCATTCCGTTCTTATGTGAAAGGAAATGAACAGAAAATAATTGTCCAGTAGTGGAGAAATATTTGTTAGACGCACAACGGTCTACAATTGAAAACAATTTTTTTACATTTTGGTGTTGTGGTCTACTACAAAGGTGACTGTTCGAACAAATAATCAGTATGTTCAATGTGTCGATTCAAGTGTCATTAAGAATGTGTCGGAACCTAGGAATGCACTTATGTATATAAGCATACTCCACTTGGCTCGATACGTGATACATTCTGATAGACATACTTATTTGCATCCTTTACAGCAAATAGTTAGCTGATAAGATTCTGAACAAGCATTTTTACGGAAAACACATACTGAATATGTGCTGGAACGTAGGCGCGTATATTTAGAACTATCAACCCATTAGAAGCTGTAGTTGTAAAGCGCATGACAATGAAAGTGTTCCTATTAAACAATCATACGTTTTTAAAATAAAGGAATTAATATATATTTGAGTCAGTAAACGCAGTTATCGATAATGTATCATTAAAACTGGTAACAACTAGAGGTAAATTTCCTTTAAACTCTAATATTGGTATGAATAAACATTTAATGTGGATTTTGATGTAAAGTTTTCATTCGTCCATGCATTGCCTTGTAAAAACATTGGTAGTGTTCTCACTGCTCTTCATATTAACTATAAATGCAATGCCATGCCTTGTTTATAACAAATCGCGAAGAAAACTGGTTATGTTTATCCTGGCTCTTCAAGATCATTAATGGTTTCTAGAAAGTTAATGCCTCCATTCCACTCTTATAAAAATAAATATCAGGAATAACAATTATTAACTACATATAAATCGATTTTCAAATTAGTAGCTAATGTGCTGTAAGGGCGCGAGACGTACACACATTCGTTTCCCCGGGTATGTACGTATGTAATTTCCCTATACATACAAAACATTTACGTACATAGACAAATGCGAACGCTGAATGAGGGTGTATTTCATTAATCAGAAAACATTATGCACGATGCGGGAAAAGGGCATTAATGATCACGTATAAGGCTCAACGCTAACATATGTTTGTTTTAAAACGATAAAACAACTGCCTTATCTGTAAGATCCAAGTTTACAATAATTATGTGCATAAGTGATATTGTCTGAAAAGTTGGCAGCTGTGCGTAATTACATTTACACGAGTGTAACGTGGTACAGCCATTTATATTGTACACTGAAACCTCGGACTCACATCAGTGCGTACAACGTTGATACTGAAGTGTTTATCAGTAATGCTAACACTAACGAACGCACGAAAACTAGTCATGACAATGATAGTGGCAAAATTATACTTCAGACTAGATACGTTACAAAATATAACTATTTCTACACTAAAAATCGGTTGAATGCAATGACTCGGTGCCAATCACTAATAGTCAACAAGCTAAGGCCATGTCCGAAAGGACAAATTCATATTTTTGTAATGTGTCATTTCGTTGGTTTCAACCCGAACGTTGTCGACAGTCACTTGTTTAGCACTCGCGGCAACACATTCTTACATTAAGTGAAAATTCGTTTTAAATAAATTAAATGCTTAAAATGGACGTAATATTTCTACAGTCATTACTGGAATGCTATGAATGTGTTAATAAGCAAGAAATTAAAATAATATCCAATAACGACTTAAAATAAAACATTTTTTGCAGAATATATGAAGAAAGCAAAACACTTAATTGATTTTTAAAGCATGTCTAGTGTATTTTATGAAAAGTTATTTGTTTTAAAATACGTTTTACGTACGCATTCGCGCATTTGTTTTGAATGTCAAAACCAACATGGCGCTGATTTTGTCAAATTTGTTTTTTTTTCCAGCATCCGTTATATAAAAGATACGAAATATCAATTTACCAAATACCTCAGAACGTTTCTATACAAGATCGGGTCGCGTGATTATTTTGTCAACACAATCCGCCATTTCGGACACGACCTACGTTTACAATACAAAACTAATGCATTTAGAATTATTAAGTAGACGTTTATCTATCGTACGGAATCTCGTCTTCTGTATTAGCAGTTTCCCATTAATGTTTTAACCAGGAGTCGGCCCCGCGGAAACCGCGAGCTGAGCCACCATAGATGAAGCAGGTAACCGTATGAATTCGTATTTATGGTGCATTGTCGTCTCGGAACTGCGGAACGTGCTAGTTTTCGCACATCGGCGCTCGCACATACCGACATGCAATAGCAATTATGCTGAAAGTACGACTTAATATTTAATACATTAAACTAAAGACTTAAAACATAAGACGTAAGACTTAAGACCTAAGGCGTAAGGCCTACGGAGGATCTAACTGCCCATGGGGAGAGGGCGGGGAACGGAAAGGCAACCCTTCCCCAAATGTGAAGAAAATTGGTCGTAAAATGCATCTTCCAGGCCGAATACAGCCTAAGAAAAGAGGAATGGTCAATTGCCCCTCTTGCCCCACTCCTTCAAAGGAGGGCTTGTCCATACTGGCTTCACCGTAAAGAGGCTCAAAAAGGTGAAATATGGGATGCACGACAATCCACAAAATGTAAAATATACCCCCCTTGTCGCTCTAACTCCTCCCTGAAGGGAGGGGGTCACTTTAGGGGGGGGGGGGTCCAAGACGAAGGATGGTGATCAGTGAGGGGGGTTTGGCTTCCCCTCCCCCCCCCCCCCATGCAGCGGTTTGCTCTTAGCGGCCCTCCAAAAACAGCGTTTTTGTGCAAAAACTTCCGTTCTTGATTAATTAGTATTATTCTTAATTCTAGCGAATGGGAACAAGAAGCAAGCCTGTCATGTTTACTTCGTTCCTAACATAACCTCGTATAAAACAACCATATTAAAGATCATTCTTCAAAACCGATATTTGTTATCAGAGAAGCTTATTTGTGAACAAATATAATTGTAAATATATGCAGACACACGCCTTTGTCATATTGTTGTATACTTACATTACTCTAAATAACAATTCCCCGCCAACAACACCAACTGGTTGGTTGCGAAATTATTTCTAAAGATATAAAATACAACTATTTTTTTCAATGCTTCAGGAAATCCCACCAACACACATTACCTGATAAGTTCCACTGGGAACAAAATATAAGAGAACACACACACACGTTTCTTCTGCACATATATTAACACATAATATAATGTTGAAATATTTCTATTGTAAACCCAGCTTTACTTCAGGCGTCGCAGCTTACGCTGCGTTACGGTGTGCAGGTGTATTTAAGCACAGTCGAAACAATACATTTCTCTGTTTATAGTGTACAGAAAATCAATGCTTGATGATCGGTCAGGAGCTTAATCTTTTCGTCTAGCAACAGATCTCGGAGCTTCTGACGTGTTCAGATGATTGCAAGAACTACATGTTCTGTAACCATGTAGTTGCGTTCAGCACTGTTCAACGTTCGACTAGCCATTGCTACCGTTCGTTCCACATCATTCTCATACTTTTGCGCTAGCTTAACTCCAAGCGTGTATGCTGATGCATCGGTGTATAGTAAAAATTCCTTTCCTTGCTCCGGATGATATATCACATGATCCTTCAAGAATATCTCCTTTAACTTCAGAAACGCCTCTTGATGTTGTTCGGACCAGTTCCACTCTACACCTTTCTTGAGTAGTCTGAATAGTGATACGGCTACTTTGGAAATCTGATCAGAATAATTTCTGTGAAATCCCAATGCGCCTAAAAACGCACGAAATTGTTTCACATTTGATGGTACCGGAAACTGTGTGATTGCCTGCAGTTTCTTTGGTGCAGTTCTTATTCCTTCGTTCGTTAGAATGTGGCCTAGAAAAGGAAGCTCGGTATAACAAAACAATTACTTTCGGATTTTTACCGCCATTCCTGCGTTTTGTAGCTTCGTAAGCACAATGTGTACATGATGTATATGCTCGTCAAATGTGTTTGATGTTGTTAATATATCATCAACGTAGGATCTGGCGAAACAGACATTCTTCGCCTAATGTTTTATCTATACGAGTAAATTCAGCAACAGCATTATATAAGCCGAATGGCATCACCTTAAACACATACTGACAGTTCCTGAATAGGAATGCAGTGTACTGTTGCGATTAAGGACTGAGAGGTAATTGCCAATAAGCACAAGTTTTATCTAGTGTTGTGAGGTAACGTACACCGTGGTACAATCTTTGGATGTCTCTGGTTTGTATGGGTCCTTTATGGTCTTTAAGAGTAATTTTTTTTATATTCCTTGCATCAAGGCATAACCTTACGCTCCCATCCTTCTTCCTAAAACATAAAATTGGGTTTTCATAAGGACTCGCCTCTCGACTAATTACTCTCCTTTCAAGCATGAGTTCCAAAAATGCTTCCACCTCAGGTAAATATTTCGCCGGAATCGGGTAGGATTTTCGGTAGAAGATGCTATTATAAGAAACATTTATTAGTCCTTCATAGATTATTTCTTCCTGGAATTTCTGACATGCAATGCTGGTGTTGAATTAACATACTGCTTTTGATATCTCGGCGGATAGCTATTCCGTTACATTTGACGTTGGTGTGCGTGACATTTGCAAGACATGTACATCCTTACATAGCAAGTATAACGTATTGTCTGACATACTCCACTTGTCTGATACTACCAAATTAAATTTGTCTTCTGGAGATGTAATCAACCAGCCACCGAAATTAAAAATACCATAAGTAGTCAAAAAATCAGTACCTAAAATCAGTAGTTTTACAAGACCCTTAACCACTAATACATTATCTAGTTTTTGTTTGCCCATTCCCTGGATTGGTAAAACTGTCGATTCGCACGATAGGGCTAGATCATGATGTCACCCCCATAATCTTTAAACGAGGAACTGGCAAAATCGGTAATTTTATATTGCGCCGTTCAATTTCCCGGAATAAGTCTTCACTTGGACAACTAATTTCCGCCCCACTAACTAGTATCGTCGGAACCATTATTCCGCAGATATTTAAATTTATTTCTGGACAAAGAGATACTTTCGCGTTGGATAGGACCTTCTCTGAGCAGAAATTCTCTCTCTGATCCATCCATAATTAACGCAAAGACATGCAAATTATAATGATCAGAAGCAACATCCTTAAAAGTGTCGTAATCACAGTTCGTAATGTGTATCTTACTCATATCGTTCACTAAGTTCGTCTCCACGGGAACATACCGGGTCAGCTTTGGGAGACGCTCATCACCAACCCTGTCTAGTGTAACTTACTGGTGGTCGTAGCTTGGTGAGGGATTTGAGCAACACTCACATTCATTGGTATCGTCGGAGGTGGAAACGATGGAGCAAGCGGATTTAATTCTTCGTTCCGTTGAAAATAACTCAGTCTCGATGGTAAATTCGGTTGCAAATTGGAATTAAAATTCGTATGAGTTATAATCGTCCCATTTGGTGGTGGTAAGTAAGTCCACGGTGAGCCACTTGCAGTATTGTTTCTATTATTATTGTTGTTTCCCGGAAGATGCACATTGTTAAATGTCCGCGTTCTTGACTGTGGATCAGCTCCTTGTGAGTTCCCGGTATTGGTACTACTGTTGCTGGTCGGAGATTTCAGTCTTTTTACCTCGCTGCTGCTCTCATTGGATTGCAGAAAATACACACAACCGTCGGGATGTACGTAAGCGTTTGGAGGTGGTGTGATCTTGTTATCACTGTTTCCTTTCTGGTCCCGTTTATACCTTTTTCGTTATCCCTGGAAAAAGCTCTTATTTCGCCGTTTATATGCATAATTATTAGTTCTATCTTCCGAATCATAATTTGTTCGATGTGCTTTGACATCCATGCCCTCCGCTAATACTTCAATAATATTTAAGTGTGGATTATTGTTATTGTGGTTCAGTGAATATTATCTTTGCCCTGAACCTGGATAAAGCGGATTGGTACTCGCTGGTAAGGGTTTTCCGTTTCCGTTGCAGTGTTAGACCTTTGTCGTTAATTTTGATCGATCTTCAGAATTTGCGTTCTGAAGTCGTTTAGATTTGCGAACGATCGATCTGCCCACCGGTCTTGGTATCTGAGAGGTAATTGAGATACAACTACTTCCACAAATTCATCATCGCACATTGGCGCGTCTAGATGTCTAAAGTGTTGTTGGGTCGATTTGTTTTTCTTGATATCAGATTTCTCCATATGTAAATGTCCTCGCAGATTACCCTGAATACGGGTATTCCAGTAATATTTTAGGAATTTGTCTTTGAATTGTGTAAGTGTATGGACTCTTTCATTTTCCACCTCCCACCAGTATAAAACTGTAGACTTCAGACTTAAACCTATGCATAACAAAATCTCGGGTTTACTGTGATTAAATAGCCTAGCATAATCCTCTAATTACTTTAGGTAGATTACTGGGTTTTGGCAGCTCTGTCCGGAAAATGTGGGTAAACCCTCACTCCACTGCTTGGCAGGATGATGCCACATTGCCGCAGTCAAATTTACCGGTGAAATTGGAACTGTATAATTATCCTGATTAATATAACTAGACTCTGACGCAGTCATATTGGATTTCGCCTCAAGATGTCCTTCAAAATTCGCTAATTGATGGTCTACATTTTCCAAAATACTTGTATTCAAACTAGTTTAAACTTCGGTTTGCTTGTTTTCTACAGCTGCAATGCGTGTATCTGAGACACATATTTTATTTTCTATGTCTATTCGAGTACGTTCTGCCTCGCTGGATAATCTTAATTCTATGGACTGTACTCGCGAGTGCACATCATTAACACTAGTTTGGACAACTACGAAGCTTTCTTTGGTGGCTTCTTTCAATTCTAACAGTTTATCTTCTAATTGCGACTGGGTTTGATTTGAATTGTCCTGAAATCTATCCAGCGTAGTCGCCTGTGCCGTTTTAATGTCTTGTAGTACGGACACGGTCGTCTCAAGTGCGGTCAAAGTTGCGGTAGTGTAATCTAAACGTTCGCTCACTGTGGAAATGCGATTCTCTAAATTAACTATATGACGTGCCAATGCATTAAATTTATTATTCCGCTCATCAAAGTGAGCGTCAATTTTCGTAATTTGTGCGCTTAACTCTTACGTAATTTGGGACTTTCAATCGGCATTTCGTACGGTTCTGCTAGAGCTTTGTTCCATAATTTCAGCTAAGCATTTGGAAGATCGCCATTTATTCGGGATTCATGCCTAGATTTTAGGTTGGCTGATTAACTCGCTCGTCTACATTAGCCATTATGTTGTTACTTATGACGGATTTTACCACTTCCTCACTATCATTGCAAAATTCTGCGTCAATACTATTGGTAGGTGTAACCACTGGTGTAAACTCTATGCTCAACGTATCAGAATTAGCATCATTCTGACTTACAGCCCCACTATCCCTAAACATACTTGTAGAACTTCTAAGGAAATAGGGTTTACGTTCCATTAACAACGATTGCATGTAGCGACAATATTTAACCATTTCTCTTTGGTGCACAGATTAATGCAACCATTTCTTTGATAACACTTCCATAGTAGCCTTAAATATGCCTCTATGAACTTTCACTGTAAAACAGAATGTCATCATTTTTCTCCAACAAAATTATATCAACATATAAGCTATTCTCTTAGCCCCAGCGTTTGGGTAGCCAATTTTTCTGTAGAGTTTCGTACAGAATTATTTATAAGAGTATAGTTCATGGATATAGAGGTATGGGCGGCTTTTAACATGTAAATTTGCTAACATCAACTTGTTAATTATATTGAAGAAAATTTATGAAAAAAAAAATTATTTTCAGAATTATCACCTTAAATCATCATGCTTTAAAAGGATCACATCAGTAACTAATACTAGTAATTATTTAATAGTACAACTTTAAAATTGGCTCTACCAACAGAAACCACGTGTAAAATCAAGTTTATATACATTTTTTTATAAATATAAAATTCTAACACTACACAGGACAACATGTCACAACTACCCATTAATCCGACAATAAAAAAAATCAAAGAAAGAAGAACTACTATTTGTTGTCAGAAAATGAATACGATGATAAGAATATGATTACTGTATAGAAATCAAATTTATAATGTTCCCTAAATATTCCATGATAATTGAATAACGAACACATGCAAATGAATATTAAGCTCGTTCAAATGGTCCTTGAAACTGCATTCCTACATGTGCCATCGGCCAGCAACTCAGTATTACAAAACAACGAAAACTCTCGATTGTGTGACCTTGAGCCTCACATCAGATAATGATCAGGACTTCTGAGACTAAGCCACTTTAATGAATCACTGGCTGGAGAAGTTTGAAACAAAAGTTCATTATGAAAATTTGGTCCATATTTAACTTTAAAGGTAATATACACCTTACTTGACGTAATGTAGACACGAAGTCATGAAGATCTGGTTACCATCAAAGTAAAAGGTCCACCAAACCATGAGTTACGAAAATTGGACAGCAACATCGGTCCAACACGTAGATGTAGCCGTCATAAGGGGTGGACGATACTCTCCAGGACTGCAGGACATCGTCTTCATCCTCAAATCATTTGAATCATCTACAGGACACTAGTTGAAACTACATACTTATTTCAACAAACCTTTTTTACAGCAGTCTCCATTTAGTGCTCTCTCAATTCATGTTCACACCAACATTCCTAGCAAAAACCAAAACCTCTACCTGGTTACCTTCACGATGCGAAATTATAAGAGAGACCCAACTGTAAGGAAATTCCTTACAATCTTGACAGTGTCAAAGTTTTTCGTGTATTCTGGAATGTTTGTCGTCTACTAGCCTAGAAATGGACAACGACAGCAATTTACGAACACTCTGTAAAAATTGGAATAATTTTTGACAGTAGGGCATTCTTGTGTGTTAACTTTGTGGCGTATTTAAATTATTATTATATACTTTTCTTAAAAGTTGCTATGATCTGTGTGTCCCATGTTGTGTTGAATGAATAAATACTTTTATCGTTAACGAACACTCATTTTGTTTGCACGATTATACTATACTAACGAAATATATTTGATAACATGTACGATCATATTCATAACAAGGAGTATTAATTCATACAGCAAGTGTAGATTTCGATTTGTTTATTTAAACAAGGGCGTAGCTAGGAATGTACTTCTTATGCAAGGTTTAGGGTGGAGGGGAGAGTTCATATTTCTATTTTTGAACAAAATACAAAACCTGTATTATTATAAACTTAAAGTTACATAGTTATTTATAATAAATGGAACCATAAAATAATATGGACATTCTTCATTCTCAAAGAAGATCACATGATCCTTGAATTAAAATAAAATAAAAATTGTAATTTTGTTTTCAACGTTTATTTTCATTTCGTTTGGGGGGATATGCCCATAATATCACTTCCCATCCCGTCTACGCTACTGTTTTTAAATGTGTATCTGTAATAAGCATAATTATCAATCTTATGCTCTTCTTAATTAAACACGCTTTTAGGGTTGTACGGCCAAACGAAGACAGAACTCTTACAATTTTTTTTTTTTATTTGCGAGCCTCCAAATCCCGCTAAGCCAATGTGAGCACCTTCACAATTTTGTGTGCCCTCCGGCATGCTTGTTAGTAGCTAAGATGGTTGTAGAATGGGATTTGTCTCAGGGCAAGCCTTTTACGCATAATGTCGGGTTTAATTAATAAAATGGGCGCATGCATCGCGGCTATAGCAGGGTTGTCTGGTGCTATGGCCGCATTTATAGCCATGGACACACCCCGAAAGAAGAAGGGTTTAGTAAGGGGCATAGAAAACCAGGCAAAGCGGAGGGGGCCTGAAGAAAACTATGCGACATTCGCGGAGGAAAAAATAATTCATTTCATGGTATTAGGGCTGGAGAAAGTAGGGTAGTATTAGTTCGCTAAGATATACTTTGTGAGTTTGACGAATGGTGAAATGAAATTATTTTGGTTCAGTTTTGATAACCAGCGTCGCGCTGCACGGCCCTGGTGGTGGGAGGCCAGAACCGAGCCACCCACCCGATAGAAGTCTGCTATCGCCCTGTAACACAGAAAAAAGTGTCCGAACGTTACACTAAAGAGTTGAAAAAGAGAGATTTTAACTAGGAGTAATGTGCTCATCACCTTGCTCATGATCTCGCTTGCAGTTATGTGTAGTATGTATAGTAAGGTGTGGGTTTGTGAGTATTGGTGGGTGATGAGTGCGTGATAGTGTAGGTGTGCCACTCCACGACTCTCACAAGCTGCTGCTGAGAGCACCCTACGCCACAACCCATCTCACTGCTAGTCAATCTCTGGAGTTATTGCTGATTAACTTCCAGAGCCTTTATATGACTGTACTGCTGAAAGTGACTGCCTTGGAATCGGCAGTGGCGACGGGTCATACATACAGACAGCTGCCGGATGAGAGAATCTTTGCAGCACATGAGTGTTTGAGTAGTGCAGTGTGGTTGCAATGGAAATCACAGGGCCATATCCAAGCCAGAGGCTGTACAGAGCCTGCTTCGCCTTGTTCTGTGATCACATAGTGCTTCGCTAATTATTTGTTAATTATCTTGTCAATTAGTGCAATTTGTGATTAAATGTGTTGCAGTAATACGGGTTACCTGGATTAATTTTTATTCGGGTGCATGGCTGAGGGCCTGTAGTTCAAGCTTCAGTGACGAAGTGCTCGCCTAGTTTTTCAATTTTTAGTTAATTATGCAGGTCTGTAATGGGACAGTATCTAGGCGCATCTGCTGCAATTCGCAGCCATTTAGTTAGCACAATCTGCAGTTTCTTGATATGTGTTTTAGCTGCATGTGCTCATGTTGACGTAGCATAGGTAATAACAGGCCGTATTAGCATGGTATAACGCAGTACAGCTGTATTTCGGTTAACATCACTTCATCTGTTAAGTATAGGGTAAAGGGAGGACAGCCGGGCGTACGCACTTACGCATTTGGCGTCTATATGTGCTTTCCAGGTCAGTTTTTGGTCCATATGTATGCCCAGATATTTAACAATATCGCCAAATAATGTGATTTGCGGGCGATTTGCAGCTTGGGGTAAAAACGATCGCCTCGCTTTTCCCGAGCAAGGTACTTTGTAAACTCCAGTCTATTCTTCGGGGAAAGTGTACATAGGCCAAACTGACAGAAAAATAACTACCAAAATACTAGAACACATTAGGGCCTGGAAGTATGAAAACCATCAGTCAGCTATTGTTGAACACTCCATGAAAACCAAACATAGTAATTATTTGGACAAGCACAGCACAATAGCCAACATACGAACTTTTAGACCAAGAACCATTAGAGAATAAATATAAATATTAAAATATCCTAATAACATCAACAAAGAAACTGGTTACAAGTTAAACAAAATATGGGCAACTCTTCATAGACGATCTGAAATATTGTGATACAAGAGCAGAGAACACAGACTCGCCAGGATTGGCCGAACATCTCAGCCAATCAGGAGAAAGACAGACTGCAATTGGCCAGAGAATCCAGCCAATCAAGATAGATAGTACATATGCACAAGGATTGGCCGACCACCAAGCCAATCAGGAGAAAGAAAACCGGTGATTGGCCGAAGAGCCCGGCCAATCAGGAAACTGTCCTCCAGAAATCACAATATGTAAGGACCTCTTCCTTCGACTGTCCTCAACCACTTCGCACCGAACCTTGGTGCTGGGCGGATATCCTCCCAAAGGCCTAGCCTGTCTCCCTCCTCAAGCGACTGGTCAGCCATCGAGGTGTTTGGTTGTAGGCGAGTCGCTTGCGGCTCGACAACACCGACTCTGCGATGTCGGATGACGGACGATAGGATATCGGAGGGAAGAAGCATGACCGAAAAGTAACAGCTGAATCGCCTGCTTCTTCCTCTGATAACTCGAACACACTACAACAAAGCACACAGAATACAGACTATCACAAACCAAGCAAAAAACATATAGCAAAAACAGTTAAAAGACACTGACTAGTGAATCAGTTTCAACTGATAATTCGTTTTCTCCTTTGGGAGAAGTAGACCCACTAGACGATAGTCAGAATAGTAGTACAAGCACAGTAGTACCACAACACCACACATGTAAAACACCACAGGCTCCGCCAGTTTACATTATACAAAACAGAGTTGTAAAATGGCTGTATAAAACCTTTAAGAAAGATACTTTCATAAATATTTCGGTAACGGAAAAACAACATTTGAAGGTAATTGTTAGGAAGGAGAAACACTCCTCTTTCTGCGAAGTCCTTCGGAAGAACTTCATAGGATATTACACACGCGCACCGAAAGAGCAAAAGCCAATGAAAGTAGTCATAAAAGGGCTATATCATGGCATTCAAACAAAAGATCTCAAGGAAGAGTTCGATGATTATGGCTTTAGGGCATTTCATGTATGGCAATTTAGAACACCAGTAGACAAACCTGCAGTCGATGGGGCTGTAATACAATAATATTTTCTACTAGCTTTCTGAGCCTCTAGAACACAAGATAAATAATCAGAACTGTTGCAGGTTGGTTCAGAAAGGAAACAATATTTAGCATTCACCGTAAGAATGAATTTAAAATAAAAATTAAATGTAATGAACTTACTGGCCTTAAAGTAGTGTAAAATCTCGTGAAGAGGAAACTTTCTGCGTAGCTTTGTGATGCTTAAGAAGTGATGTCACTTCCTGAATCAACGAAATAAATTTAAATTACAGCATTAATAACTGTGACGCTTGTTAGATGAAACAGGTAACATACTAAGAGAGAGCCTGTCCTTGGGGATCGTCTAAAGAAAGCTTAAATAAAGTCACTTATAGAAGCAGAAATTCAATTTCTATAATCCTTTTGGAGTGAAAGCGGCGAAGGCAACAAAACTTGCATGAATGTACTAAAATGTGTATAGCCAAATTTTTAAATTTTTTCCGAGAATCGCTTTAAGTTTATTTTGCAGCGTAGTTCTAGGGGTATGTTTAAGGCAATGTGGTGGCTAAGAAGCAGTACGCAAATTAAGGCAGTGATGGTCTAGAGGTAATACCACTCACGTTCCACCATTGCGAACCAGGTTTCATCCCATCCGTAATGGTCTAAAAACCAGACTCTCATATGTTGAAATCATGGCGCACGGTACCTATGGCTAGCGGTGTACCGCTGTTTCTCATACTACTGCAATACGGCGATGATCTCATTTTCACCTCGCATCACTCTACAGCAAGGTTATAACCACATCTGTAGAGCACAGCTCAAATCTTTGTCACTCACCTAAGCCAGTTATACACCAGTGCATTTTCTGGGCAAGGTACCATTTATAAGGCACTTGCCATTTATAAGGCAAGTGAACCAACGGATACTAGACATCCAGCAAAAGCAGAACAAGTCCTCCTTTTTAGCCTTCTTTCCAAAGAAGGAAGGCTTAGGAGATCACTCTCATGTCTCTGTGTGTGTGTGCGTATGCGTGTGTCCCACATTTCAATTTTTGAACGCGTGAACCTTATTTTATCAAACTCGGTACACATATAATACTAAGTAAGGAGATCTGACTGACTGTTTTCGACCACACATTCATTTACATTTAAAATGGTGGCCATTTGGAAATTAATGGCATATCTCGAAAACCACCCAACCTATTTAAACCTAATTTTGTATGTTAACAGCGCAAGGTGTAAGCATTGATTTCAGTGGTAAATATTGTTGTTGGGCCGTCATTTTGTAAGACAACACCACACGAAAAAATAAAGGTTTCACCATTATATCTCCAAAACTACTCAAAAAATTATAGTAAAATCTGGGGCGTAAATATATGAAATTAAATAATGTAAATAACGGAAATAAGGTAAATATAAGTAATTAAAAGTTATTATTCACATATTTTCCAAATGGTGGTCACACAAATATTTTTTGATTGTTTGATATAAGTACCATACCGTTTGACCAATTTCAACCAAATTTTGTATATCGACAGTATCTATTATAAGCATCATATAAGCCAAACAACAGACAATTTTCTCCACAATTTGGTCAACTAACACTACATCAGCTAATGAAGATTATGTGTAATATCTCGGGAACAATGGGCATATTACAACCAAATTTGGCAAACAATATACTGCGGCAGTTCATAAGTGAAAATATTCTTCAAGTATGACAGGCAATTATTTTAAAAATGGCGGCCGTCTATTTTAGTGTAGTATACTATTTATTCGAAACCATGTTTTTAATTTCAACTTAAATTCGTTTACTGGTACTATATATATAACAAACATAAAATGTATAAATACGGAGTATTTTTGTCCATTTTCAAAGATAGTGCCACAAAATTTAATAATATTTTACGCCATATTCCGGGAGAAATATTTGCCTATTTATATCACATATGGCAAATAAATACTGTGGTTGATTATGTTACCTGACATGATTTAGGTACGTCAGAGGCATATTTTCGAAATGGTAGCTAACGAGCTATTTAATTTTTTGTATGTCAGATTACCGAAACCACGTAATTAATTTCAATGACGTTTGTATGCTGGCAGTATATATGACAGCCATCAAATGTGTTTATACCAAATATCTTTTTTCCACCATTTCGATAAATTGTATCACTTGGAAATTTTAACTTGCGTGATAGCTCCGAAAAAAAAAAAAAACGGATTTCTACCAAATTGGGCCAACAATTGGCAACCCAAGTAAACAGATAAATTTTGGAAGGTCAAACACAAATATTTTCTAAATGGTGGCCATATTACAATTTTAATTCAGAAAATTTATCTATGGAGCTACAAAACCAATTCTCAACTTAACTTTGTATGCTGACAGTATCAGTTGTATCCATCAAAACTGTATATGTAAACCTCATTCCTCCGCCATTTTGTAAGATAGCTCCACAGGAAATAATGCAGTTTTTATGCCATATATCTTGAAACAATCAGCCGATTTCTTTCAAGTTTGGCAAACAATTTGTACTGTGGTAGGCCATATTAATTTATATGAAAAAAGTATATAAGTATCTTATTTTCTTAATGGCGCTTATAGGATTATTTTAGCTTAGTGTGATATAACTACGAAACTATGAAACATATTTCAATTTAACTTTTAACATTGTATCAATGACCATCACCGAATGTGCTAATACATTAATTTTTGTCCTCCATTTATGAAGATTGCCACATGAACAATGGAGGTTTTATGCCATATCCCGAGGAACAATAGACCAATTTATACCAACATTTTGCGAAATATTGCTACAGTAGTGTGAGTAAATTAACATTTATAATATGTGGCAGGCAGGTTTTAATGAGGTGTGTGTGTGAATATATATATATATATATATATATATATATATATATAATTTAGAATAATGTATTATATCTATGAAATGTTTCAACAAAATACAACCAAATTTCGTACGCAAACAGCATTTATTAGAAGCATAATTCATGCATACAGAGATCCTCATTTGCAGAAATTGTTATCAAAATAGTGTCCGGTGAGTAAATTGATCATTTTTTCATGTTTGTGGAACAATTAAAATAATTTCCACCTAATTTCGCACACCTAGAGAACGCCCCGTAAAGTTACATTATTTAAATGGCGTCAGACAATTATTTTCAAAATTGAGGATATATAAATATTTTTATATGGTTGCCATATCGATTTACCAGATCAATAGATTCAATAAAATTTTAATTGCTGACAGTATCTATTACAAACGTCGTGTACGGTGCCTCTTTTTTTTTTTTTTTTGGCAATTTTGTAAATAGCCTGTTAAATATAAGTTTTTTATGTCATATCTCCGAGACCAATAAACGAACTTACGCCAAATTGTTCATACAAGTAGCGTTATTGTAAGCCAAGTGAACTTATGTGGTTTTAGTGGCTTAGACGCTCATCTTCCAAATAATGGCCATAAAATATTTAATGTTAGTGAACCCTACCATTCAAAATAATAGACTGATTACATACGAAGATGATGCTCCTAATACTACCTCCGCGATGCAGTTGATTGCAAGCAGGCTTAATTTTACGAGTTCGCCTGCATTTCAATCCCGGGAAAGTCACTCGTGTAATTTAATTGTCTTTGTAATGTTTCATATGTTTTTGGTTTCAGCTGTAACAATATTGCTTTCAGTAAGATGTCAACGCCTACCTATCATCAAATATTTAATATTGCCAATCAAATTTATTAGCGCGTATATAGATGAAGGTAGGCTAATTAGTTATCAGTATCTTCTTGTCCATACTGAGAGCGTGGTAACCCTGAATGAACCAGCAACTGCGTGTAAAGGTGATGGAAAACAACTTGTGAGACGCCGTCCTCAGTGCAGCCTGCCAGAATCAAACTCATGACTTCCAGAATGCGAGTAGGCGCGTGAACATGCGCCCTCAGTTATAGTTTTGTTTTCATTATTATTAGTTGCGTCTCTTTCAGTGTCACTTTGCAAACAAGTTCTTAATATTAATTATTTCTAACTACAATGACCAAAATGTTTTTATTGTTATGGGATTGCTTTCGTGAAATCAATGCACACTCATGCAACAGACTCAGTCTGTGTCGTTGTACTGAATGGTACAAATTAATGTACATATATACTCCGTTCAATAATTTATTAAATAACATTCAAAAATATTCAGCATTAAAAATCCATTGGCGCATACTAATAAATAACATTAAGACTTAAAAAAACTGGATGTTGCGTAACATGAATTACTAACCAGCACTTAACTGATTAAGGTAACCTTCATAATAGCTTTCACGAAAAAAAATAATGAGCGGTTAAAAATGTAAACAATAATTCATTAACATGAATAGCCACTCCTTGCTGATAAGGTGAAAATACAAATATGGCTTGTTCAATATATGCCTAGAATAAAACCTCTGGAGGTTTGAGTAAACTTCATTAATGCGAGCAACCAATATTGCTGAATAGAAAAACTATCACAGTAAATACTCTCGTTACGCCACCTGTTACACTGAGCGTTCCGGAAAATCTAAGCAACGGTTCAATGCTGATATATGCAGCAAGCAGCTGAATTAAAATTTTCTCACGTATAGCTCTTTTTAAAATAAGCCTATGCACCAGAAAATTTGTTATATTTATTTTAAAATAGTATTAGATGTTTGACATATATGGTAAGCTTGATTGTCAATAGCATAATAAAAATAATTAATAAAACATGGCACTTGAAAAGAGTAAAAAGCGTGCTTATTGATGCAACAAGGTTTAACTACCAAATTGAATTTCATATTAAAGCGAGTGTCACACGAACTTATTAAAAACAGGAACTCTGCACTAATATTGACGTAAGATTATTATTTCCTTTGAAGAAGATTACAATTGACACGCAATGTTCCCGGCAAGAAATGGCTCTGAGTGGGGCATTTCAAAGCATTCCGGCCCTAAAAAGTACACATTTAAATAATATTAAAGTTAGATTAAATATCCTAGCATCAGCTGGGCCGTGGTTATACAACCCTAAAGCAAAGTGTTACAACTGTAAAAAATGACTATGACACAATAGTATAAAGAAATTATGCGGCGAGTTGTGGGCAAACGTAATATAACAACCAATGCTGGGCTAGCCAAATGGGACGGCGTTGCACATATTTACACATGTTAAAACAGTGCCACTACAAACCAACACACGGCAAGCGAGGAATAGTTGAGCCAAGAGGAAATCTAGACTAAGCAGGAAAAACTGTATCTTATTTTTAATCCTATCTTACCGCACGCCCGCACGTAAACACATACCAACTGCTGCACAACATATAAAAAAACTTCACTGCCCACACTTAATCAATCGTTCCACAACTTACCGTTTATCACCGCCGTTCTCCCCGGCCACTATAGTAAATTATAAATATCTTGAAAGTGACAGTAAAATAGCCACTGACAATTTTAGAAACCTAATGCGCTGTGCCCGTAGGAGTTGAATCAACGATTCGGTCACGTGACCGACATATACCTGATGCGTCTTGAAGCTGTAGAGGCTGTATAACAGACTGAGAAGAGGCTGTGCAACCCGGTTTATTAACTCTCTCCTTGCGGTGACGCACGTATGTGAGGAATAAAGATAGGGGAAAAAGCCAAGGAAAAGGATGGGATACCGAGCGAGCACAGAGGTAGGAATCTGGCGCTATCCGAAGCGGTCGTAAGGAGAACTAGCATTGTTATTGACGTACCTTTAAAAGCCCAAAAAAATTATATATATTTCCTTGTAAGTCGTCAGGTATCAACGAAAGGGCATTCAAGACTTCTAACGTACCTGTCTATGATGTATATGACATCGAAAAGAGTGTAGAAGATAATATAAAAAAGGTATTTTGCGACAAATAAGAAAGGATGATGAAGGGTTTGGGCTGGACATTCGATTCGGTAAATTATCTGGAGCTATGAACGAGTGCATACGAACCTCTTACGAAATAATGCGATTCCCTCCTTGTTTGTTTGAATAAATCGCCGCAAAGAAAATATTGTATGTAAAATTTGTAAAAAAAAAAGATACTTATTAAATATATTGAAATTTTATTTCTTATAAAAATTCTTCTGTTTTAAATAAAAATATATTTAAAAAAAAAATTTCTTGTATTTAAGAATAAAAGAAATGAACACTTAAATATGGTAGTTTAAGTACTTTGTAGGAATTAACAATGTCACAATTTGGTACAGGTTGATAGTAGGATGCATAATCGATACTACATGTGTTGAGAATAGAATCCAATATGGAGGGAGCCGAACTAAAATGAGCAATTGATGGAGCGCATGCGACTAATTAGCGTAACCTATACTTTATACACATACACAGATATGGCAGTCACTTGGTCATACATAGGTGATGTAAACATATGAAATCTAATATGGCTGTCACATGAAGGTTATATGCAAATTATGAAACAAATGACAATAAAAAACATGCAGAACTGCAACTAGCAAGATGGCTGCCTTCCAATATAGCAGCCTCCAGGAACATATATAACAAATGATGTACGAAAAAAATGCAGTAGTCGAATGAACGTGAGACAGTAACATATGAAGAAAGATGGCTGCCTCCAGTAGCATGTAAACAAATGACGAACAAAAATCAAGATGGTGGAATGAGTATAGGTGGAATGACCGGAGGCTTTGGATTCAGCCGTTGCTGGGGATGGAACGAATTTGATTAATGGTGGTGCTGCGAGACCTTCGGAAATGCAAGTTTTTTTAAAATTAATTTAAAATATTTTAAAAATAATTCTTTTATAAATTTTTTTATAAATTTTTAGGTTTTAAAAGCTTTTTGTGGAATTCTTGGTTTTCAAGGTTATTCAAGGTAATGGGGTTAAGTTCAATATAATCTGCATTCAATATGGCGGTAGTAGCCTATAATGTATTATGCTTGTTGACTTTATGTATTTTACTAAAGTTTTTTTATTTTCAAGGTCATTCATTCTAATGGGTTCAAGTTTGAGGTAGTCTGCATCTAACAGGGTGGTAGTAGTCTGTGATGTATTATGATACCTGACATTTATGCATTTTTTCTCGAGTGTTGGTTTTCAAGGTCATTCAAAGAAATGGTCATTGGCTTCCAATATGGCAGATGGGCGATGTATACTAAGATGGTGGTCGCCTACCAAGATGGTGGTCGCTTACCAAGATGGCGTATTGAGTACGGGCTAGGGGAGACCTCTGGTAAATTTCAGTAATTTTAAAATACCTTTATAATAAATTATTATAATAAAATTATAATAATTTTTAATGTTAATTTTTTGGGATTTTTAGTGAATTTTTTCGGATTTTTTTTAATGATATTGTATATTTTGGGTCGAAGGTCAAAGGTCATTGGTCTTGCTCTCCTGACCCCTGGGTAACTGATCCCGGTCTCCTGTCTGGCTCGGAGTCGTTGATCCCCCTCGCCGGAGTTCCTAATCCCTCTCGCTTGTTCCGGAAAAAATGGGAACTTTTTTAAGGAATAAAGGGGAATTTCTAGGGAAAAGGGAACATTTTAGGGAAATTTGTTTGACTTTAAGGGGAAGAGGGGAAATTTTGAGGAAGAAAAGGGAAAAATGATGGCGGTCGGGTGACTTAACATCATAGTGTCTGGGCGGCTTCGGCTCCGACGCCCCAAGCACATGTCCCCAACTTCCCCAAATCCTACTACTATATTCAATGAGAAAAACAACGGTGAGATATTATATATAGCTATATAAATACTATACTTCCACGATTATTACTTATTTTTATGTAACTCAGCTCTTGATCACACAATTTACCTCTGTTGCAACACGAATGTTGAGAAGAATGTTTTTACAAGAGTATAAAAGGTAGACGATTGGATTATTCTCAAACGAAAATACGTAAATAGAAGGAAGAGACAGTGCCAAACAAGAAGCTTATTAAAAATACAATGTAATTCAGGGATATCTTATAGAGAAAAGAACAAAGAATGGAAGATCTTGATCAGAGAAATTTTACTGGATGAAAACAGAACATAATAGGACCAGTAGCAGTATCTGTAAGATTGATTTTATTCGTTGTTTATTTTTGGAATTATTTCTAAATAGTAAAAGAACAAAAAAAACCGTTTAAGTGTTTGAACAACCAAAACGTGTTTTATCTTATGCCTGAATAATGCTTTACATTTATTGATGACCTATGTCGAGAATCTCAGAAGCGTATCACTTTTAAATATGCTCGTGTAAATATGCTAAAAATAGTCCGAGAAGGTTGAAAAACTTCCATTATATACTTTGCGTGTTGAGTTATTTGTTCTGTCGATACAACTTTAATCTAATCTCGTAGTTTTGCGAAGCTCTTAAATGCTCACATAAACTTAAGTAACTCTTTACTTCAAAGTTGCGCAGGTTTTTAAACTCGTTCAGGGCTTACGGTTTTTCAAAACATTTAAGGGCTTCAGTGGTGCATACAGTCGATTAATACCGGTATCGTGTCTGACTTGATGTACTGGCTTTAATACTGCTGAATGCTCATCCTGCCTATAGCTGTGTTACTTCTACTACGTTGTCTTAACGACGCTAATTTGCATGTTACGCAAGAAAACCAACAGTTTCAGTAATGTTTTGTTCATTCTCGGGGAGAAAAAATTTTTCAATTATTCTAGTAAACATAAAGGACTACACTTTTCACACTTTGTTGAAATAGCTCGGAAAATTAACTGTTAGTATTTTCTTGTCAGTGGCCATTTTATATATTTTCATTGAAAGGAATACTATGAAATTAACTGTACAGTTCCTAAATGATACATTATAATTTCGAAATTGTTTGTGAACATTGAAATACAAACAAGAAACATGGAAAAACTTAAATACTCTCTAACGCAGGACTATATGTAGATATACAATACTTGTCTTTTTCCTGATAAGTTATAAGATTTACATTATTATGATGATACGAATAGCGAAAAAACTATCACCACCTTGCTATACAATTGAATAAAACAGATCACTTCAATTAGCCATTGAGTATGTACTCTGTTATAAATTTACACAAGATGCCTATTATATTTAAAGTCTGTCCGAATGTATCTCAGTAATGACATGGGTTCGTAAAAAAATGGCTGAAAGTATAAACGACTGGACGAAAATTACAATTGCGTTTTACAAAACTGGGAATATTATTTTCAATAAGACCACATTTCAATTGATATTTATCATTCATGAACCGACCACTGAACTACCGTAACATTAAAACAAAGGTTACGTAATGTACAACTATCGACAAAGATTACTTGGGGAATTTGGAAACAAATCACAAAGAATAGAAATAGGAACAGGCCTGACAAAACCTGCCATCTAGTTGGCAATACTGGCCCACAAAAATAAATAACATTTCTAAACACTGAAGAAATAGTCAATACAGTTCATTCTTCACATAATTTATAAAAGCCTCGGAAATTCCCACAGAGTGTAGGTAGATGTGTCTGCCGGCCTAATAGATTGTTACTTTACGGAGAATTGGATATGGCATGGAAGCTGCGAACGATACTTTTCGTGCAAATTACTTGGAAGAAGGATTTCCCCCCTCAACAAATGACAATTTTTTGTTGTCAGAATATCCAATAAGAAATTAAGGTTTTGTATGTGTATATATGTATATATATTAATATATATGTATATATGTACGTATATGTATATATGTATACATATGCATATATGTATATAAATATGCATATTTATGTATATATGTAAAAATATGTATATATAAAAATATGTATATATGTATATATTCATATATATGCATATATTTATATGTATATATATATATATATATATATATATATATATATATATATATATATATATATATATATATATATATATGTATATATACACATGTATATATATGTATATGTGTATATATATATATCTATATATATGTATATGTGTATATATATATCTATATATATGTATATGTATATATGTATGTGTATATATGTATGTGTATATATGTATATGTGTTTATATATATGTAGATATGAGTATATATGTGTGTATATATGTATATATGTGTATAAATATGTATAAATATGTATAAATATGTGTATATATATATTCTGTTTATATGTATATATGTGTATATGTGTGTGTATATTTATGTATATATGTGTAAATATATGTGTATATAGATGAGTGTGTATATATGTGTATGTATATGTGTGTATGTATGTTTGTATATATATATATATATATATATATATATATATATATATATATATATACAAACATACATACACGTATATTTAGGCAACAGAGCAATATAGCCTGCTGTATATTCTTGCTTTGGCTGTGTGGAACTGGCAACAAATGAACTCTTTCATCGATACACTGTTGACGGGAAGTTTAATTAGTCCAGAAAGGAAATACAAAAAGAAGAAAATATTTGAGCATTTATTAAGCATAATTATAAATAAAAAAAGGAAATACGCTGTCTCCAATATTTGTTTGTGTGTCATATGAACTAGGACCTGCGTACACATAAGACATTTAAAAGAAGGAATTGAAATGAAGAAACTCATAGACTGACAATGCATTACGAATATCTCGTTTAATATTTTTTTTTTTTTCGGAAATGAATACTATATTTTTATAGGTTTGAATAATTTTAATTAAATATTTTCAAGTGAAGAATAATATTTCGTCATTATTCTTGAGAATCTGACCTTTCTGTAAATAAGTGTATTTTTTTTATTTCCGGTATAACAGTGGTATGAATTTACGTGTTTGCATTAATTTTGTTATTATTATTATTCTTATGTCAAGTTTTCAGTTTATATTTGCTAATAATTTTTTGGAGGAAGAATTTTTTTACGTTAATATTTCGGAAGGAATATAATTAATAAGTGTTATTGTGCAAGGAAATTAAATCAACTGTTATATATTACAGTTAAAATCAGGTGGTACGGAGCATATTTTTATGTAGCTAGTCCTTCCTGTGACTTTTAACGTTATAATTAATGCCATATGAGTACAAATTCACCAATTCACACAAGTATTACTATTGGTGGTTGAGCGTATAACACTGCTAGCATATAAAAGTGGTTACGAGAAAATATGTTCGTAAATAACAATGAATTCTCTCGAATGCGTTATCCATAATTTGTTGCCACTTAAAATGCTAGGTCACCAGCATGAAATACTTCAGACCTTTTCAACTGTGTGCTGCAAAATCGTTATTTAAGCAAAATAAATTGTGACTAATTTTCATTTTTTTGCGGATGAAGTGCATCACATAGGTCTAGATTGGAGAATATTATATGAATTCTCGCACAGCTTTGGACAAAACCTGAAAATCTGGTTTGTTTTGAATGACAGGTGTAGCACGCTGGAAAGCGAAGCCGAACTCGCAAAGGCGAATGGACAGGGTGACGAGGGTTTTACCAGTTTCACCAGCTGCGCTGGCTGCCAGGTGACGTCATGCGCAGTAGCCGACGAAACTGGTCTGCCGCTTCCCTTCCCCCTGGAATTTTATGAATTTATTTAATTTTCTCTCGGGTTTTGGTTATCCAAGTCATTCAAAGTCACAGGGCCGAGGCCAAAAATACCCGCACCCAATATTGTCGCAGTTGTCTGTATTGTTATAATATTGCAGACCTTTACGGATTTTCCTAGAGTTTTAGTCTGCAGGGTCATTAAAGGTCACATGTTCAATGTCAATAACATCTGCACATAATATGGGGGTAGTGGTCTGTTACATAATACGTCTGCTGGATTTTTGCATTTTTCTCGAGTTTCAGTAATCAAGGTCATGTAAGGTCATGGGATCATGATCAATGTTACATACATCGAATGTGGTGGTGGTTGTCAGTAACATACTATGTTTGCTGACTTTAATGTATTTTTTCTCGAGTTTTTGTTTCAAAGTCATTCAAGGTAATGGTGTCACGGTCAGGTTCACCTGCATCTAATATGGTGGAAGAAGTTTGTAATGTAATATGCTTGTTGACTTTTAGGTATTTTTTCTCTTTTTCTTCTTTTAATGGTCATCCAATGACATGTGGTCAATGTCAAGTTTATCTGCATCTAATATGGTGCTTGTAGTCTGTAATGTAATTTTCTAGCTGAGTTTTGTGAATATTTTTCTCTATTTTTTGTTTTCAACGTCATTCTATGCCACAGGATCAAGGTTAGTCATCTCCATTCAATACAGATTCTACGATAGCTGACCGCAACAAAATGGCTGACTGTGCAAAGGCGTGGGCGGTGGAGTCCTGCCGACTAATATGTTTAGGGAGAGGGAAAGGACGGAAACGTCAGAAAAAATAATTTTTAAATAAATTTTTTAGTAATTATTTCTATTACATTTTTATATGTATTTTGGGATATTTAAAATATTTTTCTTATTTCTTTTCAAGATCAAAAGTCAAGGTCAAATCATGACTCCTAAGCACAGTTCTTGTGATCCTAGGTCGCTGATCCCGGTCACCTAGGTCGGAAAAATCCAACAAAGCGGCCGGCTGGCTCCAACTCCGATGCCAGACGCCGATGGCAATGTATGCTTCAAATCCTACCACTCTCACCTCACCTATTTCAAAAAACATGTTGATAAATATTTTGCAAGTTTTATTTTAATTAGCACAGTATGTTATTAGATTAGTTATGGTAAGTTTTTACGTATTCTGCCCCCTTCCACCAAGAACGATACAGACAAGAGTTGGAATATTCGAAACATATTTAGATCGTTATAGTAGACTACTGATTCACTGGTCGAAGGTAACTTTACAAGATTACAATTGGAAAGAAAAGTGTGCTTTATATCACACACCTTGTCCGGTGGCAGGAACTGTTTGCTCCAATGTTACGTTTCTTCTCATGGGCGTCGACCTGTATCAATTTCGTTTGATGGTGAGGGGAGGGAAGCAACGGTAGGTCAAGCAACGGTAGGTCAATTAAGGATGTTTGTAGGAATTGGTGCCTTGTCGACTGCGGCACATATACATATATGTATATATATACACACATATATATGTGCATTATGTGTATATTTATGTATGTATGTGTATAGTCCATTCCCGATTGGAAGCGACTTATGAAAATCAACCTTTGAAAAAACACTCTAGGCGAAACATGTCAAACTGTTTTTTCAATAACCTGTATTCCACAAATATATAACACTATGGTTAGCTTTAGAGTACTGCATTATTGAATAAATGAATTTTACCTTAATATATGCTATAACTTGTAATATTTATTTATCTTTAAATATGAATTAACAACAGCGAGAGCAGCGACGTGTTGGCAACGGCCAGTAGGAAATAGTTCACAGTTAAGATATTATTTTAACCTATTTTTTTAGTATGCTATTTGAAAATTAAGCGGTGCCTATTGAAATACTTAAATATTTAGGTAGCCCCGATGGCAGCATACCTCATTTTCACCGTTTAAAATAACAGCGGAAAATATTGTGAGTAGGCCGTAATGGTACGGTGTTGTTTTATCGAGTGAGAGCAATTTTTGAAGCAACTGTCCGCTGAGCGAGCTTTGTCGCTCTCTGTCTCTTTGTTTCTTTCACACTCAGGAAGTTTCACTTCGCTAGTACGCGGTGAAATTGTACATGTTTTCAGTTTTAGCATATTTTATACTTATTACAGCAAAATAGTGAGTTTTGAATTTGTAATTTACAACTGAAAGGAGATTTTAATTTTTCAATACTTATTTTAATATATTTAGATATGATGGCAGGGCAGAAACAGTGAAATTGGCAGACGTAGCGAGCCATGATGTCATGGCGTGTTGCTATTTTACCAAACGAAGAGTAAATTATAGTTACTCCGAAAAATACTTCAAATTACCACTTCACGTTTGTAGACGTTGTGTTTTTTAAACCTACCTAAGCAAGTTACGATGTTGTGATAAATCTGTGTTTCTGCAGCAGTAATAAATATACTGTTACGGTGTGTTTCGTAAACCACTGCGTGTTAAATAGCGTAGAGTGGCTGTTTGGTGATAGTTACGCTGAATCTGTGTGTGCGTGATTTCAAATATTTGATGTGAACTATTTATACGTTGTAAATGTGAATTGTTATTATGACGAAGTTATTTATTTACAGCCACGTATGTTCATTTATCACAACGTTGTACCTTTGCCCTGGGTGTTTGAAACACAGTCGTGTAACGTGATTTACCACCAATCCCAACAAAATATCCAAGCCCACCCACAATAAATTTCAATAAACCTGATACACAGTAAGTAGCAATACATATAAATATGAGTGGAATAAAAGTTACGGTAGGCTTATTTGTGTGTATGTTCTCCGCTATATATTTAGTTTCTATAATAAAAAATGAGCTATAAGAGATGTGTGCTTGATTTTAATGTCGCTTTTTCGTTGGACTGTCTATTCCTTCGTTATTCGAATTAAGGCTGTCCTTTTAAATAAATAACCCAACACATATCTATAACAAAAAGTTAAGTAATACAGTTCATTACCCCGCAGTTGTAACAATGTTTAATACAGTCGCGGCAAAATATTAACGTGCATTACGTGTAATGTGTTATGTTGTGGAAAACAAATATGTTAATGTAACGTAACCGTATGAACTATCGTTAATTCAGGCATTTTTGAACGTCATAAAACTGACCTAAATAATGTTGTAGGCCTAAACTGTGAGTATTCGTACGACATGGTTTTTGAAATACGCCTAAGACAGAATCCTTCGAAAAGCTGTAAACAGTAAGCAACACATTTGACAGGTATAAAAGTAGAAGTCACATTTCAATGTTTATGTTTAGGTGTAGCGAAAGTTTACGAACACATGTAAAAACACAATGTCATGCAAACATTGATTTTGACAGATGCTGCATGGAAGTCACATGGCAATGATTCTTTACATTTGGCGGAAGGACACGAAACGGGCCTGCCAGTAGATATGTAGCAGGGCTCCGAGAAAGTTGCTTCCAATGGGGAATGGACCATATGTATATGTGTATATATATGTGTGTATGCATATGTATATATATATGTGTATGTATATGTATATATATGTGTGTATGTATATGTATATATATGTGTGTATATATGTATATATATACATATATGTGTGTATATATGTATATATACATAATGTGTGTATATATACATATATGTACATGAAAGTGGCATTGAGAAATATAAACAGTTGCAAATTACACTACATCTGTCTGTGTACAATTGCGGAACGACTTGTGGCGTATCCATAATGAGTATTAAATGAACAGAGGCCACTACCGTAATTCGTTCAATAATGTAGCGTTTGCAGTAGTAATTGATAATTGTGTAACATCAATGTCCATACCACAGTTACCAAATAATTCTTCTGTGTAAGAATCGACTTGTGTGTGTTGTGATTGTGGATGAGATGTACGTTGTAAATCGACTTTTTGAAATGGTTATCATGGCCAATGAGTAGATATAGGAGGCTGGTGCTGATACATACAGTTTGTATGCAGGTATCAGAACACAATTGCGTAGGGAATGGCATCATACAGTTAGAAGGAGGATTATTTGCCTGTCATAACGGCCTACCATGTGGGCAGCCACACAACACACACCATCGTCAAGTGGAGGGTATTGTCCTATGATATGTTCAGTCGTTTACTCAGCCGAAACCATTGTACTAGCGGGGTGGAACAGATGCATAGTTAGAGTATCGCGAAATGGATCTTTTTACTTGGCCTGAAATGGCTGATATTCACATTCTGCGCAGTGCAACAATAGAGTTGCAGCACGCATATACAGGGAAACGTATGCCAACAGACGTGTGCCACATCATTCAAAGTTCGCAGCCGTTGATAGGAGGCTTCGCTTCTCGAACAGGGTATATTTACGCTGAGTAAAAGAGTCACGCACTGTGTTTACATGACGTTACGGTGACTATTGTACACTGCGAAACCTAGCGTACCTGTCCCAATACCATGCATGTTACAGATGTAAAAGCCTAATGCTGGCCGTCCAAGGTCGGTACGAACACCTCGCTTCGAGGAGGAGGTTCTGCGGAGGTTCCATGAGTTGCCATCTACCAGCACCTGTCAAGTGGCACATGTGGTCCGCACTGGACACATGAATGTGTGGAGAGTTGTTCATGAACAGCTGCTCCGTCCATATAGACGACAGAATACGCACACTATTTGAAGACCGAAGACTACCCACAATGTTTACAGTTTGCGCAATAATGTTTACAACGATGTGCTATAGGGCCACACTTCCTAAGTGCCGTGTTTTTTAACGACCAAGTGATATTCACATGAACATGTGTGTTGACAATCACGTATGGGCGGAGGCGAACACTCGTGCGGAGGCGAACACTCATTTAAAAAATTACCATATGACTATATAACGCTTTCAAAATACTAACAATATTGAAAACATTTTACAATGCTATACATTTATAAAGTTAACAGTTCGTGTCTTATATGAATTTTACACGCTGTTTGATTGTAAAAATAAAATTAACAACAGTAATAACATTATTATAAATTTACAAACGAAAATATTAGCAAAGTTTTGCAAACTCAGTATATGTTTTTAACTTATTACCCATATTTTAATTTACTGTGTATCTAATAGTTTCTCCTAAAGTATGGTGTTCAGCTTAAACTGGTAAGTCATTCAACTGAATAAATGCAAATATGAAAACAGGTTTCAATTATGTTTTAAGCAGTGAGTATTTATTATCTCTTGACTATGATGAATACAATTCGTATTCCTTATTCAGTAATTTTTTCATAAACAAATTAGGTTGTTTAATGCAAGTATATAAAAGCTGTTCACTATAAAGTAAGCACTTTATAAATCAACCTTAGAAAAATGTCACTGCCGCTGCATGCAAATATTTTAACGGGAGCACTGAGTGACACTCGCCCAGTAAAGTTACTAACTATGGATAGAGAGTAGTTCCAAATCTTAACGTAGAATAAAAAGTGTCAGGAAACCATTTTTTATAACTTAGAACTATTTCTTTCACATTTAATGCATCTAAGTGGTAAAAAAGAGCAGATTTGTAAAGTATTTACTTTCATAATCATTTCAGTGTTTCATTTGACTGACGCAAGAATAAAGTGATGAGGCTCATGGCAACGTTAATTTTACATAAGGCGGAGGAATACACAAGGCGTATACAAGTAGATCTTAAACAGGGTTTTCAAAAATGCTCATTTTACTGTGAACAGCCTATAGAAAATTTTTAAGATATATGAATCAATATATAATTTTATAAAATAATTTTGCCTAATAATGAAGAATAAAATAAGCGTTATGAATAAATTAAGTTTTATATGTGACTTAAAAAATTCAAGCTGTGTGAGCTAATTAAAGTTGTTTACTTTAATTATTATTAAAATGTATCGAAACAAACCCATTACGTTAGTAAGTCATATTTCCTCGACATTAAAAATTAATTAATTTGATATATTACGGAGCACCACGGTTATAAAATATATAATTTCCAAACTAGTTTTCACCGCTGTTGGAATAAAAAATTGTTATAGATCTAGGATGCCGTTGCTGCGTATTCCGAATTAACAGTTTTGGAAGTGGAGATGTAGATCCATGTAGTGTTGCTATAACTCTTTCTAAGAAGACTTTGCATTTTTAGACTTGAGACTATTACAGCAAAAAAACTCGTATAACAAAAGAGTTTTACACAAAATTAAACTAGCCTGCTAAACATTGAAACTGTTTTTTTTTAACTTAGAGAAATTTAAGAAGTAGGTACATAGGATTTTACATACAAAAGCGATGATAGTCTACTTCGTACATGAAGGGCGAGTGGACAGACAATAAAATAATATTATGGCAAAAACTTTGCACAACCAAGAGGACAATATGAAACCAAGTTATTCTGAACCTTCCCCATAAATACCAGAAAATTTTAAGATGTATGCTTGTTTAAATTTCTTAATTTGTCGTATAAATACATCACTAAGTAGAACTAAACTAGCTAAGGTTTTCAATTAAAATGCACTAAATTTGAAGTACTCCGATATTTTAAATTGTAAATTAAGTGTTTTTTTCGAATGCATTACAACCTTAAAGAACAGGTGTCTTCCAAAGTGACATAGGAAAAAGATAAATTTAGTTTACCGGAACAATGAAAACTTGAATACTAAAATATTCCATTTCTGCTGTTTAGATCTGGCTCAGCAGTTCACAAATTAAAGTTGAGAAATTTTTATTTATTTTTTTACATCTGTGTTTAAGGTTGTCCTACTGCTTGTGTGTCGACAAAAATTTTCTTTTGGGCAAGAAACAATGAAAGTAAATTACTTTCATCACTTTTTTTCCAGGTTGGTTACGAAGATGTTATGTGCTAAACCTATGTTAAATTACGTGTAAATTGCGTGTACGTGTGTGACTGTGGTCGAGTATCCAGATGAGAGTATTACAGGATGTTTCAGAAGTGATGGTTAGAAATGTAGGGAATAGACCTACACATGAAGAGAAGCAAAAAAGGCCTTGTAAACATGGGTCCAGAAGTTAACCGTTTACGATATAATGACAGTGCTGTGCTGGGTGGGGCCCGCTGAATACAAGACTAAGTACGAATGCCGACAAAAACAGTGACACTTTCATTTAATGTATCAATTACGAGACAGTAAAAGTCATAAGTGTGGCTTCAGCACCACAGAAAAGTGACTGAACATGTACAAAGGCAACGTTATGGGTTGAACAACAGTAACGTCTGTGGATACACAAGGTAAAATACATTATGGACATGTTAACTGAAGTCGTTTACAGTAGGCGTTCAAAATGCTGACCATGCACTTTAATGCATCTGTCTAGTCGTCTCCTAAATGACTCAGGAATGCGCTTGAGCAATCCGGAGTCACTCTTCTTTTGCTGGAAACTCTGTACAATCTGATATTGCAATTCTTCAGGTGTGGCGATGCCTGCTGTATTGTAAACTAGGCTTTTAGCATAACCCTGTACACAAAAATCCAACAGATTTAAATCCGATGTAGGATGTCACAGTACAGGTCCTGCTCTACCTATCTACCTGTCACCATAGCGCCTGTTTAGATAACGTCTTACATGTAGAAGGAAATTTCCTAGTGAAACATCGTGCATAAACCACATCCGCTGGCGTTGGTAGCGCTGGCAGTTTAGCCTTTGTGGTAGAAAATCTGATCCAGTTAGACAGTCACAGAGTATTCCTACCCAGACATTGATCGAGAACGTTTGTTGATGTCGTGCCTGCTTCACTGCATTGGGAATGACTGTGGCCCACACGTGACAGTTGTAGAAATTAAATGCGCCATTAAGGGTAAACCCAGTTTCTTCTATAAAAAAAACACATTATTTGAAAATTGGTGGTCTAGAGCTGGCTGATTTTGTACCTGCTAACAGATATTCAATCTGTGAAGGAAGTTTGAGTTTTTGAGACTCTTGCAAATGGTAGATATGGTATAGGTACAGTAACTGGCAATGAAAAATTCGCCATACACTGCTTGCACTTATTCTCCCTTGCATAGCCACCCTCCTAATCGATGTCGCTGGGTTTACATCTACACTTTCTAACACATGTTCTTCTACATCAGGAACTATGGATCTCATTATACCTGGTCGTTGGTGATGTGCGAAGGGTCCATTTTCGCTAAGGCATTGATGGATCCTGATGAATGTTCGCCTGTCAGGATGCCTTCAGTGAGGAAACGCTTCTGCATAGAGCCGCGCATCCTCCAGCACATTGTCGTTGGCTTTGCGGTTCATGAAGTGAATATCTGCGTGCTCTACGTTGCTGTAATCGTGGTCCATATATGCAACACCTTCGCACAAGTAAATCACACTTCTGTACGTATAGTTGCACAGACCTTTCATGTGCACTGTACACTTCCCGTCAGAATAAATGAGCGATTGAAAAAGTTAGTCCCCTTCGGCAATCTTCGGCTTTAGACAAGATGTATAGTCTTGGCTCTTAGGAAACCAGCAGCAAACAGAACTATCCAGCCAATCGTTCAGCGTTTGAACTGCGCCAAGAATATCTTTAGCTTCTATTGGAGCATCATTCTGACATCGGCTTCTCCAAGTGAATACAATGCATTTAATTGGATGAAGTATCTCGTCCTGCGATGTATGAAGTTAATGCAAAAACGTTATATCTCACACAACTCCACACTGGAAGTCCGTGTCTCATGCGCAAACAGGTAACACTTAGGGGAATAAACAACCAAGGAGAGCTGAGCTACAGTGTTGTGCAACATAGCTTGTCCTGAAATATTTTAGCAGAATTACCTCGCATGAGTGTTCGTGAGTCGTGCAAGCAGACAGCGGAAAGAAAACCGGTCATAAATACGTGCTAAGCGACAGTGTTGTGCAACATAGCTTGTCCTGAAATATTTTAACGGAATTACCTGACATGAATGTTCGTGAGTTGTGCAAGCAGACAGCGGAAAGAAGACCAGTCATAAATGCGTACTAAGCGACAGTGTTGTGCAACATAACTTGTCCTGAGATATTTCAGCTGAATTTCCTCACACGAGATCCACACTAAACGTTCGCGAGTCGTGCAAGCAGGTAACACGTAGCAGTAAGAAAACCAATCATAAAGATGAGCTGAGATACAATATTGTGCAATACAGCTGTCTCGAGGTATATACGCGACATTCGATGCATCAAACAATGAAACAGTAAACATGTGTGAAATTACTATAATTACAGATAACTGTAAAAGAGAAATGCACAATTCCTCTGTTAATAATTAAAATAAACCCTATTATACGTGAGACATTAAGTAGTTATAATATTTGTTTTTTATTATCAATGCACACAAATGAATTTCGTGCTGTCGTATGCATTTACGAAAACAGAATATCACATTTTAGCGGAATATATGCCTATATTCGTCAGTAACTAAAGCCACTGAACATTAATGAAACAATCGGCGCATGTTGCAGATGTATTTATTGTATGCGCACATCAAGAATGTTTCTCTTGCAACTAGCTGCTGTCTGCATTAAAAAGCCACGTCCTATTTAACCGAGGCAATTTCTATGCTGCTAAATTAAATCCTTACATAGGTTTCGTATTAACTACTGTAGCCGGCAGACGTCTGTCCACGGAGCATGTTAACACAGTAAGGGGTGTGACGGGGCAGGGGGAGATGCGCATGCAGGTCTGGCAGTACTATCGGTTATTCCAAAAACATAATTTACGACGGGCTCAGGTATATGTATGCCAATGGAGGACGAAGGACGTTTGCAGAGGTACAAGAAATTTATCCTCAGTATTACAAAGTTGCACTTGAATATATATATTATATATATATATATATATATATCATATAAAAATATTATACAACTGGAATACTACTTAGTCTTTAACATTCGGTGCAATTTCGCGTGAATAATTTATACGTACAGTTTATCAAATTATAACAAAACAGAAATTTCAGGTCAGTGCTTTTCTTTTGAAACTTTAGAGAAGGTTTTATAACTTTATTTCGACAAAGTCGCGAAAATGAGTGTTTTTATTCATAGTAGGCTGACTCGCACTATAAATAATGCATAGCCTACACCCAGTTTTTATAACACAAGAAATAAAATAATAACATTATAATCTACAGCATAATGTTCATCTACTTCACGAATTCCACCCAATTAATCTGTGTGTAAGTATTCTTGCCGTGCTAAACGGTAGTTAATGTGAAATTTTGGTCTACATACGCCTGGGTGTTGAAATTTAAAAGCTCACGAAAATCACAGTATAACAGTTAGAGTTTATGTAAAAGGGTGTTAATTATCTTGTTAGTTTATGTATTGTTTATAGAATTCCGATTCACGTGCAAAATTAATGCCACTTGTACAGATGCTTTTTCAAATAATGCTGGCTTCAGCAGACGGTGTATCCAATATAAAAATATTACTGTAGCATTTGTGAAACAGTTATTTGTACTAACTTAACAGACCGTAATAAATGTTTGTCTATAATTCGTGCGAGTAAATGTTATTCCAAATACAATGTTAACTAAGAGAAAATATTTTCCTGATTATGAAACAAAGAATGTGCAGATGTGTAATCTTATTTGAAAGGCATTAAAAACTAAAAATGATACGCCTGTCAAATTATTAGACAAACACATTAGTAACTAACACTATCGTTACAGTAATAAGTAAATTAGTTTTGTAGTTGTTGAGGTTAAGGCCACACGTATTTACTCAAGAAGTTGTAGGTTCAATTTATAATTGTAACGTATTTATTTAAATATGATATAAAATACAATCTTTGTTTTATATTTGTGGTATAAATTAATTAATGTTTGAAAGTTTGCTATATATTAAATTAGATTCTCGATTCACAAATGTGACTGAAATACAAGTTTGACTGTAATGTTACATATCTATATATTGCAACCCTCTTAGTAGGAAAATATATTCATGGTTTTATTTGTAAAAGTACTATAAAATGCACACACATTTCCAGATTTACAGCACTAATATTTTTATTCCATGACAACTTTTTCTTGTAGTTCTCCTATTGGAAGAAATTTTCCTCAAGACAGGTTGACTCCTACGGACAAGCATAAATCACACCCTTTCTCTACCCGGGATTCGAAACTGGAACCACTCACACTCAACACACAATCGACTGCACCACAGGGGGCAGTCAACAGGACAACCGGAACACTGTCAGTGGTTATAAGAACTTATATTAAGTGAACAAAATGCTCATTTCATTGGAGATAATTTGTAAGTTACAATTCAAGTAATATATTAATAAATTTTTCGACATTGTACCTATAATTCACTGCCACGTTGGTTGGTATTCGCTTGCCTATATTTGCGCTAAGTTAAATGCCGAAACTGTGGGCAAAGTTTTGAACATTGTTTTAAAACATCTAAAGTTTAGTTTAACCTTCATTCATCAAGCTTTTCTTTGGAATAAAAAAATTTAAAATAAAAATGTATCTTTAGCTTTTCTTATATTTTTAGTTATGGAAAAAGCGGTTAGAGTGCTCGCTTCCAGAATTTTCCTTTGGCTTTTGTCAGTACAATATTTCGTGTTAGTAAGAACATAGTTTGTTTTTGATAGAACTTATATACATTTAACTCATTGCAACATACTTTTAAAAGAAAATGCAAGAATTTCTCTGTTAAGGCTTTTTAATTACTTTTCTCTCAAATGTATCTGAGGAAAAAATATTTTCCTTTCCAAAACAATTTCACTTTTAAAAAGGAATATGTCAAATAAATTTTAAGAAAAAATTTTTATTTTTAAACATTCATTTATTGACAAAATTAGGAAACTACAGGATGTCACAAAACATAGAACATATTAGACAATTGTTTCAAAATATATACAAATACAGGTTGAACCAAAAATTTATATATAACCATTTAACACAACCAAGTACAGAGCCTACAAAAAATTGCGTCAATAAGTATAGGGCACTTTACAATCGTAGATACCAACAATTTTAATGCTGGTTATACGTTATAAGGTGTTTGTCAGTTTCTTATTCCTCAAATTCATCCCTGGGAACCTACTTTATCCCCCAAATATGTCGGTTTAGTACTCAAATAAGGCTTTTTTATTTCATAAACTATACTATATTCCTCAAATAAGTTTGTTTAGTATCCAAATAAAGTTTTCTTATTTCTCAAACAACACTTTATTCCACAAACCTAATTAACACTCCAGGCGAATTCAAACGACTTAATTGGTTTGAGGAAGATATAATATATAAAATTAAAACATATTCCTGTCATGTAATGTTTACTTGAAATAATTAATTTTTTTGGTTATGTAATATGGTTTATTAAAATGTATTATCATACTTCTCGGGTGTTTGCAGATATTACTTCATTGTATGTAACCTCATTCCTTAAGTGTTGTTATAATGAATCTCCTTTATTCCATAATAATCATCGTGTGTTTTTAAACTGCAAAAAAATATTTTAGTTTATTGACAAGTTCATTCTGGTCTTCGGAAAATATGTAATGAGTGTTGTTGACACCTTGTGCCTTATTCACAGCATTTGTTGAATGTCTTGAACAGTATCACTGACAACCTCACTACTGTCTTAACCTGATGTTTCATCATAAATATCGACTTTACTTTGCTTAAAAATACTTGGTGTTTCATCACCGACACTGATCTTCACAGCTGGTTGTGGTAGGTTATGTCGAAAATTATGTTCATGTGTTATTGTATATTTAATACAATCTGATTATACGTCATTTCTTGTAATTATGTTATTCCCCTCTTCTTCTGCGCTATTATGTAGTGTAGCCATTATATTTTGGTACAAGCCATGTTAGCTGGTGCAGCCATGACAAGCCAACCTAGCTGTTTAGAAAATACTCTCCCTGTCGAGGAAGGTCATGAGGATATGTGGGGTAGTATATACGGTGAGGACCATGGTGGCTTGCGTCCATCTTACTCTGTTAGGGATCAGCGAGACGCCATCGCCATGGAGTACAAAGCTATGGTCACGACGTCACCTCTTCACTTTGCCACTGTCATGAGGGTCTTGACACGACGACGCCGACAATATTAAAATGGTAATTATAATTCCAGTAGGGCAACTTAGGTCATGTTGGATTTGGGTCCTCAGATTAAATAATTAATGCTCATCCAGCCAAGAGCACTCTTTAGCTGTTGTTATTGTAAAAGTTCAATTGATGTAACTTGGTCTTGTAATAAAGTAATTTAATGAAACAAGTAACATTGTTGTAATAGCCAAGGGCTATATGTACTTCTTGTAGTAGATCTAGTATTTGTAATAAAGTATAGTGGATCTGATAGAGTGCTTTATACTCTGGATATGAACATTCCCTGGCAAAAATCGCGAAGCATGCCATCTTACCATACAGCAACTAGCAGAGAGGCAAAAGGGAAATATAAACTCGCTTCAATTCACTGCATTTAGAGCAAAATTAAATTAAATTCAGAAGCGCTTTAGTATCCTTGCCACCCAGGGTTTTATCCATGTTTGTAAAGGCCAAAGCCAACGGCCAACATGAACCCAGAACTTCGCATAGTAATCAGTGTAGTAGAACTGAATTATCCTGCCACTCAAAGCTACGGTGGGTTGTACATAGTCAGTACATTCCAGCAGCACCTCAACACATGCTGGGAGCAACCCACTTGCAGTCACAGCAAAAACCAAGGGGTCCGTAGTAGCGTAGTGAGAGTGTGTGTTTAAGCTTGTAAAGAGTAATGCATGATAAATAACGACCGCTTTTCGGACCATTTTGACTATCGTAAATGCAAAATTTCCATGCAGGCTTGCGTAGTGTGGAAATACTTTATTCTACAGCAAGCTTGTGTGTGTCCATGTTAGTAATTAAGGCTAATCTATACAGGACAATTACTGCTATGAAGTTGTGAGTAAGTCACAGAAATCTGCTACAATGCTAAGCTCGCGATAGAAGCGAAATGTACACAACACCCCGAGATACCCACAGACACTACAGATTTAATTGAATTCGAACACACACCACCTACACAACAAGTCTCAACACGTGATTATTCACTATCTGATACAAGCAAAACCAGCACAAGTAAATATCTGCATCCCCGCTCACTTCCAACACTTCAGGAAACCGAGTCATTTATAATATCAAGTCCTGATACAGAGACAGAAACGACAGAACATGAATACACGAACATAAACCACAACACAGCACACCACTATGTCAATGCCACACACGAAACTACACAAATTCCACAACCAATCAACACTAATGAAAATACTGATGTACCACCCTTACTCCACCCCCTGAAACACAACAAACTCATGTCAATGTAATTTTTTTAACAGCCACCACATATACCAGATTTTTCAAGGGATGTAACGAAAAAATGGACGGAATTTTTAGACCAATTTGAGCATGCTGCCGAAAACAACAACTAGACCGATGAGGAGAAATGTAAGAAACTCAAATATTATTTAAAAAGTTCCGTAAAGCATACACTAGATAATTATTTTCATCCACAACTAGGTAATGTTACATGGCATGGTATTGTTCAGAAACTGAAAACCACCTTCTCTCACCTGCATCAGAGGAATATCTCAAAAAACGGTTGTTCAACACAAAGCAAAAGCCCTACAAGAGTGCACAAACACATATAGAGACTCTAATGTATTATCATAGAAAGTATAATCCAACAGTATCGGACAGTGATTTGCTTACTACTGTATGGTGCTCTTTACTTCTGTCTCTAGCAGAAAAAATCGCGACGCTGAAAACTAAGACATGCTAGAAGACATTATGACAAATGTCCACCATGTAGAATTTGGCCTCTTTCAATGCAGTGAAATAATTAGCAGCCAACACAAACTGTCCGAAGCAGACTCTCTTTGCGCTGACATCACAAAATGTACGGGGAAAATCTCCAATATGGCAATAGTGCAACAAAGACAAAATTGTTACAACCACACCCACACTCCACAAACATACCGTCAACCACCCTCTCAACAATATCGCCATTATTCTGACCACACCACAAACACCCCACAAGGGCGAACATATGGGAAAATGAAATTTTTCAACAACATCCAGATAGACCTCTTAATGGCATGAACGAACAAAAATTACCCCACACCAAATACACCTAAACAAAAGCATGGGGAAAAAAGAGAAAACAGGCAGGGTCCTTAAGAACCACATGGAATAATCAGAACTGCGAGCATGTCGAGAATGGTGATTCTAATGCCGCAAGCAGACACCCCCGGCCCCCCATTCCCCGATGCAAAGGTCCGATGTGTTATTAACACACGTCTAGCATTATTTGCAGAATGGATACCACACCACATGTACGTGGAAATCACGACATTTAATTCTAACAGGCAAAAATTCCACATTCCACAAGAAAAACAGGACCAATCAAGTCAAGGGAAGAAGGACACATTAAATACCAAAGAAGTAAATTCCTCTATTAACATTCACACATCACTAACTAGGTCAGATCACAAGATGCGGCCACATTTCTACAATCACAAGGACGAGTCAGGTAATCACCGGATCAAATCGCCCGGGACACAGGACTCCCTGCTAACACATGTAAACGTCACGAACAATTCCGATTCCAAATACTATCACACGACCCTGAAACGCGAAATGCGAATCAACACAGAAGCATCGGCCCCCAACCAGCCGGTCACCAGTCCAGAATGTGCGACGATGCACAATCGTGATGTCAGACAGCCAAGGCCAGTGCTCGTCGGTCCAAGGACAGAAGCAACGTCAACCTGCACACTTTGTTTGTACTCTTTACATTGCGCAGAAGATTGTCCATTATTCCCCAATAAGATGAAGCCATTTAATACTGACATCGTGGTAAGCTTCCGCAAATTCATACACCATTACGGCATTGGCGAAACATGTATTAAATTACTGCACTTGGGAATGGGCGCACCTGTAAACTACAACATGGTAGAGCTTGGCAATGATGCAAGGGGTCAACCCAACCTCAGCCACCAACCATTAATGAAATCAGTGACCAAGCAATCTGGGGTAGCCACCAAGGACGAATGCCATGCGGGATATGTTCGAATATAAACACAGTGCATCCCTGTGCGTCTGGTAGTAAAGACTTGCAATGCACTGTTGGAAACAGGTTAATCCTGTTCGTGTGTAGCAACATTAACTTGTAAAGAAAAACGACTTCCTGTCAAAGGTAATTACTAAATGGTAGGAGTGACGAAAGAGATTGACATTCTGCAATTTAAAACCAAAAGCCACTATTAACATCCATGGTTATAACTTCACTCAGGAATTCTTATTGATTGATAACATAAAGCTAGATATGAAACTTTGGATAGAGTTTACAAAGAAAAACAATGCTGTGCCAATATTAAACAAAAATTTATCCATGCAACAAATAATGATAAATTTATTTAAATTCCCATTAATACCAACTGTGTAGAATACAATAGCAGTAACTGCATCGAATTTCATACAAACAAAATAACGACAATGGAGAATACTACACATAACACGTAGTTAAAGAATATTAACCCAGAATTGCCACACAAGCAGAAACGCCAGTTAGAAGCATTACTGCATGAATACACAGATCGATTCGCCATCTCCATTCAAGAGTCGACGGAAATGTACGCATAAGAAATAAAATTAGATATGAACATGGACAAACCAATTCATATGCCACCTTATTGCATCAACCCAAAATTAAGGGAGGATGTACTTATACAAATACAGTAAATGCTTGACTGTAATTTTATAACGCCATCCGACTCTGCATACGTAGCACCATCATTGGTAATCCCCAAATGCCAAGGCGGTGTTATGTTCCTAACAGACTTCCGTTTATTAAACCAACACTATACTAAAGTCCATACCCAATCCCGCAGACAAAAGACATAATTACTTCCCTACAAAATTCTAAATATATAACATCTATAGAGATGTTTAGCGAGTTTTATGCCATTCCAGTCCATAAGGAAGATAGGCATAAATTGGCTTTTAAAGGGAATGGAATAGGACTTTAAAAGTATGCTCGAATGCCAATGGGCCTCGCCACCAGCCCTAATTACTTCCAGAATTTTGTCGATGTAATGTTAAGGTCCACTTAGATAGAATACCGCTCTCGCCTACATTGATGACATCATCATTATCGGCAACACTTTTTCGGAACACCTTACCAATATACATAAAGTCATGGAATGATTACATAAATTCATCGTAAAAATGAATAGCAGTAAGTGTAATTTCGCCCACCATGAGATAAAATTCTTTGACATTACATCACACCCAAAGGCATCAAAACAGACACAGAAAAATTCAAACTATATAAATGGCGCCACCTAAAAATGTTGAGCAAATGTGTACATTTCTTGGTCTCAAGTCATACTTGCGACGTTACATTTTAAAATACGCGCAAATAGCGGAACCCCTCACAGAACTCGCTAAAGAAACTACACCCTTTCATTGGGGCACAAAAGAGGATTTGGCCTTTCAGATATTAAAATCAGCCCTCAGCAACCATCCTATATTAGCGAAATTTAAAGAGCAATAACCGACGATACTAGATTGCGATGCGCCACAGACTGCCATATTGGCACCATATTATTACAAGAGAACCCAGACACAAAAGAAAGGCACATCGTAGCTTTCATATCAAATGAGCTATCCCTCAATGAACGAAAATGGTCAGCGACGGGAATTATCGGCCATAAAATACTTCATAATATATTTCAAAAAATTAATTTATGGCCACAAATTTGTAATCAATCAATGGCGCCCAGCACCTAGTGAAATGCACCTTTACACAATGCTCATCCTTCTACACAGCACTAGCTGAAGTATTACTTCAGGATCCACAAAAAGCATCCGAAATCAAATAACGATCGGTAAATACATAACCAACCACTGGCCTGACATCAAGCCACTAATAAAATCTGATTTTCACATCATTGACAAAGCAAGAATCGTGAAAGCAATCTTAGCAAAGGAATACTTGCCCATCTTGCCCATGTATGCCATAGCTAGAAGAATTTCTACAATTTTCAATGTTAATGTGGAAATTACCCGTGACAACAGTTCGCAAGTACATGTATAGACCCACGCTTAAATTGCCGCATTTTCACTAAAGTTGGCAGTAATTCACAAATTTTCCATTTGTCGGAATATATACATGAACAAGAGTACATCAAAGTAGATGATGATAGTTATCTTTTGTTGTTGCCTGTGGTCGATCAACCTACATCGCCGCTTTTAGCGGAATACTTCAACGATCCCCATATCAAACAGCTAAAATTAGCTCTCATGGAACCAGAAAAAGCCACACCCAAATACTGTCGGCTCGCAAGGTGTTGCGCTATTTCTGCCAACTGCGAAATATATACGAAACTCCATATGCCAAACGGCGAATGTAAACACACTTTTGTGCCCAAGTACTAAGTCCTGGAGATAATAACTGCCTACCATGATGCCCTGCTAGGTGGCGAGCATTTTGGACAATTCAAGACCCTTGAAAAATTAAAACAGCCTAGTATTGGGACTCCATGAATAAAGACGTCAGAGATTATGTCAAAAATTGTTCCATATGCCAATGCACTAAGGCTCCCAACACAAAACCTATAGGTCAACTGACATCAATAACGCCACCCCCTATCCTTGAATCCTGGGGTCTGGATGCTAAAGGGCCATTGCCAACATCAGCACGGGGTAACATACATTTTGGTCATGACTGAATTTATGACCCAATATGCCATTGCACGTCCCATTAAAGCAATCGATTCTCCCACTTGTGCCAACTTCATTAAAGATGTTATTTTGTTATTCAGATTCCCCAAGTCAATCCTCACCGACAGGGTAACATCATTAAATAATGAACTATCACAGAATTATTGAACAAGCTCAAAATGAAAAAAAAACCTCCAAACAACTGCTCACAACCCTGCTTGCAATGGTTTAACAGAGCAGGTCAATAAGGTTCTCACTCAAAACGTAACAGCGTGTTCTAGTGATGATCCTAAGGGCTGGGACGAATATGCCAAATATATTATGTTTAATTATAATATAACTGTAAATCGAAGTACAAAATTTACGCTATTTTTTTTCATGCACGGGGTCGAGGCGACCCAACCATCCCATGTGATCAGTCATGCCTCCCCCCCCCACACACACACAAACGATTGATGCTAAAGGCTCAAAGAATTACGGGAACAAGCACACTTCAAACTTATGATACCCCAGTCCCAACAAAAATGAAATTTTGATACCAAACACAGACCGAACGACCTACAAGTAGAACAATTTGTATGGTTAAAAATGCATGCCCACCAAAAAGTATTTCCGTTTCGAAATCAGGGGCCTTATGAGATAGTTAAGATTCTAGGCCCATCAACTATCGCAATTTCAATACACAGATAGGGCTGTGATAAAATCGAAACGGTTAGTACAAGGAATGTCAAACTAGCTAATATAAGATGTTAACGCTCTCCCTTATGTTACAGGCACTACTGAAGTGTGAACCCAGAACAGTCTACTCCTATGATTTAACAGGTAATCTGCTGCATCGTTATTTATGTGCTGAGTGTTGCAGCACAAACGACTGCAGAGCCGCTGTACAGGACGCCTCACAGCATATACTTCAGCCAGCTGATGCAGCTAAGTCATTATGAAGAAACGACACCACTGTTTTCCACGCTGCCCTTGCAGGAACCACGGACTCCCCACAGTGTAGACGAATTGTTCCACAGGGCATGTGTATGCCGCAACTCAACTGTGTGCCAGATTGAGAAAAGCTGCTATTTAGTTTTTAATGCTATTTATGGCAATATTGTAAGCCAATTCCTGTCTGAAAGATCCCTTCGCACTCATAATAAAAGAGCCTTAACCTTTTTAGGTGACGCAGCAATGTGGTGTTGACATTCTCACAACTTGCCTTTTCAAAGGTTTGCTATCAAATGAGGAGATGTTTTCTGTACAAATAGCTGACTTAGAGAATAATGTTAAAACTTCAATTAAGGATTTGAACTTCATGGTAAATGCTGTTGGTGAAATTAGGGAACAGGTAGAACTTGAAGTAAATTCCATGCTCACTCAACATCATAACCTATTACACTGTTCCTATTACTGAGTGCACATTTTCGCAAACAAAGATGATGATTAAAATTCAAGTCCTGTTGCAAAATGTTCACGCAAGTTGGCAATTTCACAAGGCCGTTCCAACTGCTTATTTCTATAAGAACGAATCATGTACAATTCAACTTCCCACAGGTATAATTGCTATTGACAAGAATTCTCACATCACTAGGAAGGTTGCAGAAGAATGTAATCGCGTCCATGGTATGTATTTAATCTTTAAACACACTGTGCCAACCAATTAAATTTATTGTTTTCATGTCACCATTAATATGCGAACCTCAGCCAATTGTTTAGTTATTGTAAGTTTTCTTGTGAAACCAGTAGGCAAACTCGGGTCACGGTCATACAGCCGCATCACTATTTAATAAGTAATCCAACTAGCAACCTGGTGGTAAGATGTCTTAACCAGTCACTTACTCATTATATTCAGAAAACTGACATAGGTTCCATTGAGATTCAGGTACCATGTGGGTGTAAAGCGTCAATGAATAAAATAACACAAATAGAGGCCACACATGTTTGCGACATAAAAAACCCCAGTATTACTATAGTGCATAGTGCATTACCAATCCAGTGGCTTATGTCCAATAATTTTGAAGCGACGCGATTAACCCTCAATGAAAGTATAGCATTTTCCTCAATTAACGGGTCAATTAATAATGATTGGAATATTCTCCATGCTAGCTTAGCCGAGGTGAAATATGTGTCTAATACAAACACGTTCAGGCAGAACCACGTGTTTTCTATCATGTCGCAGGATCACTTTAATTATGCTAATACTTCCATCATTCTTCTGCTCATTACAGTCATAGGGCTATTGTACTATTAACTGATTCAGGTATCAATCCTTTTAGATAAAGCGGTTTAACTACAGGAACCAGGATGGGTGATAATAAGATGCCAGTGTACTCCTACGCACACTCTACATATATGGCAGTAGCTGTAAATTAAAATACAGTGTCAGGGCCGCAGTTGCTGCCCGGAGGGGACAAACAGTGCTTACAGCGCATTCTGCGCAGCGCAGGTTTAAACATTTGTGCACTCATTGTCTTTGCACGCAATAGATGTTGCCCATAGACAGTTAGGTTTGAAATTAATTTACTCATAGGCAGCACAGTGGCTACCAGCCATACTTTTATCTGTAGATTAGCAATGCACATTCCAGGCCTGTGTATAAATGTATATACAATTCTTTAAATTTTAAATATTAATAACAGCATAATATGGACTTAATGTTAGCACATGCAATATTAAATTCTAATAACATGCCACCCGCAAAACAGTTTGTGTGGCTAATATAATTGTTGCATTTTGGAATATATATAAGACTGAAATTTAATTTATGTAATTAATTATGTCACTAGCGGAATACAGAATAGGAAATTAAGACAAGTAAGTTAACCCTATAATGGACTGCATCACTCCAAAATGTGCACTTACCCTATCACCACCCTCCCTTAGCATATCAGCACCGGTGATATATTACTTACATATTTTTAAGGGGTAAATTGATTTAATTTCGGTGCCGAAAGCAAATTCCACAACACACATGATGTTGGAAAACCATAATGGCTCCATTAGTTTTATGCCGGCACGACTTAGTATAGCATGTAAACAACAAACAATATCTTTGGTCACGTTTAATGTACATTACGAATATTTTGCTTTAAGGTTGTACATAAAAAGAAAGGAAAATACTTATTGTATGCAATATGTTCATTTCATAAGGTAAATGTTTTAATAAATTACAGTTAATAATTAAAAAGTTATATGTCTAACACCGTAGTCACACCAGCATGTAACCTGTATGTAAATATACTTTCAGTAAGCTCGCGCTTTTATGAAGAAAACACATAAGGCATCACGATATAAATAATGGAAATACTTACGTATAGTTATCATTTGTAAATCTATTTTTATGTTAAACAAAACCATTCCCACAAGAATGGCAAATAGTTCTTAACTAAATTTTACCATGCTCTGTTTTTCCATTTTCTGTAAGCGAGACTCTACAGCATGGCTGACAGTGCCCTAGGGGAAATCTATAAAAGTGCGCGACTCTCTCATTTAAATAACCTCTACATTGTGAACAACAGAGAATGGTACACCTCACATTGCGAGACCAATTCACTAAACGGAGCGACCTACTTCGCCCTCCGTCGAGCCGCCCCACCTGTGCTCCGGCCTAGCCTCACCGCATAACCTTCCTATCATCGGAGTTGCTCCTTACATTCATGCGAGAACTCATGAATCTCGTGGAGAGAGGGGGCACTGTTGAAAGCCATGTTAGCTGGGGCTGGTAAGCGATGCTCGACACCTGGAACGGTGCAGCTACGACGAGCCAGCCCCGCTGTTTACAAAACACTCTCCCCATTGAGGAAGATTATGAGGCTATGAGGGGTAGTATATAACGTGGGGACAATGGTGGCTCGCGGCCATCTTGTTGCGTTAGGGACCAGCAGGACGCCATCGCCGTGGACCACAGGGCCGTGGTCACGACGTCGACTCTTCATTCTGCCATTGTCGAGGGGTCTCGCCACGATGACGCCGGCAAGATTAAAAGGGTAATTATAATCCCAGTAGGGTGCCTTAGGTCTTGCTGGATTAGGGTCCTGAGATTAAATACTTAAGGCTCATCCAGCCAAGAGCACTCTTTAGCTGTTGTTATTGTAAAGGATAAATTGTGGTAACTTGGTCTGGTAATAAGGCCATTTAATGAGACAAGTAACATTGTTGTAATAGCCAAGGGCTATAGGTAGAGCTTGTAGTAGATCTAGTATTTATAATAAAGTATAGTGTATTTGAAAGAGTGTTTTATCCTCTGGTTACGAACATCCTCCCTTCGAGTACGAAACAGGTCAAAGCAATTAACTTTCTCAGGACGAAAATGATTTTTTTACAGATCTTGACATGACGACTCAAGTAATCCGTTCATGCGAACTGACGAAAACAGTATTCATAGTTAAGAACCATACAATATGAATTCTTCAAACATTCGCTCCTCTCATGTCTGTGAACACTGTAAGCGCAAAAGTTTAATTTTCCCACATTTAGGGCACAATAAAGTCTCTATGGACGTGGAACAAATTCAGATTCATAACATGGCTGTATTCCTTTTTACCTAATAAATCGTTACACATTATATGTATATATATGTATGTCCCAAACAACAATTAATACAAGATAATCTACATTATTCGACAGTGATTCTTCAATTTCTATATCTGAAAACTCACATTACTTATTTGACAGCTAAAATATACTAAATTACTTTCCCAAACTCCTTCAAACGGGAGTCATAGACTGATGATATTCCCTTAGAGCCATTATGTTATATCTTCCTAATACTCTATTCGTCTCAGGACAAACTACTTCATAGCAATTTCGATTGCATACTTTTGCGATCTTAACAGGTCGTAGTGGCATTAATTTCATTGATATGTGTTCTCAGATCTTAGAAATGAAATGTGGTTTTACTAAAACCAGCTGTCCCACAGCTAAGTCTTTCTTCTGCGACTTTTTACCATACTTGCTTCTTTTTTATGCTGCTAGAATCAATTTGCTTCTCGCGAATTCTAGTAATTACTGTCTTCTCTCTTCGTTATATTCGTCTTCCGGTTTGGTTCTTGTGTCAGGCGTAGTCAGTAATTTGGACATATCAAAGATTTCCGTTCGCTGACCGGTCAATGTTTCCAGAATTCCATTTCTCAAAGTCTCATTTTCCAAATTGGTTGATGCCTCCAGGATCCCACGGTTCAAAATCTTGTATCTGCAGTTGTGTAATGCCTCCAGGGTCCCACGGTTCTTGGTTCTGGTTCCTTCGTCTCATTATTTTCTTTCGCATCTTTATAATTTTCTTTCTTCTAATCTTTCTTCTTTTCTTTTTCCTCTTTTTTCTCCTTTTATTTCTTATGTTCAGTACTTTCTTCATTCTTCTCGTCTTTCTCGTCTTACCTTCTTTCTTCCTTCTTATTCTCCTTATCTTCATCCACTTCCATCTTCTCATCACGATGTTTCTTTTCAGATTCACGACGATGTAATCTAACAGCAATGCTGAGTACGTCAGTTGTGACTTTCTCCCACTACTCCCTTTGTACGAAAGAATCTGGTCAGTCCAAAACTTTGCTAGGGTGGTTTAATAGGGAACTGACCAAACACATTGCTTGAGCATGGATTTCACTAGCCTGGACAGATTTTGACCTGTCCGACGAACAAGAAACTTCCTTTGGGTTCGCACTGGAAATCTGATAAGTCGGACGTTGATGAGGGTGATTAATGCGGTTTACCTTTACTGATTTTATTACATCGTCCAATTTCTCCGATACCAACTTAACTTTCCCACTGAATTTATTCAATTTGGACTCGGTTGTGACCTTCTCCTTATCTAACCTGTCTTCTCTTTGGTGTTCCAGCGATTCGAGCTGTATTGCTACTCGTTCCTCCAAATCCGCAGTGTTATGTTCGACTGTGGAGAATTGTTTTCCACAAGGAATCGCATCCCGAATCATTTCGGGTGAGTTTCCGAACAGCCTGTATGTGTGTACATTGTATGTGCACTGCGTCAGTATTGCAATATGGTTGCAGTAAACTAAATTGTTTATTTCGGTAACGTTTGAACGAGCGTGCGACACACTGGGTATTTTTGAAATTAAAAAAAAAATTAAATATCATTATTGAAAAAATTATTACAAACCATTAGATAACTAACATTCAAAGGATTACTGAAATTGTGTCGTAGACCTATGGACAGCCTAGTTAAAATATAGGTATGAAGCACAATTTCTTGTGCAGTATTGTAACATTAAATGAAATTGCATAATGAAAGGCTCGTGACTAATTAATTTCGAGTATATGGCGTAATGTAATGCTCACATATGAAGCTCTATTACATTCACCACACATAAATACGGTTTTTAAGTTTCCATTGCAAAAACGACTAAGGCGTTAGTGAAATTCATAAATGTTTATCTTATATTCTTTGTTTACACCATTAAAGTGTTTATATGATTTGTATTGATATTTTCAGAGTGCCATAAATATTTGTGACTTCAGTGTTAATCCACAGAACGTACAATTTTTCGATAATTGCAAGTTTCTATTTCTGTAATTCCTGCAAACAGCATTCTGTAAACTTCTTTTTAAAAATTCCAATAGTCACAGTTAGATTTCGAAAGAGGAAGTTAAAAATAACTTATGGACATTCCTAGTTTCTCTTAAGAATATATTTAATATAATTAATTTCGAAAGTCATGTCACATGTTTTACTTTGACACCGAATTTTGTAAAATACTTTTTTTAATTGCTATAAAAATCACACCAAATTACATATATTGCCATATCTGATGGAATGTTTCATTTCATGATCACAGCTATATCATTTATGCGTATATATACTTGGTCTAATATACATACATACTGATATATATCTTACGATTACAATGAGATGACTACATCATATTATGTAAAGAAAATTGAAATCTTCTTCTTAAGAATTGGTAATTCCTAAGGACAAAGTCTGCCGTTATTTGTATAGTGCGGTGTTATGTTTTTTTTTAGTTTTGAGACACCGTTCCAGCCATATGCATTAAATACTTAGTTCAGTCACTGAATCACTGACTACTGCTGGTTCTGATTTGATTTTTCTGACTGCAATAGCCTAAAAGAGGATTAAAATAAAACCTATTCACAAAATTGAAACAAACATATACTATACATTTTTGGGGTCTAGCCACTTGACAAACGCTTCGAAAAATTTATTTTCTGTGATCATATCACTTTTCGGACCAAGAACTGACTAATTATAAGAACTTGCCATCGCCATGTAGACAAAAATATTTAAATAAAAATAACCTGCGGGGAAATCGTTACATGCCTCTTGACGACTTTGAAAGTTTTATCATATAAGTATTAACTAAAAACTGGAAAACATTTCAATATTCAATCCGTAGCGCTGCCATTCTGTGACATACGCCCAGTAAAGTAGGTAACGATGGGTGGAAAACAGTTCCATATCTCAAACGTGGAATATAAAATTAGGTAACCATTTGTGATAGCTTAAATTATTTCTTCCCTTTTCCGTTTTTTTATACATCGAAGTATATAAATGAGCAGATTGATAAAATATTTACGTTTATAATAGTTTCACAGTTTCGCATGACCGACGCATGAATAAAGTGATGATGCCCATGGCAATGTTAATTCTGCATAAGGCGAAATAATATACAACGTGCACACAAGTAGATCTACAGCAGGGCTTTCAAAGAGCTCATTTGACCGTGAACAGCGTATAACAATGAAGCTTGTGTCAGAAGCGAGGATAGAGACATTTCTATGGCTAGCGAAGCTACAAGTAAGACTGATCAAATCCCCACGGATTAATCCGTTATCACTTTACGTCCGACACAGTCACACGTTCATGCATGAAGAACGATATTTGATGATCTGATAAACTGACTGCATTTTTAATTGCAGACGTGTTACGTGTGATCCTTCGAATGTTAGTAGTGATACAACTGAGTGCATCTCACAAACGTACTACAGCGCTTGTCGTAATAAGGGACCAAATACCATGGAGTACGTGCATAAGAAAAAATTTCTTCAAACTGACACGTTTCAAATCCTACAATGCAAGTTGTGCGCATTGTGAGTATTTGATTTCCAAAGAAGCAAAGGAAGTTTTTGCGGCTTGAACAAAAAACTGGCCAAAATGTCGGTAAATGAAACCTGGCATTTTTATCGAATTACTCACAATAGTTGTGTGAGGAACCTTACGTGCTTCTAATACAAAAGTAGTTAACATGGACTGAAACAAGGAAGATGTAGGGTGAATGTATATCAAAACAAGCCAGTTATATTAACTACAATGCAAAATTTATCTAGGGATCTGAATGATTTGGTAGCCGGCCTGATGGTTCCAAATCATTTAGTAATACCTGAGATTAGGTTCGGAAACCCGCGTCTCAGAGCTTTTCGCTGCATGAGCGTGATACCTCAGCATTCACTCTCTTAGTGGACAGTATGTGCAGTTCAAGATTGTATGAAAATATTAACATGATTACATTTACAGTAATAAGAATATTTCTTCGCACAACTCCTGGAAGTTCATCAAGGCTATTCAGAGCCATTATTCTAGATTGAGGATACTTTATTAATTCGTGACTTGATATTAATATTAACTTTACAGAAATACAAATAACTGTTTAAAAAATATTCTTAATGCTTTTAGAATAAATATAAGCATTTTGACTTGAAACCTTGATCCGTAATAATTACAAAAAAAAGTATGCTTTATCACGAAGTTAGATACTAGCTGAAGGTTTTCTCTAAGTGACATCCGTGGAATCTTGCAATTACTTTGTTATCCGACACATGGCACATCTCTGGCAAATAATTAACTTCTGGCTTTTCCGGCTTTGAACCTTATCTAAAACAGTTAACTTCGAAATACGCTTGAAACATGAAACATTTTCAACAAAATATTTTTCATGGCGTTTGGAGGAGAGCAGAATTATTAATTTGGTTGTTAAAAGTATTTTTGCGTTATTTTCACACTCAATTCTTACTATTATTTTATGCCACTACGAAAAAATATGAAATATGCTAAAAATGTAGAAACTTACTCTAGTCTTTTGAACGACCTTAAACAAATGAATAAATAGTACTTTCTAGTTTAAAATTCATACGATTACGGCAGGGTTTTTTTAAGGGTTGAATTAAACACGAAGCAGCTTTACCCCGTAAGTATTTTCCTCCATGTTTTTGGAGATAGTTTGCTGGGCTTACGGCGAGTCTCATCTTCTCTTCCTCGCTGGCACACAATTAAGACGTGGATATTTGGAAGCTAGCTAGCATTAAAGGCAGATTCACACCAAAGTTACATGGAAGTCATTGCGCTTTGCTTAGTTGTTATGTTCATATACAGGTCACGCAGCAGTGTATCCGTACTGAGTTGTGAGTGGCATACTGCGTGAGAACTTGAGCCGACTTGAACATTACGCAAAGGTAACGTGATAGTCAGTCAGAATCAAGAAACATTTTTGTTTTTGCCGTTTGTTTTCTGTATTTTATTTGTATTCCTACAAACTTCAGTATGGGATAAATCTTGTGTTATGACAAAAAATGAGAACCTATTACGATGACAAGTTCAAGCTTTAATTTCGTTGGTGCGTGTTTAAATGGTTAACCCATAAATGATACAAAATACTTAAAATTAAAATATGTGGGCACAAATAGGCGTCAGTTTAGATGAGTAATGGGGTTATTACTAAACATATATGTGCAGGCATTAAAAAAAATATATATGTACTGAATGTTTATACGGTATATGCAAACGGATACATATACAGGAACCTTTTGGAGATATCAGAGACAGCATATTTCGCAACATTACACTATCACTAATGAAAGACATGCCAGTTGTAACGCGAATGTAAACACAGCTACGATTTTATATAAAAAAATTGATGTAGGGTTAACGAAAAATAAACACAAGAACAATATAAAAGCCTACTCGTGTTTACTTGCGACATTACGGACGCCCGGCTAATGTTATAGTTTTGAACTACTCACCGAATATTCTTCGAATTTAGTCAACAAAACAAACGTGTCAGCAAGAAATCTTCACACAGATACCAATTCGCCCTATTTTTGCTATGGACAAAATATGAAAAATGATATTTTTATTCATAACTGTGAAATTTACTTCAAATAGAGCATTCTAGAAATCCAAATATGGTAGCAAATTATGTTATATTCAACAATCACTTAACAAACTAAATTTAATAATATTTACTTTAAAACTGTTTTTAACTACATTGCAATAATTCATAGTTTTTATCTGTTTTCATTCATATTGACTACTAAGTATTAAATATTACAATTCATATATATCATATGACTAATATTGACATTTAACCAAAAAATAAAGTAAGTAAATTTCAACAAAAGCGGAATAACTCATGTTTAGGAAAGTAGGTACTAACAAATAAGTCATACATTGGGTCATTTTTCTAAAGGTTTGATCAGGAAGTGCGAAGTTACCGCACTGTTAAAATATTCTCCTTCATTTTACGGAGAAGTGCTGCTGGTAAAAATTTATCCAGAAGTGTCCATAAATTCTCCGTAAAATTTCGGACACATTGATTTTCAGAAACGGACTCTCCGTAAATTTCACGGAATCTCTCCGTTAATTTCTGTACTTTCCGTTTAAAATAAGAATTATTTTGTATTTAAGTGAGGTTTGAACCAGGTTTGAAAAGACAAAAAGCAAAAATTCAGTTTCTCTTAAATTTAGTGTATTTTTAGTGTTGCCAAATGTTACAGACGCCTGTTGCTATTTTTTAATGTTTGAAAGAATAGGTCATAGTCGCGTGGATAACCTTAACTGCCGCAGAAACGATAATTTTCTTGTTACAGTGGCGAAGAAAGCTTCGTGCAGAGTCGGCTTTGTTCGTCCCCGTAATTCGAAGCCAAAGGGAATACGGAGACTTTCCGTATTTTGTATTTGCGGACCTAACTCCGTTTTTCATTACGGATTCCCTTTATGTATATAACTGTATATTTCCGCAAAACACTCCGTATACATATGGAAATTTTCAACAGTGTCAGGAATTGACTACACCTTCAGTGAGAATCTGCCTTCTGTTACTCGTGTAATTGCAAGATGGCTCCACGGTCACTCGGAAGCTGTTGTAGCTTTACCTTGTGTCAGGTCCGGGAATTAACTCAAAAACCGCTGGGAAAAATTCTGGCGTACTCTTTCCTTGTTCTTTACCAGCATAATCAAATGAAATATAGCCCTCCATCCTATGCCCATTCACCATTATATACTTTACGGTCACTCTCATCTAATTTTACGAGCACATATTTAATACAAGTTATCCTCTCTCGTCCCCTATTGTAGTAGAAATATTTTTTTTCCTCCTTCATAAATTGTCTGTCATTTGCAGTTCTTTTATCGAGGATTATTTCGGTCATCAATGCCCTTCTCCTTTCTTGGCATAGGTTAGTCAGTAAGCATGGGAAGTAACCATGGTCCCAGCCACAGCCAATTTTGTCCAATCCCAGAAAAGCCGCGACGTACGTGCGCTGTAATTAATATAGCTCCCCCTTGCCTACTGTCTGCGCCAGACGTTGTGGCACTTGTTTGACCAATAGCGATGGGGTTTGCCGTGGAGAGGGGAAACTACTGTGTTCGCAGCTCCGACTTTGTAGCAGCCAACATGAAAACATTGTCCCATCACACTCAGTTAAATTGCACAAGTCACTTACGATTGATGCCAGTGAATGTTAGGAAGATATAAAACGGTTATTCATAGGAGCGAAAGGGAAGTAATAAAAAGTATAAATAGTTTTGTAACCGTGATGCTTAAAACCAGTGTTAATACATACCGATCAACAAAGGATAAGGAAACCGTGCAAACAGCGCCCAAATGAACCGTTAACTACTACCGCGGAAAAGAGGCACGTAAAACATGCAAGCGCTGAGACGACTCACGTCACTTGCCACGTCTTCTCTATGTGCAAGTCACTCGACTGGTGTGCTTCAACAAATCACCGCTATCAGACACTTTACAAACACGTCATGAAATACTTATAACATTCTTGTATTACGAAAATTAAAGTAAAAATATACGTAGTTTCTAGTTTATTGTCGTCAATTTTCATGAGAATCTTCATTTATTGAAGCTACAAACCATTGTAGGCTGAAACTGAGCTGTCAGCCACCTACCAAAACGGTAATGTAGAATATGTGAATAACTTCGTTTGGCATGATCGGCGTATATGTGAATTGCAGCAGACTTTAGTGGGAAATCATCCAAAGGAAAGCTAGGAGAATGTCTTTTGTTAAATACATGTATAACCGCGCCAGTAAAAATGCTGACCGCTGCAGCGCCTGGCCGTGTCCAGCCCCCCTCCTAGGGAGGTTAGGTGCCGGGACATCTGGCGCGGACAGTAAGTCTGGCGTACATCGTGGTGCTTCCCGTCAACCACTGGTTCCTACTGTTTGGTTTACTTCACACGGTGACCTAACAGGCGGTAGAAATCTGCTCCCACGGCAGAAAAGCGTGCGCCCCCGCTTGTCCAGGAAGTGAGCCGCTGGACTGTGGCGTGCCGAAACGAATGAACCGCTGAGGGTGGCAAAAAATAGCAATCTTCACGCCTGGCACCCTCCTCCCCACTTTTTTCAACAGGCTTCGTCTCACAGCAGTTGATTTCACCCGGTGACACAATCACCAATCGTCGCGCGGCGGCGAATGCCTCACGGGAAAGTGAGAGATTTCGCAGGTGCAGGGAAAAAATGTCATTGCTAGTCTGAGACGAGTGAAGCGAAACTAAAGAGATAAAACTCTCTCCACTCGTTTAGGCGCTAACAGACATTCTCATCCGCAGTGTTGAATTCGCTATTTATGTGTCGTAGCATTATTTGTAAACAAATAATACTATATTTGTTATTAGTTATCATTTACATCTCACAAACGCCTTTAAAAATTTCGCCATATTTTATCTATACACGTTATTTTGTAGTTATAAATCGTCCAGAATCTTTTTATAATTTAAAATTGATGCTGTACTAATTACTTCGTAATGACTTCGCAAAAAATTCAGGATATGTGCTTGTTGTACAGCGTAATGTATATTGCCAGAAAGGAAGAGCTGTAGTTTCAAAATAAGGGCCCATTACAAGTCAAACAAGCGAGATACCAGCAATTCAACTTGGCGTATGTGTCCGAGCCTTGCCCAGGCCACTGTGAAGAGGGCGCAGAACTCAAGCCGTATGGTTGTCATTTAAACAATTTTAGGTAATTTTTAGAGGCGTCTGCTTTTGAATAGCTCATAAGAGATTTTGCTCGTCCGAATGCTAGTTTCAGATTTATATTTCTTAAGAATAATTGTTAATATCAGAACTTTCTGTCATTTTTAAATATGTAGCTTTCAATTCAGACTCATTATCGTAGTATATGGACATTCATCACAACTTAACATTTATTATGACACCATAAAATGATAATGTGAATACTGAAAGCATTACAAAGTCAAGTTGACGAGATGCTTTGCGCGCAAAGGCGATCAAACAATTTATGTGCGTTCCCAAATCGCTCCTAGCGCTCCCGCACTTTTATAGGTCTTGGACAGGCAAGATGATTGCGTCCTTTAACATAAGGCTAAACATTTTGTTTGTAGGTACGTAGCAAATTCATTGAAAGTATGAAGTTATTTTATTAACTCTTTCATTCTTCATCTACACGAATGCGAACATGTTAAATATATGCGACAGTTTATGATGCTCAGTGTAGGCATCATTGACAACTGAAATCCTTGCCTTCGCTGGGATAACCAGATATGTCTACGTCTCGACACATGTTGTTTACGAATGGTAGATCCAAATACCACCGAGCACCATAGCACGTATTTCACTGATTTTGAAAAGCAAACAGATATTAATATGAGAGAGATTTAGGAATAACCAACAAGCTACGTCACTACAATACCGAAAATGTTAGATCATTGCGGATCCCAGAAGAGATGGTTAGTACATCCAAAGTGGCAAGTTGCACTGTTCATGTGAAAAAACCTACACTCAGTTCCTTACCGAACTGTGACAAGATTATTATTCGTTTGAGATTAACACTGTCGCGCCCAAAACTTATGAATAGCTCGTTTTGTGCTGGACATGGCTTCTAATGATTCTTTTACAAATAAAAGCGTGATTCTACTACAGACAGAGTTGAAATTGATATCTGCCACATTTTAACGGTAATTCATTCAGTTATATACTATGACTTAGATTCAAATTCTTACTTGCGAAAATATTATATTTTGAATAGCCCAACAAACACTTTAATGCAGAAATGCAGTTCAAAGGATTTAAGACATTAATTCCGTCATACTAAATTTATTACCAAAAATAAGTACTTAAGTATGTTCTGAAATTGTGATTATGAAATATAATGTCCTTTCCACAGGGAAATAGTATTTTATCTCACTGCATCATAAAGAACGTTACTTAATTTAGGTGATAAAGCAGGTATGTAAAGTAGAGGGCATTTTAGTACCTCGCGAATAAACAGTGAACAGGAAGATTAAAATTTTGTAAAGAACGCTGTAGGCGGAACAAACAGTTTTGTGATATTGTTTCGTTCAAATATTTATTAAAAAAGTAATACAATAATTTACACTGGACACATTAGTTATTTCTGTACACTTTGCTAAGTAATACGTCACGTAAAAAAACATTCCTCATTGACTATTTGGTTAAGTGCAACTAAAAGAAAAATATTTCTGCGTTATATGGTTTGCTGAATTTAACTCATTCGAAGTAAAACACTAAGGAAAACAATTCCCGTAGTAAGTATCTGAATACAGAAGAGACCAATAAGACTCGTATGCTCACTCGTTCTTTTTGTTCGACACCAGTTTTGTAATTATTTGCATTTGGCTTATTTACCTTGGGATTTATTCTGCCGTGAGTAATTGTCCTTGAAAAAATTGCATGTTTATAACATTGAATACCATAAATTACATCCCTTTTAATTTAGTGTTTTGACTTCTCTTTGTGTAAGCATTGTCTTATTTGCTTTCATATACAACATTATCTCAGAAAATGTTATTGTTTTGTTGGTCTTGATTTGTGGTAAGATCTATATTGACATCTTAAATTAAGACTTTCCTTTTCGTGAGAATGCATAAAATCAACGCGCGATCTGTAATTTGATGTAAAATAGCTATTTTAACCAGGTATTGCAAATTCTTAATAAGTTTCAGTGAGAATTTTCGGGTTTAAATTTCCGTTCTTTTAATTTAGTCAAACATATTTTTATGCATAACAGTCATGTAACACTTTAGGGACGTACATCACTCTGCCACACACCTAAAAATCTCATTTGTAGGTAATTATTAGATAAGAAGCATACTGTTACATTTATTTTAGGCCATCATTTTTATAAACATTTAATAACTAGAGATCATGTTACGAAAATGTGATGTCATAATGTGTAATAACTCATTAAACATTTCATGATAATGAATAGAGAGATATTGGATTGGTGCTTTCAAAAATAATATATTACAATAATATTAAAATATTCATTATTGGTTTTGAACCTAATTTAAAAGCTCGTTTCAAAATGGATTAGAAGAAACTGAGTGATGTACATTAGAAACCATTAATTTATAACAATTTTTTTTTCCTATGAGAACTGTAACTGAACCAAAAATTACAGGAAAATTAGTTCCCACTTCACATTACTAGGAATTCGTTGCTTATAGATGCATTAATTTTACTTTCTGTGACATTCGAAAACGGAGAAATTGAAAACCAAATATTTAGGGTCACCTAATTGGATACCACACTATCACAGCTGAATCTGAGGGTACGAGTCATGAAAGCAAAGAATGTGTTCATCCCGCGAGAAACTTCAAACTTAACGCCACAATGCCCTTTCAAAGAAGGTGATTGAGAAACCGAAGTCAACCTTCGTTACTGGGGTCGTTACCTATGGACCAGATGTTTAAGGCTAGAGTCGCAGCCAAGACATGTACTTTTTAGCATGTGATGGAGAGGTCCATATATGTTTACCAGCATGGAAAAGCGAGAGTGTCAACGAGCCCAGTAAAATAAACAATGTTATTGTTAGCGGTGTAGTGAAGGCGAGAAGTAGTAATAGAGAAGTAGGTGAGGTTGTGAGAGAGGTAAGTATAGCAAGTGAATGTCGGAGAAGACGAGGGTCGTGGGGCGTGTGTAGAACGGCGCAGCGTGGGTGGGGAGGCCTGCCGACGGCTCAGGCGTGGTGGCCGCCGGCAAAGCTGTGAAAGGGCTCCTGGAAACCGTGGTGGAGTGAGGCGTGGTGCTCGGGCTGTCCGGCGGCCGGGTGTTGTTGAGGCGCCTCCTGACTGGCGTGGCCACCCGCGTCGTGCTCGTGTCCCACGATGTCCGCGTGTAGACCCTCGATTAGCTTCTTGGCGTTGGCCTGCGCCGTCTGTGCGGCGGTCGCGGCCCGTAGCGCCGCCTCCTGTGTCGCCGCCAGGTCAGCGCGTGCGTACCCCAGCTGTTCGTTGACGTTGGACAGCCGTTGCTTGGCGCTCGTCACCATCGTACTCTGCGCCGCCGCCTCGTTGCTCGCCATCTGCGCCGCGCGGTTCGCCTGCTCGAGGTTGGAGCCGGCAGCATTAAGCGCCGCTGTGAGTGCGCGTACCTGCTGCGCCGCCTTGGCCGCCGCCTGTTGAGCTGCCGTCGCCCCGCGCTGCGCGTTCATCAGCTGCATCTGCTCGCCCTGCAGCTGCACCGTGAGGTCGCGCGACTGCTGATCCAGCTGCGACACTATTAGCTGTTTGCCGGCCAGCGCCGCGGCCGCTGTCGCTGCAGCAGCTGCTGCGTTCTGCGCCAAGTTGTTCTTGGCCTGGTAGGCGGCCTGAGCGCCGGACTCGTGCTGGTTGCGCTCCGCCGTGCTCGCCTGGTCGGCGGCTCCCTGCGCGATCGACACCAGACCGCTGCCGATACTCTTACCCACTGGCTTGGGAGGCGGCTCCTGGTGGTGTCCGTCGTCCTCGTGGTGGTGGTGGTGGTGGTGGTGGTGGTGGCTGTCGTGGTGGCTCGCCGCGCCGAAGAAGTCGTCCTCGTCATCGGGGAACTCCCTCTTTACCTGCCGCCACACATATCCATTGTAACACCTATTCCTCACACTCTTTATCAACATGCGTTACTACCTTCTTGGTCTAATTTTAATACATTATTCAACTATTTATCCTCTCAAATCAACTGTTACGTTTACGCAAAGTGAGTGAGTGAACAGAAGCGGGAGGCTCTTAGCAGCGAGCCCTTCAGAGCCGATGAGGGTGATTGAAGTGAATATGTTGAAGTGCCGGAATGAAGAGGCGGGGGAAACGGGGGATCCCTGAGAAAACCCGTCGGCCAACGGCATCGTCCGGCACGGTTCCCACTTGCGAAAATCCGGTGACCCGGCTGGGGATTGAACCCGGTTCGCCTTGGTGGGAGTCGAGCGTGCTAATCGCTCAGCCACCGTGGGCCCACTTTTACGCAGAATGTTAAAAAAAAAAAAAAAAAAAAAAAAAAACGGATAATGTGTAGTGTTTGATACAAGACAACGAATTGAACATTTTACAATATTGAACACTTTGCAACATGTACTTTTGGGTCTCAAAGTATTACACTGCTTCTGTCGTATAACGTGTGGCAATAAGACACCTACACCAAATCCAACGTGAGCATGACGTCATCGATTGCAAAATTGGTTTGAGTTTTCGACCTACAGTGGAAAGTTTGGCGCACACGGTCAAACGCATCTTGTTTCGTTATAAGCATTTCAGCCACGGCGTTGAGTCGGGCGATTAGATCTTCCTCATGTTTTACTGCAGTGTCGTATACAATTCTATTTATGCTACCCCAAACAAAATAGTCAAGGAGTCCCCACTTTGTCGCTTCATAGTTACCACGTCACGCATTTCCAGACGTTAGTCCCCCCTCGTCAAAATTTCATTTCATTGTCCTGTGTCATATATGGGACGTTGATTGTATTTAAACTCTCCATATAGGAGATATTACGTTATTTTAAATGTAAGTATTTTCGAATAATTCCATTAATACGATAGATAAGATAATATTTTTCGACCAAAATTATAACAAGTGTATATTTGTCATAAATTGTATTTCAGTTAAACAGAATAAATTTGCTGCTTTAAATCACAGTCCACCTCCTTGTTTCTTATGTAAATTTCACTTTCTGTAATGCTTCATTGCCACTTGAACTATTCTCGTCGCCTGGAACTGGCAACTCTAATGTTGCAAGAGAAAATTATCTATACATTTTATCCTATAATTTTTTGAGTCAAATATTTATATGGCGTCTGTGGTTAACGCAAGATGATTTCAGGAAAATATGTGGTATGTTTCAACAATTAAATATTTAAGACACTAATTTCTATTTGTTAAACCTTTTGAACACATGTAAAGTACTTTAGTAATAAGAAAACTGATTTTCTTTCGATAAGATCAGTGTTTATTTTATAAGTTTTGTTTAGTGATTTTGAAGTAAACAATCTCCACTTAAAGTTGAAAAATCATAGTAGGCATTTTGGCATATGTAGCTACTGGTTATCTCTGTAAATCTTTTGCTATGGAGTTACCGATTTGCATTTCCAGCTATTACTAAATAGCGCACCTTATTAAGGTGACCAAGGTATTTCTTCTATACAGAAGCTCCAATGGTGGCGAGATGAGTTAATAGAATGGCAAGTTAAAGTGACACATTAACAAATAAACTCGTGCTCGAAGAAAACAAATTACCTCACAGTGGTTAATCATAATTACAGTTTTTCAATAATAATCTCAAACGACATCTGCACTCAAGAAACATACAAAACGTCATTAAAATGATAGTAGTTTTATAAATAAAGATATATTAACTATAACACACGCATATATACAGCACGAATGGAAAATAAAGGGAACAAACTTCAGGATGTGATTCCTGATCGGAAAAGGTCCAAAAACGTTAGTATCAAAGTATGTCTGGAAATGCATATTTGCCAAGGTAGCTGGCACTAATGAACGACATCTTTCTCCCATAACAACACTCACAGTGTGGTTTAGTGTGTTGCAAGATGTATGATTGTAGCCAAGGTGAAGCAAAATGGTCGATTATTCAATCCAGGAACAAGTCGGAAGAGTCGTATATGGTCAAGCACATGGAAAACGACGAGCGGTTGCACTGAGCCACGTACCCTCACAGAGAGCACCAGCCAAATCACATAACCTTTGCAACCATTTTTGGGCGTTTGTGTGAGCATGGGTCCCTTCATAAAACACACTTCCCCCGTAATGTTCGCCAACAACTCAAAAACAGCCCAACGTGAAGTGGCCATCTTGTGTACAGCAGGTGAGCTCAATATAAGCGTTTTTCTGGTACAATTTTTTTTTTGTTTCACTATTGAAATTTTAAAACATTTTGATTAAATTTTTTTTTTATTCGAGCAAACGTACTTAAAATATGCAGGCACACACGGTGTATAATTAGAATGATAATCGTTTCTTTGATTGTCGTGATCAGTGGATATTGCAGATTTTAGAGCTCAGACTATTATTAAGTGGCTTTGTTTGGTATCTTCAGTGAACACATTTATATAGCCAGCTTCAAACCTGACAGCGGTTTGATATTTTCCAAGCTAATATTCATGCTAAAACGACCAATCATTAAGAAGAAATTTTGATGAAAAATAATCATAAAATAAGTTGTAACAATTTCAAGCATTTGAAAGAATTAGTAAGTCTTCACCGGATATGCAATTCGAGATTCAACTTATTTCGTTATCGTAACCAAGTAGACTCTCAATATAACGGTTTTTTTTGTTTAATTCACTTAGCCGTATTTAATGAGATATGACCAAGTCAATGACTGTCCTTAGTTTTCCCGTAATGAAACACTGAAAACATATTTTGCGATCGTGATCAGAATGTCATGTATTTTAATATTACATAACTTTCAGGATATTATATCTGCATTAAAAGTTAGGAGTGATATTCCCTGCAGCGTAATAATTAATTAAGGAGTTAAACTTATTATTTGATGCCTTCCTGATTGTAAATTTTTTAAATTAACTTTTTACTATTTTATAATTCTATCGCATATGCATAATATTAATGTATAGTTCTACCATCCTGAAATATCCTCAATTTACATTATTAAATTACGGAAAATTGAAAATTATTGTATTAATGACTTATCGGTGAAAATGATTTTAAATATATTCTGGACGTAAATTGGGGAAACAAACCAAGTTATGTTCTTCGGAAGTTCTATATAAAATACATAATGAACACACTCAGAAATCTAATAAACGCATACATAGCTACTTCACAAAAGTGCCCAAGATCAATATATATGTCCTTTAACTTAATTTGTGTCATCGGATTTTGAAAGTTCATTCCTACTTTCGTTTCTTGTTCTCCATCTTAAATTCATTTTCAAAGAGAGGAAATAAAATATCGTCTTATTGTTTTTTCCTTTTATAACAATTTTCCAGTAAGCATTGTTTCTTCTTAACCTTTGTAATGTTGATTAATTTATACAAATAGTTCTATCCGCTATATATATATATATATATATATATATATATATATATATATATATATATATATATATATATATATAATTGCATGTGTCATATTTCATGTTAACAGTACATGTTCATCCTAAGATTTAGCTATCTTATTGTGCATAGGCATCAAATGTTAAACACCGATAATTGTGTATTTAATGTTTAAATTTCTACTTATAGCGGAAGCAATAAATAGCATTAACTAATTTGTCGAAAAACTTATATTCTCGAAATATTCGTGAAATATTATTACTTACTCTTGTCATGCTGTTTTCCATAGCTTCTTCTTCAAACTCCAAAGGCATGCACACGGCATAACCTTAAAAAAAAAAAATCAATACATTATTTTATGTAAGGTGTGTTGATATAAATAACTTCCATTGCGATATATAATATATATAATCATTTAAACTAGATTAACATTACTACACAACATCTAAATGACAACGAACAACAAATATCAAATTCACTGAACATTCATGCGTTTATATTTTTTGTGAAGAACAAAACTACCTCAAAATATGATATTATTATTCTTGAAATTAAATTAGGAAATAAAAAGATGACTACATTATAAGTGATTCATAAATATCCTTTTATTATAATTAAAATAAGTCGTTTTCATGCTACTGATGCACCCAAAGAAAAAAAACGATTTCCTTATATTTAACAAATAATAGAAATTTTATGAGACCTTTCACCAAGCATCGAAAACTTTTGTTGAAAATCAGAACAGTGCTATATTTCAGACAGAAAGAAATTTTACGGTTCATGGTTCAAATTAAAGTACTTCAGTTATTCTTCTATTCTTTTACTTTTGAAATGAGTTGAGATTTATAGCTCAGGGAGAATTAAATTCTCCTTGTGGTTACAATGTACCATCGTTTCACACTTCAAGTAATATACACATTAAAACTCTTCCTTTTTGTGAATTCAATAATTAAAAATTAACTTTAATAAAACGTATTTGTAGTATATTTCGCAAACTACTCTAAATTTGTGGAATAATATTCATTAATAATTTCTTACCCAAAAAGCCAAGAAGCAAAACAAAATGGATCCTCATGACGTAAGTGGAGTGGACTTGATGATGAGGACTGAAAAAAAAAAAAAAAAAAGATTCCTCAAATTTAGAAATATCTGACATTTGTTCATCATTATTAGTAACAGTGAACCTTCAAATGAGCTCAATACCATAAAAGTAGCAACTCCCAGTAAAGATCCAGTAAAGAAAGATACGTCGAAACGCAATGAAACTTTCTACATAAGAGAGGGATGACGAATAAACAATTACAACGTAAATACAAATGTACCATTTATTGGGACAAAATTTTGAATTTGATAAATATTATTAGTACACTGCAAAAGCACTCATAGAGCGTATAGACGCGACAATACTGCCCGAAACGGAGTTACAGCGGCCTCTGACGCTATCGTACATTAGAACGCCCCATAATTGTTGCTAATACAGTTATAGATGTTGCAGACCCGTTGATATATGAAGCTTTCGTCTCAGATGGCGTCATCCATACTCCATAGGCGACATGTCTGGAGACAAGGAGCGGTATCACGACATTACGAAGGCAGACCTCGGAAACGCATGTTGTACGTGGGCGGGCTTTGTCCTGTTGAAACATTATACGTGGGTGCCGTGCCATTAACCATTAAAGGAAACATCTGCAGATGCAGAATAGCGCTTAGTCTGAACGTAACCATCACACATATTATCAAACTACAATATGCCTGGTAGTTTAAAATATGGAAAGGCTTAATAAGCGAAGTGTTTGTGATCCGCACCGGGTAGCGAGAGCTCAGAATAGTTACTCGCCTCCCTCCAAGTAGATGAATCGGCCTCTATTGCCACACTGTAAAAAAAATAAGGTAAAATTCCCTTACATGTAAGGGAAGCTAATTACCTCTACACGTAAGGTAAAGTTACATCTTAAATATAGAGTAAATTAACATAACAATTAATGGAATATTACCTAATAGTGTATAAAAAGTACCTGACAAAAGTGGAAGAAAATCCCGTACAAGTCAGGGAAAAATCCCATACAAGTAAGGGAATATTAACTATGATATTTAATAAAATTATATTAAGAAATACCCTGGGCAATTAGTACTGTTAATTTTGTTAATACCAACATCTTCTAACGAACAGTCACCGAAACCTCGACGTTAGAATCCTCTAAATTTGCTGGTGATAGGGCGCGAATCATGGTCCTCTATCATGATAGGCCGATGCTTTGTCCATTATACCACGACGACATCGTGTTTCATCAGTGAATATTGGCGTGTTACATGATTGTTTCTTCCGCCCGTCCTCCCACTTAGCTATTAAGGCAATACTGAAGAGATGCACGTGTCATAAGGTAATTTTCCCATCCAAGTATGGGACTTTCCACTACCATGTTAGTGAATTTTACTCCAGAGTGCGGTAATTTTACCTTACCCGTAAGGAAAACTGTGCTTCCCACACAAGTTTGCGCATATTACCCTACACTTGTCAGGTATTTTTTTCATTATTTTTTACAGTGTATCGCTGTCGCTGGGGGTTTCCGCACGTGGGGCGCTGAGAGGCGTTACTATTGGCGAGCAGGTTTTCTCGGACTCCTCCGCCCTCGCACCCGCCACTGCTACATCTTCATCTCGCACCGCCCCAACCGGCTCTCAGAACAATTACTATGTTAATTTTCGTGGCGAAATCGTGTGCATCAAACCAGTTATTATAATCAAAATGTACTTGCTGGAACATCCAGAATTGATATATTTTAAAATTTAGATTAAAAACATAATTTTATTAATTCACGATTTTAACATTTATCTAAGTAAATTTTAGCAAAACAAGTTACAGTGTCAAAAATATATGAACTTTTTTTCATATGCGATATAAAGTTTACTTTTCTAAAAACTTTGACAGCGTGTGTATTAATTGATTTTACCCATAAGTGGGTCACAATTAACTCAGCACTTTGGAAACCTTGATTTAGAAATACTTCTCTGCCAATTTTGTATCCTTACATCATTTGTGAAATTACAATAGCCACAGACGTCTTCGATTTATCCATAAGCCAATCAGTTGTAACTGTGAAATATGTGAAATCTTCGATAGTTTAAAAACGTAAACAATATGCCAATTATTACTCTGATGTGATCTGATAATAACAGAGAATGATTTTAATACATTCAGTGGTCAAACATGCAAAAGTTATGCTTTGAATACGACGTTCAGATATGCGATTACTTTCACTTGACGTTGTCAACTTAACTGGGGACATGGCAGACAGTGTGTTCGTTAAAATACTTACACGGTGTTCCGGGCAGAGATTTATTTTCACGGGTTAGTTTCTAAAGTACTTAATTTACCGTGAAACATCTATAGGTAACTTGGGTTCTGTGTATGAACTGCACTGCCTGGGGAGACATCGATTTAATTTTTATGCCCACGTGATCATGCGACCCACGTGTCCACGGTGAGTGTTGTGGTTGAGTGTGTTGCAGGGGTGAACTGCGTGTTGGGGGAAGATATGTACCCCACCCATCGTCCCGTACAACGCACAAACCATGACACCATCGCCAATTCTGGCTGCGTGTCGCTCAACTTCGGAGTCAGAATTTGCTCGCTATTGAGTGTTCCTCCATATTCGTCCTCGGCTGTAAACAGTGTCCATACCAAACCTGGATTCGTCACTAAAGATGATGCAACGCCATCTCTCAGCCGCCGTTGTCACCCGATTACGACAAAAATGCTATCATAGCCGCCGTTGTCATGGCTTCGGTAGAAGACGACGTAAGGGACATCGAGAATGGAAAATTTTACTTGCAAGTCACCTCGCAACAGTGCGAGTGGATGCACGTGCTTGTCTCTGGATGGGGAATAGCGACACAGTTGTTTGAATCTATACCTGTCATACGATGAAACGTTCCTCTGTTCTGGTGCTCATCCCGCATTTCTTAAAGCCTCATCGGCACGTATGTGTTCCCTCGTGTCTCTACTGCTGCCAACATCGTTGCATAGTTGGGACACAACAATCCACGTGGAGGGAAATTCGACCGAACGACCAACCTCCCTCCTGTAGCCCAACGATTGGCAATCTCTCTCGGACTATGAACGTGGTTTTTGTACCTGTGTCGAATGCGTCTTTGCAGCATGCTAGCTACTCACTGTAGTTCACTAATAACGCACACTAATACTAATGTTCAAGTGGTATTAGTGACACGTCGTGGCAGTTCTGCGCTGCCAATCGCAGCCTAACTTAAATAAGTAGCATTATTTCCCGTGATGTTGCTGTTTTCAAGACTCTTGTCAATTTATTCATATTATCGTGGTAACGAATGTAAATTAATCCTCAAAATGTTCAGTGTGCCATGAATTCATCGCAAGTCTGTACAGATGAATAACACTTGCGAGTTTGCCTTTTTCATACTAACGTTGGAGAAACCATTCTAAAAGAATACGTTTAAAGTTTTAATGGAAATGATAAAAAACTGCAATGAGACTGATACATGGAATTACAGTTATCCGAGCGCACGCTCACATCCCCAGTTCACGCAGATTGCCCTCTTGAAACATGGTGCCCCTGCTAAAGTAAACCTCTGTACAAAATACTGAATCGCCCAAGAGCATAGCCAGGAGAGTATGTAGGTTTGTAATTCCCCCTCTTGCATTTAAGGTTGTCATCAATTATATTAAAAATGGTTAATATGTATCTTCATACTATAAAAACGCAATTGCTGTAAACTATGACACATTATACTATATTAAGGCGTAAATTTTATCCTACCATTTGTCCTAATTATCACATGCATGAGCACCACTAATGACGATGTATCCTCCCACCCTTTCTTCAGTCAGTGTAACCCCATCTTGGGACATTTTGGGCTACGACACTGAAATGATCAAAATAATGTCATGACAGGACTCTTCAATGGAAACCTGAGCTTTAATGAGGTTTTACAGGTATGAAATATCGTTTCATAGTAGTGTAGTTTAACTCTTCTACATCCAGCTCGTTAGAGATAGGATCACTTAACTCTTACGAGCAATAACGGGGAAGAACTCTGCCATTGCCTGTATCAAATAGCAATCCTAGCATTTGCTAGGAAGATTCTCAGAAAATAATGAAACCTAAAATCAGAATGGCCGGAAAGGTAATCCAGCCTGAGTTCTCGCAAGTACTTAAAATTGTTTTCTTTGTCTTTTCAAGAGCGCCATGTTCTTTGTTGCCCCGTAGGTTTTTCTGACGTGCTTACTTGGGCTATTCTAGCGTCTTAGTGCAGAAGTACATCTACAGCCCTAACTGGCAACCAAATAGGAGAGAATGCTTGGAAACCAAACAAAGTTCCTCAGGGAATATCACGTCCTCACACCTTAATGTTTTAATTAATGCACATATATGATAGGGTGGAACTCAACCAACAACTTTCGTGAATCACGTGGAAAACATACAGGGCATTTTCTACCTAAATAGGATGTTGTGGCAGATATGAGCCTTCGGAATTCGAGATTTAAAATTGCAGTTTTGCGAACAACTCATCTCCAAACATAGTTTTATGTTTTTTGAATCTTCGCCTAGGACAAAACTGCCTTTAATATCGCTCCTTGCAATAGAAATAAGAGGATTGGCCATTCTCTTATTGTAGAGTGCATTTAACCGCCGGGAATATGAACGTTTGGTGTTGGATTTTTGAGCAATATGGCCTAATTAACAAATAATTTCCTTCTCTCTCAATTGCCCAGAACTCGCCATTTTAATGCAAAACGCACACGAATATTTCGGCTACAGTGAAGCAATGCCTAGCACGTAGGCAATATCAATACTTCCTGCAGGAAATCGCATACTGACTGTCGTCACAGGCAACTGCAATATTGTAAGTTTTTGAATAAATGCTACACCCTGTTTCCAGTATATCCTCCGCCATTGTATTTGCAGTGCACAGAGAATTATACCATAGACGAACGTAGGTAGGTACTAAATAACTGCCGCGGAAGCTTTCCTTATACGAAAATGTTGGGTCTTGGTCAGTTGTAATAACAGGACCATTTTCTAAATTAGATCATAATACTCAGTAAACCAACATATAAAGTTCATGATTCTTGACGGCAAACAAGTTGTTTACAATAAGGTGGGTGCACTACTGTCGTTTCTCACACGGGAAGAGGTATCAAGGAGAATTTGCTCTTAGGTCAAAGATCTCGGTAACATAAAACAATAATCGGAGAATTTTAACTTAATTTTATCTCGAAACCAATATTTAAAAAAAATCAATCAATCCTTAAGGGCTTATATCTCCCACCATATTAAGTTTGCGTATAAAGTGCCCTGTATATTTCCCCACTTGTTTTAAAATAAGGAATCGCCTAACGAAGTTTCTCGGACGAATTCCGCCTCAACCTTTACATAGGCTCTTAAAAATTCTCTTGACTGATCAAGACATATCAGTAGATCAAATAACATAAAAAAATGAAAGCTTGATTGCGATGTTTGTACCTAAACTGGGATTCAAACCGTTCACTCAATGACTTACAGTGGTAAATATGTGCCCGAAATCCGAGTACCCATAACGTTAAACTTATATGTAGATGATGCTTTCTGTTCTTCTGAGGAAAATGTAAAATAATGTTTCTACATAAAATATTACGAATTCGTAAACAATGCTTTATTTAAATTATCTTATTCAGATAAACATTTAGACAACAAGCTCTCGGGGAAAGCATTTAAGTAGCTGGACCTTAAAACAGATTCTGGTATTCGTGTAGCTGTGATTTTGACACACAAAAATTGCAGTAATAATAACACAAAACAATTTTATAAAACACTAACTTGTAATCTCAAAACTGCACTATCAGATATACTGTTATGTCATTAACACATCCCACATTATAGCGCTATTGAGAATTCTATACAATAATGCCAACCGATAGACAAAAACTGATCTCCTAAGACCTAGCTACCCAAAATTCTTCACTCTTCACTAAAATTGATTTATTCTGCTGACCGTTTCATCGAGTTTCCGTATGCGCTGAGTTTACTTAATTTCCTTTTATTATAAATTTTAGTGTAAATAACTTTGAGATATTTTAGCCAGAGACACTAGTAGCCTTCGCCACTATTAACTGAACCTATGTTTGTGAATAATTAACTTCTCTCGATGGTTTTCTATTTATTGCTATCAACTATAAAATCATTATTTATGACGACATATAAAAATATAAAATTGTTACTACTAGGACACCAGCGGTGACATGCGATACATACTACTTTTGGTACTCCGTATTTTGTATGAGGGTTAATTTGTGTATGCCTAAAATTTACCTGCCATTTGCTTTCTGATAGCTGCAGTTTCATATTCAGACTGCTTCAAACCATCAAAACCTAGACTACGGTCCTTCGAAATATTTTAAATCCCTATTTCAGGTAACGTTCAATAACATAATAAATAGCAGTCTTTCATATAATGACGTGTCTATCGAACACAAAATTCATCACATGGTAACAGTGGAGATTCACCGCGGCGTTTAGAAGATAGTTTTTCGAAGTCCGTTCACGTTGATAGATTATAGAAAACTGAGCGCTTAAGTAAACCAATCAAAAGTGATTTGGCAAAAAGACAAATCAATCAACGCAAGACGATCTGCGACCTGCGGTGTATGCTAACATTGTCATACATTAAGATACAATCGCATTTTAGTTTTACTTGGGAAAACATCGAAAATCTCGAAAATCTCGAATTGTATAACATTGCCACACAAATCAAAATGAATGCAGTGCCATGACTCCAATTCTTGTGCATCCACAACTGTCCACTAGAGAGCGGGAATTTTCCTCTCGAAATCTTAGTTACTCGTGGTGCAGAAGAGTGGGTAAAATAAGGTCGTCTCCCAACCACTTTAGATCTCCATTACCTTATTTGCTTCCAGCAGCACAAATGTTAATCTTAATGAAAATATTTAACCGAGATAGATGACGCAAAGGTAAACTTTCAAACTCGTATTTAGGTGAACGTGGGTTTGAATACAGGTATGGTCACTCTGATTTCGGTTTACTGGTTTCCCAAAATCACTCTGCAGGTGAATCCTGGCATTTTTCCTCCTTACAGAACATGGCTGGTGCTGCCCTGTTCCTGCTTCTGTGAGTAACTTGCCCCGTATCTAATGAGCTTGATGTCGACGAGACGTTGTGTCCTACATACCTCAGTTGCACTTTTGTGTTGACTGAAAGGGGATAAGAAATTTACTGAGGGTTTTAACTATATCCAAAGGAGAAGGTTCAGCAGTTAAACGCCACCCTCCATACATTTTTCTTATCAAATATTAAGCCTTCCTCAGATAACAATACGAAATGTATAGTAAAGAGAATAAAAGATTTTAGCTTAAAAAAAAAAAAATCAGGTTAAATTTTCTGTACCTTCGTATAAAAATAAAGTTAATGCATAATAAGATGAAAATTGAGAAGGTTCCTGATCATACATTGAACAAACTAATAACTGCAAAGAAAAATAAAGAGAATACTAAGACTGTTGCTAGTGTAGAGGTTTCTATACAATATGGTTGGTATAGGCTGCTCACGTTAAACTAATCACTGTAGAAATACCTGCTTAAAACCTGCTTGCATGCACATTGTGTATTTTTCTTCCATATATAAAATTAACATTGAAATGGCATAGGCCACTTTATTCTTGCGTCGGTCAAGTGAAACCGAGAAATTGTTTGAAATGTTTTACACGATTTTTCATTCTTTCATTGTAATGTATTTTTAAAAAACATAAAGCAAAAATGAACAATTTCAGTATTCACAAATGTTTACAACCACTTTTAATTCAATGTCAAGAGATGGAATTATTTTTCCTCCCTAGCTGATTGAGCGCACAGCAGTCAGTGTTCCCGTCTAAATATATGCAAGTAGAGCTGGTGACATTTTTCAAAAGTTGGTTTCAGAAGTCTTCAAATGACTGTGTACAACCTATAACTAGAGACGTGGAAATGTCGCGAATTCATTTTAAAACAAGCTGAACCTCAAACAAACGTTCTTTTAGACTTGTTTTTCAATTGCATCGCAGTTTGAAATACATACTTCGTACAAAATTCAGCCAATAACAAACGTGCTGGGAAACCAGGACCTAATCCCGTGCTACCCTGATGCGGGGTTGAACTGGAGCATCAGCCAACGAACAATTCACTGAGGTTCGAGTACACAAAGTACTGTGGACTCTATCCTGCTGTCAAATGAATCCTCAATATTCCCAAGTGCCTACCTATAATACGGACTGGTGTGCGGGCGGGACTCACCGATATCGAGGGCGTGAGGCTTGTGAGGGTCGCCGGTCCACGACGAAGGTCCTCGGAGAGAGGCAGGAAGCGAGTGGCCCTGGTCGGGGAGTGTCCGCATCTCTTTATACCAGGGGTTGGCGCGGCGGCCGGCAGGTGGGGGCAGTGTCCCGGAGAGGAGCCCGGGAAACAAGTCTTCTTCTGGTCCCACGGCGACGTCAGGGGAACATAGCTTCGGCAGGGTGAGAAAGCCAGTGCTGCAAGAGAAGGGTGGGGACGTTGTGCTCTCCGTACCCCCCTCCGCGCATTAGCGACCACTGGCCAGGAGATCGCCGTCTCGACGAGCCGCTTGATCGACTCCCGATAAGCCACACGGGACGGCCTGTGCACTTACAATACGGCCGTTCTAAGTTTCTTGCCTCTCCAGTGAGAGAAAGACACTGGCGAGCAGCGTAATTGGTGATGGGGGGGGGGGGGGTGAATTTACTTTCTCAACCCAGGCGAAAGGTGGTGCTATGGACAAGCAATTCCTGCAAGAAAGACGGGGAAGAAAAAACCTCCCCGAAATAAAAACTAAAAGTGAACTGATAGCGGACCCGGAAATCAGTACCAGAAGAACTTTGACACAAAGAGGCTGTCCAGAGGTCCTCTGTGGTTTTCCGCACTGTAAGAAGTGCAAGTGCAACACTTATTGAAAATGTTGTACCTGATCACGAAACGTGTGCGTTGGCTGTCCCGAACACTACACTCACATACGAACGATGTTGTGTTCTGGACACGTAACTTTCAGCCGCCGTTCCTAACACAAAGTTCACTAGTTTGATTTGTTATATTTCGTTTTGTGGTAAGAATAATTAGGTAATAAGCATATAAGTAAACGTAACACTGAAAAACAAACAAAGCTAGGATAACAAAATGTATAAAAAAATATATGACTAGTACTGTAACATTCTGATACCGATTACAAAATATCAATGTATTTTACTTAATTTCTAGTGGCGCACTTCAAGAAATTGTGTTTTTTTTTTTTTAACTGAGCAACCTGTAACAAAGATTTTAACAGAAGACCAGGAACAATAAAAATGCTCCTAACATATAGTGCAACAAATGCATTAACATTCAAGAGTAAATATGTGTGGCACATATATAATAAATATATCCAATCAAATCACATACTCATATTCACTTGTTAAAATGTTTCTATGAGATATCATTAAAACAGTTATTTGTGGATAGAATTTATAAAGAAATAGACAAACTCTGGAAGCATAAGGAGCTAATATAGAAAGTTTCAGATGCGTCAGCTGTCAATGATGAATGTGCTATAGCAGAAATAAATATTGCATAAATGACTGTCAAGTTTACCAGACTCAGGCCTTAACTCAGGAAACGTGATCCGAGATTTCGTTCCCCGGACTGACTCGTGCATTATGTTCTCAAAGGCGAATTAGCTATCTTATATGCACGTAGTTCTCCAATTGTACAGTATGTCTGCGAATGGAGGAAATCAACATGAATTTTCATAGTTATCTTGCTAGGAAAACGTCATTAAATCTGGTTGCTGGCAAAAACTGACAGAATATTTTTATCATGGGAATCTTACATGTCTAATTATGCACAGTAGTTATAGATGTACATCTTCAAAACCCATCCACAATTTAATGGATTATAGCAGCTGTTCGTAAACTGTGTTCGGTGGACTCCCGCGGGTTCTTGAGCTTATACTCAGGGATCCGAAAGTGAAACTTCTATATTTTGCTTTTTATAAAACTGTTTTAATTACTGTGTAAAAGTTTGTTACTAATAGATCTGGATATATATATATATATATATTTAAACTTGAGAGTATAACAATTTATATAGCGAAAAAAAAAAAGCCTGATAAATGAAAATGCTATTATGACTTATATTGAGAAACCGTTTTGGGTCTGGCAAAATGTACATAATATCAAAGTGGTCCTCATATTTTGTATTAAATTTGTATTAAAGTCGAGTGTGGAGACAGTCACTCGTAGCTCACTATTTTAATGCCAGAAACGAAGTTTTCATTCCTTTCTTTAATGTCAGAGTAAAACTCTACTAGTCATCAATAGGTTTTCATGGCTGTGGACTCATGAGGCGAAATTACAGCATCTGTTCCTGTGAAGGTGGAATTTTAGCTCAGAATTTGCATTTCGTGAGAAAGTCACTGTTTCCCTGGGTTTCAAATTGGAGTTACAAACCGAAATTTTGAAGTGCTACTAAAGAGTAAAAGAGAGCCAAAACGTTTTTGTAGTATGTAATACACACTGTTTGAAATACACAGTTGTTGCAAGCCTGTGAGGTACGCGCATTTTCAAGAGAAGAAACAGAACAGTACTGGCAATAATATTGTACTGTAATGCATTAAACTGACTATAGTATCAGGGAAATCTCCCATTTAAAAATCCTACTCAGTTTCGACATTACACATACAAAATTCAAAGAGGAAATTTGATTGACTAACATATATATGGCATTTGTATAGTTCATATTTGCGTTCCTGTAGGTCTCTGTGTAACTGTACGTCCTATTTGTAGAGAAAATCAAACAGCTTAGTTGCCGACATTGTGTTCATTTGCATAGCTACTCAAAAAAGGACTTGGCGCAGTAACATACTGTAAACCAAACATATACTTAGCTCGTTTATCATATTTACTTTATATCTGCGTAGAATAAGATCAATATGCAAATATTCATTCGTTTCTCGAGGAGAAGGGACGAGCCAGTATGTTAAGTAACTTGACTCACTAGCACTGCATGGTAGAATGGATTCCTCCGAAGAAGAGTAATGGAGCGTCGTGTTGACTATAGTGTAACCACGTAGTAATCCAGCATCCTGACAACGTCCACTATTATCCGATGAATTCTCTGATACGCTTGACGCACATTTGTGCCCAATGAGATGAAACGTCATTGCAACCATGGGCCTCGTTACCACTAAAGCTCCTTCCTTATTCAACCGAGGCAAATATGCGCTCCTGAACTGCAATTCAATTATTGTAGTCGTTGGACAGTATTCTGTTAACATATTTTCTGCCATGCATTTTTTTTAAAGGAAACATTTTACATAATAACCATCATAAATACTACTGATAACAAAATAATAACACTTTTTAGAATCCCTTTCTTGATAGCACGAAATTATTTTTACAGTACTTAGAACTTGGTGGTGTCCATCCTAACATTACTTTTTTCTTATAACGCATTTTTTTTTTTACACTATGGCATTGTGCGATTTGTGGTAGTCAGTTACTGACTACAAAGGTGCCTGAAAAATTAAAACAATTTTCCAAACATTAATTCAGGCAAACAGATTTTGTTGTGAAGTAAAAGAACTATCATTCTATTAAAGATATGGTGGGTTCCATGCCAATATATTCTGGTTTGTTCGCAGTGTTATGAAACAATTATAACAAACCAACATTTCTTGCTCCAAGATATTAATGCTAATATAAAGAAACAGTCAAAATACCTGTGATTTCAATTACACTGTAAAAAGATTATTTTGTAGGATATATTTTTTGAATAAAATGTGACCAAACGAGCAAAGACTTATAAAAATAACTAGCACTCAAAAGTACCTTCCTTCGACCTTCATTTTCCAATTCAAACGAAAAACTGCATTATTTATATTTTATTAAAGTGTATGGCATTGGCTGGGAAATGAATGCTTAGGAAATTAATTCCAAACGGAAAGAAAGAATACTATAAAAAATTTTACAGATCTTAGTTTTTACCACGGTCACCTTTCTTTACTACGAAATTACTAGAGTGCAAAAGGAAACCTAATTTGTTAAGAGAAATTTTTTGAATTTTGATGAAATTTTATATCGTGTAGCTTTAAACACTAAATGTGGTCTTCTTAACAACATGGAATGAAACTTTTCTAAATATTAACGTCGTGAATTAATAATGAAGTAAACATGTCCATTAATATAAATATTTAAATTTATGCAATTTAAGTTTAAGAAATGTTTGCGTACAGCGAGAAACATTTGAAGAAAATGATTTTCAGAAAAATTAATTTTGGCTTGAATTAACGCCAAATTGTGACCTGAAAATTTCGTATTTTTCGATTTCTGCGAACGTTCTAAATAAAATTTATGAGTAATTCTTATAAAATACATGCATTTATTACAATTACAGTACGGTATTGGTACTCATCTTCAATGCACGTATTATTTACAAAATAAAGTCAAGAGTGGTGTCATCTTATGTTAGAAGCGTTTGATCTTACGTAACATTAATTAACGTGAGGTGTTCTTCAAGATGGTATACTTTTAACAACAAGGATGTTACCAAAAAGTTTGTTTTAGGAGCAAACATACAATTGTCTGTCGGGGGGATAATTTAATTACACTAAGTGGAGATTAATATAAATTATCGATTTACAGCACAAAGATTTTCAATTAGTTCATTTGCCAGTATTCTTACTCGATACGGCTTGGTTTAGTATGCATTTAAAGATACAAATTTTTTTATTGTTATTATAAACATTTAAGCAATATATATTAAATTACCAATATTGTATAATTAATTTTGCAATGTATAATTTATGTATGCGATAAAGATGGAAAAATAGTTCCTTAAACTAAACGCTAGGCGTTTGTGCTAAAGAAATAAATTAACACTTTTCGTTGGTGAAGCAAGCACTTTTTAAATCGAACTTTGTAAAAAATCACATCCCATTATCTACATATTTGTTACACTTCACACTGATATGTAGGATCCCAGTCAACGTAGCAGCGGAATAAGTGAATAAGTTCTTAGTTTGAACAATGGTATGTTAAATTTTTTAATTTATTGTAAATCATGATATTTTCTCTTCTATATAGTTTAAACTACGAATTTTCATGTTCGTAACAGATTTAGGTTCTTAAATATTTCACGTTTTAACTAGACTGCCGCTTGAATACAATCGTTAGGGATATGGAAACGTCAATTTTAGATATGGCGGAAGAATAAAACTGGGTAGTAAATATATGTTTAGCTGGACTTTCAAAAGTACTCAGTTAATCTCAAACAACGTATATAAATATAATCATGAACTACCAGGCATCCAATCTTGCTTATTCCTGTAATGGTGAATAACAGCCACTGATGACAAACGTCTGACAGTTAAAAAGACGGCGAACAGTATTTGAAACTGATTTTTTTCCACTTCTTTCGTGATGTATGGTTTTGAGCTAATGGACAGTCATATTGGCAGTGGCGTATGTTTATATAATTACGTGTATGCTTAAGTAACGTGAATTAATATTTAAACCTGAATATTATTGTAGGATTTGAAATCGAAAGTTTGTCTTGTGTGTCAATTATTTTGTTTCAAATGTATAATTTGCAGTGTATATATATACATATTTTATGTTATAAACACTTTTTTAAATTCCAGTTATGTTTATGTTTTACGTAAGTTGGCAACTGAGCGTGACGTCACTAGCTGAGAGGGCTTTTTTTAAAATATGCTTTTGAGGTAAGCCCTATAGCTGTAATGTTATTTTTAATTTAGAATTTTAGTAAAAAATGAATTATTGTGAACGGACCTAGGTGACATATTGAATGTGATACGTCATTGAACTGGGCAGCCAGGCCTGCTGGACCAGAGTTCTAAATCGACTAAATATGTTGTAATTTGGTTGCATCGACGTGTGGAACTGTACTCATTTGTTGAATTAAAGTCAACGGAGTGCGCAGGAGTGCAAATTAAGAGGGCCAATGAGTATTTTCTACGTTTATACTGCAAGTAATATGGTACATGTATCAGGATAATTTTCTGTTCGCTTTATGTATTTGAGGTGAAGCAGTGACCTATAATACTGCATTAATGATGTAATCAAACTTCTCATAACATTCTCGCAATTACCCTCAGTGAATGATGTTCTTCTCTCTGTCTAAATATTATGAGCTAAGCCATACGAGAGTTTTAAATCATTTTGTGTGACATTTAAACTTTGTTAAATAACACTAGTTTTTGCATTGATATGATTACACGTAACTGCCAGCTGCCTAATTTCTTAATATGATTTTTTTTTTGCTAGAGAAAAAATTAATCCCATATGCTGCATTTAATAGCATTTAAATTTTATTTTCATTTCGAAACAACTAATTAAATGAAGTCGTTGGCCATTAAAATTCATGCTTCACAAATGGGCATTTATTTCTTTCAGTTTGCTGATGGTATTGTGACCCTTTGCTTTTATGTGCAAGTGTTCTATTTATGCGTATCCAGGGAAGTTGTACTTTATTCAGAGCACGGAATTTCCAGCATACAAGGGTAAGAGATTACATAGGCGTTTCTCTCTGTTACAAACAAACATCTTTGCTTGTCTAGTTGCATATACGCTAGAAAGCGGATATACTCCACTTTGTTGCCAAAATAGTGTAAGGATCGGTCAATCTAAACAGAAATTTTGCTGCTCGTTAGTCAACAGGACTTTGACAAATACAACAGGTGACTACACATTATACAGTATATTATGATATTTTCTAACCATACGTACAGTATGTCACTTTTTGTTCATTCACAGCCTCAGCCATTATGGAATTGTCTATTTTTTTCATTGGGTTATTGGAATTATTGTATGGAAATTTTTCATATTGCATACATGAGTAAATGTACATACGTATAGTGTAACGCACAAAATAGTTGCTTTAATACGCAGTCATTAAGAAGGAAAATAAAAACTACTTATAAGCTCCAACGAAGTCAACTTTGCTTCCCACACACTAGCACACATTTACTTCAAAATCACTGAAAAGACTGTCAGGAGGTGCTGTTTATTATGGGTTTCAGCACTGTGTGGAATAGGAAGGGGGGGGGGGGGGCAAGTAATGGTAAAAATTTCCTTACAATTAAATAAACTATAGGCAAAACTGTAATGTGAACTTTTTCGTCAACTTAATTTAGCATGTATCTAAAAATTGACATGCTTTCGAACCAACATGATTAGATTAGTATATTAATATGACTCTCTCATTTATCTACAGTGCATTCTTGTGACAATAGTGAAGGCACTTTCAGCTGACATATTTTTTTAAGTTTATAGAAACAATGTTGTTTCGCTTTGCCTTGGTACCTGAAACACACATGTACTTGTCAGTGTCTTCTCCTGCCTCTCCTGTAACTCACTATTAGCCAACCGATAATCTCCACAGTTTTTTTTATGAGTGCTGGGCACTAGTGACTTTGATGGCAAGTGTTTTCAGACAAGTCAATTCTGTACAGTTCACAGTAGTGTTGTAGCAATAACAACAAAAGTTGAAACGTCGACAGCTCCAACCGCTCACAAGAAGTTTTCCCAGCCATCATTGTATTAAAAATAACATATTCTCACTGTGACCACTGAACCTTTTCTATATATGTGTATCATAATTTCATTAGCACCTACAATATCCTTTTTAGAGAATGGGCATTAGCTCAACGATGCTACGTTGTCTACTATATCATGTTTATTTGGCAAGAATGATTTATGTCTGGGTTACTAGCCTTCACTTTAAAAAAGGAAGAAAAAAGCACAGGTGGGCAATTCTCTTCGTGTAGACAGAGAGATGAATGAAATAGTAACAATAAGAGTCCTGGACACTATACACCGTGAAATTAATATAATTATTAGATTGCATCTGATTATTGTTATGCCGTTTACTGATATTACGCGCATAAAAAAAACTATACAAATCGATTTCGCAAGTACGTTTTCCACAAAACAATTGCGTAAATAAATTTTATATATCGGTCATATTTCTTAGAAGACGAATAATTACGAAAAGGCCTACCTTAACGAGACATTCAGTGATTTTACAATGAACTAAGAAGAGACATGCTCTAGCAAACACGAGTAACACAGTCGAGAATGCAAAAAAAAAAAAAAAAAAACCCAAACAGCGAAAGGTATGACGTTATTCAATGTCTGTCAATGATTTTTAATGTTTTATTTTTATATATGTTGACATAAGTTTTTAGCTTTTAAAACAATTAAGTAACTGAGATTTTACTCTTGGCCATCGTAAAAATGAAACAATGAATATTTGTGCAAACAATGTTAGTTCTCTGCGTCCGCTGTGGTCGGCACGATGCCACCAATCGTCAAGAGATTGTTTACTGATATACAGGTTAAGCAACGTTAGTTGAATATCGCCATATGTGTGTGTGCACATATATATGTATATATGTATATATACACTCACATAATTATATAACTATATTACGCAGATTGCGATCGTTTATATGTAAGTTTATTCTTCAAACTAAACTCACGTGATAAGTGTTGTACTTATACTTTTGCAAGCTATTATTCATTTGCTTTCTGCCGGTTCTATGTAATCATCTTTAAGACGCACGATATAGTCAGAAGTTAGGTTTGGACAACAACGGAGAAACGTGATTCCTTTATTTACATATTAAGTTCACTATTAACTTAAGCATCATGAGTGCATCTACTGCCGTTTTTATGGCAAATAATATATTTTCTCTCAAACTTAGAAGCAGTGGAGGAACATTAATAACAAAACTGTCGCACAGGTACAGATCGCGCACCTGTGTATTCAGTATTTCCGTGTTAAGAGTTCACCCAACTTCAACGTAAAAATTTAACGTAGTTCAGCCAAACAAGTAATTGAAGAAATAAATTTGTGTTTTTATTTTCGTATTAATTTTATTCCTAACACTTTCTGCGCGTATTGTATATTGTGTAATAACATACGGTTGCAAGTTAGGCTATTTTGATTTATTTTGGGAAAATTTGAATGACAAAATAATTAACCATAATTCCAAATTTAAAGAAAATGTATCAGAGTTAATGAGTCAATTAATGTGAGAAAAAGGGTAGCTACATTATTGGCATGTTATATGCACATAATTAAATATTATTAGAGGAATAATATTTTAGTTATAAATTTACTAGTGGTTTGTACATGCAAACATATATGTATGTATACAAATAAGCCGTTCAATTATACACACCTGCTATGTTGGCGAAATGGCGCTGTGGTTGCTCCGTCGAATCGAATAGTGTCATGCTTGACTGGGATGTTGTCAGACCTTATACTAACGTTGTGAGTGACAATCGAGAACACATTTGAGCCAAAAACAAGATCTCAACGTATTTGATCGTGACCAGATGATTGACGCCAGACATATGGGGCTCTCAATCTCTGAAGAAGCACAGGCACTGGTATTTCCACGAGCAACTGTGTCAAGAGAATACTGAAAGTTTATGGGTTCTGGTAAAAACACCGCCCAAGGACTACTGACGTGGCGTACAGCAGAGTTTATCAGTTATTTAGCTCGGTTGGTAACATCAGGTAGACAGGTCATAGTGCAGCATGTCACCAGCCAATTCAGTGAAGGACCACAATGACCTGCGCGCAGTTATACAATCCAGAACGATTATCTCCTCGCTATTGGGTACAGAAGCCGCCGCCCCACTACGGTGTCTATGCTGACTGTACATCACAGGGCTCTACAATTAACTTTAACCACTACATGATGTCAATGAAAAAGTGTTACAAAATAATAAGGGAGGTACATGAGATGAAATGGAACATATTTTATTAGTACACCCATGTCCGAAAATGCCTCATACCCACAACGACGATTATAGCGTGTAAGGGTGACGTCAAGTATTACGAAACATAGGCTTCATGAGAATCAGTATTGTAAACAGGTTTATTACACACAGAGCGAGTACAGCAGCTGCTCAAAATAGTCTCCTTCGCATTCGATGCATTTTCTGCAGTGCCGCAGCATGTTATGGAGAACATCATTGATGATGGCCGGCGTGAGCTTGATGGTTTGGAATGCTGCACGAAAGCTGGCCACAAGTTCTTCTGGTGTTCACAAGAGTTTCGTACCCAAGTGTTTTACGTCGCTGCAAAAGTGAAATTCCAAAGTCGTTAGGTAGGGGTAGCGCGGTGACCAGACCTCCTACTGTGCGTCAAATGAAATGGGGCAGTGTAAAACACATTCAACCTACACATGTAATGCCCGGTACGTGCTTTTATACTCCTCGGTTGCCACTGGGTTGCCGACTAACCCTGCTCACTGGTATCGGTGTGTTTTGGTATGAAGAGGCATTTACGGACATGGGTATATTAACAAATATGTTCCATTTTATTTCATATATCGCCCTTATTAATTTGTAACACTTATTCATTGACACACACTATGGCATTAATAAGTATAAATCAATAACAACGTGATATAGTACATGCATCCTAATTGTAACCGGGTATTTGGATGAACATCCCACGGACTTCAGGTAGTTTGCCTCTTCCCCGATGTCATTCGGTCGGAATCCTATCGAACACATCTTGAATTCTGTAGATATGTACGTGCGCACCGTAGATCGCACTCCAAGCTATCTCCGTGCATTAAGGGACGTTGTACAAAGGTCATGGATCACACTAAGTCTCCCGACCGCTACCGATCCATTGTGGAGTCCATTCAACGTTGCAGCATTGCCATCTTCAGGGCGAAAAGGGACAATGCGCTATACTAGGCAGGTATCTCTAATTCACCTGCTCATGAGGGTATATTGTGGAAAAAGGGATTTATGTACCAAATGTCTAAACCCGTAACACATCTAGACTGTTAATATAGGGACAGAAATCAGTTTGGTTTTAAGTATCATCTAAATATAATTAACGTAGATAGTAACTGCAACAAAACTGTTTGTTGTCTTATCTGCAAGAATGAATATAGTTCCTACAACAGAGTATTATGTTCCTCCTACAGAACAGATAGTTATTTTAACAGAACTTCAGCAGTATTTGGATTGTTGCCAGAGCAAATTATATCTTTATGAACTAACAAAATATTATGTTGTTGCTAGAGAAGATCTATTGCGAATACTTTGAAGCCTGTTCACTGTTCAGTCACTTTTCAGCTATATTTTGTCAGTGTATGTACACGGGCATTTTCCTGATCCCCACCCAGCAAGTTTGGTAGCTACATTACGGCTTATGAGATACAGTTCACTCTTAGCTCGCATAAAAACTCAGCTGCAATTTTATAAAGAAAAATATTGGCGCATAGTTAGCGTAAAGATAACAAACGAGCGCCATGCTTACTTCAGTGTGAATGTGCCTTAAGTGACACATCATGTAGTTCGGTATCCTAAAATAGAGAGCAACGATATGAGCAGAGGAGCTGCTGCGTAGTGGGTCTACTCAAGTTCTCTCAGCGTGTTTGCTGCAAGGTGGCTGGCAGCAGCGCGGCGTGACAGGCTGTGATCGGACACAGCGCATTCCACAAGTGAGGGGACTTCTTTGACGAGACGGTCATGCCTGAAGTGGGGGGGGGGGGGGAAGTGGTGCTGTGCACGCTAGGCCGAGCGTAACGATTAGAAAATTGGCACGGCGGGCGGGTGGCTGCGGTGCTAAGGACCCTCCCTGTCCACTGTGGGCGAGGCAACCTGAGTGCGTCGTCAAGTCCACGTCCACACGTCTTCCTCTTCCTGCGTCCGTCGCCGCCACACTGCGCCAAGGCGATGCGGGTTCGACACCCGCCCGAGTCATGCCCAAGTTCCGCGTCTGGGGAAACATAGCGGGCCTTGCAGGTGTCTCTGCTTGCAGAATTTGGTACACGATAACACACGTTCATAAAATTCGTTTTTTTAAAGCCAATCTTGAAGATATGAACTTGAAACAAAAACCGAAGTGTAAGAAATAATACTTTTAAGCTGTATATCGAGACAAATATCACAATTTTTTTCAGTAATTTTTAATTTAATTATTAAGTATTATGATGCTATCAGGGAACATGCTGTATTTTAATATAATAAAAGGCCTCAATAGACAATAAGAACATATTTTCTGCTCAAAAATATTTAGGTGTGTGTGTATATATATATATGTATGTGTGTGTGTGTGTCGTTAACAGCATCGCCGAAAAATCGAATTTTACTAGCATGTATTTCCCTATGCCATATTCTAAATGCTTTCAATTCAGGCAACAGCCTAAAGTTGAAGGTATAGAAATCATCGCAGTGGTACCAGTTTTCAACCAACTTTCCGAAGAAGAAAGGCTTATGAGAACACTTTTCTCTCTGTATGTGTATGTATGTGTAGGTGTATACCTGTGCATGTATGTATTCCACATTTTCGATTTTTGAAAGCATCAACCGAATTTCACCAAACTCGGTACACATTTCAAGTGTAGTAATAATACGTGACTTTTATAGTTTTTGACCGCATTGGTCACTTACTTTCAAAATGGTGGCAATTTCAAAATTTTGGGTGATATGTGTAGCACATGGGGGAATCAAGGCTCCAAACCTAAAGATGGATCGGTTGTGACGAGTGGGTGATTATTAGGGTTAGTAGCATACAAAATGCCAAACACTGGGTCAGCCTGGCAAATTTAAGTAATGCTTTTACAGCGCTATAGCAGTCATATTCTGTTCATTAGCAAAACATCAGTCAGTAACTTGAATAAAATAAATTATTATTAAAAATTTTAAATCTTGTAGAGTAATCAAAGAGGATCATTAGTTTCTGTAAAATAAAATAAAAAATGGTGTCCAAGTGACACAACTTATTTATTTTCTGGCTTCAAGAAAAAATAACAACATAATAAGCACATAAAAATACTGTATACATATTTTGTAAATAAGTTCTCTTTCTTAAAGTATTAGTATCATTGCCTTTTCTTTGTTATAATCTCACGTATGTATCTAAATCATCGGGTTCCCGAGACCAATAAAATTATGCAAGTGAACAGGGTAGCTAGTGGCGACATGCCACTTAAGAAGCACGGTGTTAAAATATTAAAATTTTTACATATTCCACGTTTTTTTTTTTTTTTTTTTTTTTTTTTTTTTTTTTTTTTTTTTTTTTTTTTTAGCAAACAACATTTTTAATTTCTAATGTCCTGAATCGAAGCTGAAGGATGAAGATAGTAGCAAAGTGAAGTGTTGCAGGGTTGTAAACGAAGGCCAAAACCGTTTTCTTTTTTACATAATTTCAAATGGTTAGTCAATGTCCATGCTTAATAATGTAAATAATGGTCTGAACGAAGAAACAGGAACACGCCCGCAGCATTGGACGCTCCTGGCAAAATAGGACGGCTTGATATCCATGTCAGAGAGACGATGGAAACAAGGTTTCGGCTCGCCACACCTTATATCTTAATAGCTCAAAACGCCGACCACTAAAACAATAAAGATTAATGAGATAAAGGAGAAATGCCACGCGAAATGTGGCGAAACAGAAAATTTAGCGAGTAATCATGGAGATTTTCTTGAGACCAATCAAAGTAGTTGATGTCACGACATGTTTTAGGTGAACTAGAAGGAAGTCGTCACACTCGGAAGTGGTTGTAGCCGAGATATCGATTCAAGCAGCAATAATCGATATACAACATGGTACGATAACTTGTGTTAAAAGTTAACGAACAAATTTTTGTTGAAACAAATTCACATAATATAATAATAAAACAATCATATTTTTAACACAACCAAAATATATTGTGAATGTTATTTCTAATTATATTGTTGGTTTTAACAATGCAAACTTATTAACACAATAACTTTTAATGGCACACACGTTCTTTTGCTAAAATAAAAATGTTTTAACAGAATTCTGGTAAGTTAAATTAATTGCTCAATAAATTAATTACAGCAATGACGATTTATGTAGACTGACACAAAACTTTAATACAAATTAATGAAACAGTAAATATAGCTGAATCACTAAATAAATGCTAGGGTCATATTCTGGGTCACAGTAACGGTGACTATCATATGTTATCAGTAAATCAAAATTATTACATCTCGTTCCAGACGAAAACTTAACAGAATTAAATTTCCGAACCGGACACGGGTATTGCCGAACAACTAATATATTTTAAAAAATGAATACAATTAGCAATAAAAGGTACAAAGTAAAGAAAACAAAACAGTGGGTGTCACGAAAGGTGGCACATATGTCACATGTCTGGAACCATTCGACTGATTTAAGCTAAATTTTGTGTGCTTGCAGAGCAAAAGTAAGCATTATATTTTGAGGTTGATAATGTTGTTAGTCCGCCATTTTGTAAAAGAGCAGCAAATAAAGAAATACAAATATTTTATTATATCTCGAAAACTAATTCCCACCCAATTTGACAGTAAGTAATATTATCTTAGGCCTAGAGAACGTAAGCAATTGAAGTTGATTAGGAACTTATTTTCAAAATGGTGGCAATACAAATATTTTAGGTTTATTTGGTATACTATTTAACTAATTTCAACTAAATTTTGTGTATTGAAATTACCTATTTCAAGCATCATATATACCAACACATAACCACTTTTGTCGGCCATTTTGACAGATAGCGTCATATGAATATATAAAATTATTAGGCCTTTTCGTATCTCGGTAAAAATTAACCGATGATGTTAAGTGCTATGTTTTAAGCATGTCAGCACTTATTATTAGAATGGTGGCCGTATAGCCATTTGAGCTTAGAATGCTGTATCGTCGAAACTATGTAATCAATTCTACCATATCTTTATATACTGTCAGTAGATACTACAACTATTAAATGTGTATACACTGAGCATTTTTGTCCTCCATTTAGTAAGATAGCGCCATGCGAATACATAAAGTTTTTATTTCATATCTAGGGAAACAATTGACAGATTGCTGCCAAATTTGGCAAACAAATAGTACTGCAGCAGGTGGTGTTAACTGGTGTGTTGTAAGTAGGCCAGCACACATTTTCAAAATGGTGGCTATGAAAATATTTTAGCTCAGTATATTTTATTAACAAAACCAATTTAAACTTAACTTTGTATTCCGGTAGTACCTATTACAACCACCTCGCATCTCTGATATTTTATAAGATACCAAAACCAATAAAAATAGCATTTTCTATTTCATATCTTGTAAACAAGTAACCCAGTCTTACAAATTTTGTCGAAGATGTACGGCGGTATGCTCTATTTATATATGTGTTTTTTAAAGTATGAAAAACATATTGTCAGAATGGTGGCTATAAAATCTTTAGTTTTGTGTGCTATAACTACTAAAATGTGTCATTTAATTTAACTTATCTGTGTATTTTGGATATATACAATCAGTTAATGTGCAACTACTATACATTTTTGTCCTCTATTAATGAAGGTTGCCACATGATTACTATGGGGTTTTTTGTGTCATATCTCGAAGACCAATAAACAGATTCCCACCAAATGTTGCAGTGGAACATTTCAACAGATTCAACAGATATGAGATATATATTAAACAATTTAATAAAATTCAACAAAAAATTGGTATATATACATTATACATTAGAAGCATCATGTATAGAGTCAGTTTTTTTTTTTTAATTTTGTACGATATCATCAAATTTAACAATATGGTTTTTATGCCATATCCCAGGGGGACTAGACTACCGATTTTCTTCACACAAATAGCGCTATGGTACGCCATGTAAACATACAGGTTTGAAGTTGCTCAGTCAATTATTTTAAAAATAATGACCCTGTGAACTGTGAATATTTTTATGTTAGTAAACCCTATCAATCGAAATATGATCATAATGTGATTTAATTTAATGCTCGGAATTCAACCTCCGTAATGCAATGGATTGCAAGCTAGCTTATTGTTCGAAGTTTTCTGTATTTCTGTATTCAAAACAGGGATGACTCACGTGTGTATGTGCAATAATAACGATTATCTCACTACTTTTGCATGAGTTTCGGGTTTAATTTCTAATGTCATTGCTTTCAAAGAGTAGTCAAGTCCTACCTACCAACATAACTCTTAAGAACTTATTTAAAATTTAATTGCATCCATGTTGAGGAAAGTAACCTTATTAATTATATCAGAAATGTTTGTGTTTTTAGTGGAATAAAAATATATGGGCGGCTCTTAACAATAAGGCTTTGAGAGCTTATGGGAGTTAAGCGATGTAAGCACGGAGCAGCGACCGGAATGCAAGGGCAGGGAAAGTGGGAGATCCCCGAGAATAACCACCTACCAGCGGCATTGTCCGGCACGTATCCCTCCTGCGTAAACAGGAAATGACTCCTCCGTGAAACGAGCTTGGTTTGTTTTATTGGGTTGACGAGCGGTCTAGCCGCTTAGCCACCGCGACTCCTCCCCATTTTTGGAGCCATTAAAATGTATTCAGCATTCATTATCGCAATTGCTTCTTCAAAAAGCTATAGAACATCACTCAGGTGATTAATTACTTCTAATTACAACAATGTAACTTCATCTGTTTACCGTGTGATATGTGGGAATTCATTTATCACATTCTGATAACTACAAAAGCGATATTAGTAAAATAAGTCTAACACTAATTGTCTCTATAGAATCATTAAAAGATGTATTATTCCTTTAACAAGTCACGTTTTTTAAATTAATATCAAACCCAAGTAATGCAAAAAAACATGTAAATCCAAGATGGCATCAATTTTTCTCTATTAAGATGTTCAAGAGTTTTCTGCTAGAATTGGCAATATTTCATGCTTTTATCACATGTAAATATCTTGATAAATCAAACAAATAATTTGAAAAATTAAATTTGTTACGTTTTTGGCGTAAATTACTCTTTTAATTTAAAATATTGTTTCCTACAAAACTCTAAAATGTTACTTAAACAGGAAGTTGTTTTAAGAGTAAGTTTGGTTTCAGCTGAAATGTGATGTTACAAGAGAATATTGTTATGAAATACTTGAAAAGCCAAACCTTGGTTCAACTACGGTAAAAGTTTGACGTCTAGCTATTTGATTTGAATTTTATCTCAAAAGTTGGTAAGGGCAAACAATTAAAATATCTCAGAATAAGAAAATATTTTGGAAATATAAATATGATTATGTCGTGGGCAAATATTTAATGCTGTAGCTTATTTAATTTTGTAACATGTTGAGCGTTAGATGTAAAATAACATCAATTGAAATTCCTACCATTAGTTATTTCAATGTAAGTTCCTGCCTATATATATATTATTGATCATTACGAAAAAATTAATTAATATGAAAGAATTTTAGAAAATAATTTCCTGCTCTTGAACTTTAGTAAGTGCCCTTTCAATCGCTTAACTCATTAACCCCAGTGGTATAGCCTTTTTCAATGTTACATCCAATATTTCTGATTCCTTGCTAATTAAAGGATGCAGCTGTAAGGCTGCCTACACTCGAGGCGCCAGTACGCGAAGTTAATGGATGTCTCTGTGCTACGTGGCTGACTACACTCGAGGGCTCCTATATACGACTTTAATGAATGTTTCCCTGCTGCTTGGCTGCATAGACTCAGAATTTCTATACACAACATTATGTACTACCATAGTGCTGGATTAGTGCCTACAATCGAGGGCACTTTTACACGACGTTATTGGAAGTTTCTATGTTGCGTGACTGACTACGTATAGAGTGTCTACACGACCTTATCAAATGTCAGGCACCTGCTTGGCTGCGTACACCCGGGGCGACAGTTAACGACATTATTGAATGTCATCGTCCTACATGGTTACCTACACTTGAGGCGCGAGTACACGACGTTATAGAATGCCACAGTACTGCGTAGCTGCCAACACTTGGGCCGCCAGTAAACGACCTTACTGAGTGCCACGGTGCTGCAGGACTGCCTATACACAGGGCGTCAATAAACAACCTTTTTGAATATCGCCGTACAATATGGCTGCCTACACTCTGGCGCCAGTAAACGACCTTACCGAATGTCTCTGAGTTGCGTGGTTGCCTATACTCAGGGTGCCAGTACACAAGATTTTTGAATTTTTCCGGGCTATGTGGCTGCCAACAATCGAGGCTCCAGTACATGCTCTTACTGAGTGCCTCGGTTCTGAGTGGCATGTCTGTCTTTAATTGAGGCCTTATTACAAGGCCTTTTTCACGTCATCGTACTATATGGCTGCCTACACTCGGAGCGTGAATACACGGCCTGATTGAATCTCTCTGTGCTGTTTATCTGCCTTCACTCTGGGTGTCTATACACGAACTTATTGAATATTGCCTTTGCGCGTTGCTGTCTACATTAGAGGCGGCAACATATCCACGATCTTACTGATTAAATTTGTATATGAGCACACTGCGTTCGCGTTACGTGTCCTTAATACAAATATTCGTTAAATATATTATTATTAATCTTTTTTCAGCTGACGGTAAGAAGTTTTGTTTGTATTCACGAGTACTGTTTTGTATTTATACTTGTACAGCAGATTATTTTGCGTTACTTCGTTCACTGGAATTTATAATAATAAAATAATAGTAATAATAATACATTCAATGTAAATATTAACAAAATTTGTTATATTACACAGTGACGACGAAGTATATTTGAAGCACTACCTCGTAGTGTGGACAGTAGTTACGACATTAATTTTCGTATTGTGCCTAAAGTCGGGACCGCACTGGTATTATTGGTAAGTTTTACAGACTATAAACGATACAAAATGTTTCATGTTAAAGCTTTATTCTCAAAATAAGGGGATAGTTGATAAGAGAATGTTTGGAATGGCAGTTTTATAACAGTTGTTGCTGACATTACCACGGCTTCCTTTACACCTCCCGTACACCTCATACATTATTCAACGAACACGCTTGGCCTAGAAAACACGGGAGAGATATTCCTGTAACAACAATTTAGTTGTTTAAACAGACGAATTGGCAAGAGGATGCTGACATTCGTGACTCAAGCTGCGTCTGACGTGCTTTATGAACACTAAGTAGACAACAATTCAGTACTACATAAACTACATGAATTTACTTATATCAAGGACAGAGCTTGCAGACCACTTTAGGTGTCAAACGATCTGCGAGGCTAGTGAAATTGCAGCAGCTATTTTTAATAGGGTCATATTCGTAGTATAGATTAGTCAAATGTGATATGAGGCAGAGGAGTAGGAGGAAGGGATTTGTTCAATACGGTAAAACTGTATGGTGACTGATGACATGACACAGCCCGTGGCAATGTTTTCACGGCCTGGCGGTGGGCGTGGCTGAGACACGGAGCTGTGTTGGCGGCAACTCAGATTGTGCGTAACCCTCTAAGTCCTAGATAACAGTGGCGAATCTAGCAACCCACGTAAAGAAGGGCATGTGCTGTATTTACAAATGTGTGAGAGGGGAGCATGGGAAGAGGGGTATTCAAGCTCTTCAGTCCCCTCCCGTACATAATAATACGCTTCTGGTAGAAAATCACGCTCACATCACTATAGAAAGATCAACATGGAATATTTTTGTCAAAAAAGCTTAATTTTAACACATGTGCTGTATTCCAGTCCCTCTTCCATCACATAGTAACACTAGTAAGTTAAAACTTCGTCTGTGCTGAAGCTTTCATAACCATGAATATTATTGTAAAGCAAATTGATATAATATGGACGTGCTGTTAACATGATAACAATTCACCTGACAAAATATAAAAACGATATTGTCAAATTGTTAGCAACTTTTATCCAAAAATAACATTTGTCTTAAATTCGTAGGCTAAAAAGAATCTCTCTATAATGAGTATTTACTATATTTCGAATCACGGGACACCAAAAGAATCGCATTACTAATATTTAAGTCCGTACATAATTGATCAGTTATAAATATATATAATTTAATGTATAATTTATTCCAATGAAAGGGTAAAAAATATATATACCGAAAATATGATTCACTTCATGCATTATTCAAGTCAAAAATGCATATACTTATTAGCAGTCATTGATTGTAAGATTGAAATCCGAACTGTCAATTCTTCTCACACAATCCCTATTGCATGAGGTCGTAGGACGGCCCCAAGATAGTGTACTTAGTGCAATAACAACGGAAGTGAATCTGCCTTCTTAAAGTTTAGGACTCCTTCTCCTAAACACGCGATTCTCACAATGTGAAGGCGAATCATATATTTAGCGTGGTTTCCGGATGTATGAGTTTATTTCACCACTTTTTTCTGTTATTTCGTATTTAATATAGTTCTAACACACACTTTACAGTACTGCAAACATTATACGTCTTACAAAAATTAATTACTACCAGGTTATAGGAGCTAATACCGGGTAAAACATTAAAACTAGAGCTATTTGTTTCCTTCGAGTTTCCAGGTTGTATCATTATCCCTGTTTCCGTAGGTATAGTATTGGGGTTATTATTAAGTAAAAAATATATATACTGAACGTAAAGTATGTTACAGTGAAACTATTTGGCGAAAAGTTATAAGACAAATATTGTGTCAGTTAAATTCTATGTTGACAACTCTGTATTATTAACATCTATTCTATAGGGCTACCTGTTTTTTCGCGAAAAGATTTACTAGGAGGCTAGACTTCAATATCCTATGTACACACTTGAAGTATTCATTTGGCTACTGGCGGGTTGTCTTTATATCGAGAGGGTCTCTTTCATGAGTGAGCCAATCAGAATTATGTTCCTCTCATACTGACCTTCCGTGAGTCACGGGCAGACGTAACAGTTCAAATGCCTCAATCATGAAAGTGGTTATGAACTTAAGTGTTTTGGAATACAACTTGTGCTGAAATATTTTCGCGAAAACCAGGTGCCCCTTTATAAAATGTTAACTTGGTACCAACGTATAACTCAACATTTGTAGTATATTCATTTGATTGGTTTTCTGACCTCTAGAACAAAATTTTGCTCATAACTTTTCTTAGAGCAGAAAATTAAATAGAATTTCGAACTGATACCTACACTAAATGCGGAGGTAAACATTTGATATCAGAATTTCTTATAATGAATACCAGTGACTCGTAAAGAAGGGGACAATATTGTTCATACTAACTGCAATACTCAACAATTTCAACAAACTCATATTTGAGTTACATACAATACGCTTTGTAGTTACATGCGCGTGCTTATGAGCAGCAAACGTTATTACCGCTGGGAAACTGAACGGAACACAGACTGCTATGGTTCTTTATACATGGCGGTCGTAGCCGTCGTGTCACATTTGCAATCGCAGAGCCGCGCCAGCCCGCCCCGGCAGCTAGATTTCTCTAATAGCGTCGAAAAATATACTCATGCGGCATTCAATGAGAGTAAAAAACTTAAAGCACTTGCAGCAGTGCCTTAGATACATTTGCCTGTATACAAAAATAAAATATTTACTATCAGAGAAGCTTATAAAGTGCAGATGCGACTATACAGGTTTATTTTGAACTGGAGATACAAACTCTGTGATATGATTCGTTATGGAAAATGAGGCATCATAGCCCATCTTTAGACAATATAATGGGTTGCCATATTATCAACTAACGAATGTGTGTTATACGTGAGTGTTTAACGATATGTATGACGTGACAATCATGTTCACGTTAAATGGACACAGATCGTTGCCTTTGCGTAACATCAAACTGTTCTCGAAAAAAACACGAAATATTTGAATCAGGGTCCGCTTTCCCATTAGGCCGACTAGGCCCAGCATTGAGCGGCACTTTTCCAAGGGGCGGCATGGATAAAGACACGTCTGCCTTAAATTGTCATCTTTGATGTCGAGGACAGCTGCGTTACTTCGCTATCACCGTTAAATGCGACACACAGGTGCGAACGCGCTGTGTTGATACCCTTTGCTTACACGATACTCTCTAGACAATAAGCTGCACACATCGCATATTTGATACACACTATCTCCATTTTCAACCTTTATGTTCACACGGGAATTCGCTTGATAAATTATCCTTTGTATTTCATTTCACAAAGCTCCTGTCCCGCCCATTTCTGCCCCAATTTTATCACATTTATTGTTCCGGGAAAAAAAAGGGGAGGGGGCAGGGAATCTGAACCTTCACCGCCGTCGCGGTGAGAAGACTGACCACGGTGATAAGGGCAGTATAATTCAATACCATTGTTCTCTATTTTTGAAATGGTATGGCTGCCAGTTGGCACTTGTTATGCTGATGTGATTCGGCCGGCCCAGCGCAGCGCGGCGCAGGCCACATCACACTCGCGTTTCGTACCAATGTTGTTTATTTATGTTCGGTCAAACTATGAACATGTCCGAGCTTATATATGTAAAATAGGTACGTGTGAATCCGCGTGTTTCAGTGCTGCGAATTTAGCTGCCTGTGAATCGCGAACAAAATGAGTACCCAAAGAGCAAGACTCAGTGGTGCACAATATGGTGCTCTTTAAAAGCAGATCCCTAAGATTTCTTCTTTTTTTGTATGTAAAAGTGATAACCGACAGGACGAAGATGTCATTCACGCCATGGCTGCAAATGATAATGCTACAAACAGTGGCAGTGCTTCTATAAATCGTCCTTCCTTTGATAGTGATGACTTAGAGGCTACCGATGCATGTGTTTCGTCATTTTCAGAAAAATTATTTTCTGGTCAAGAACAACAAATTCCATCAAGTACCAATAATTCACTGAACAGTGGTAGTATCCATCTATATATCCATGCTGAAGCGGCCTGTACGCATTTGATTGAACCAGATGCATCTAGCAATCTTAAGAAGCTTGTTTTTGAACCCAGTACAGATTCAGCCCAGCGGGAAATTAATGAGGAGCTACGAGACTATGTGGCTGTTCATGGAATCGAACAAAACTTAAATGCAGACTTTAGTGCTTCAAAACGTAAGTACCCTGATAAAGAAAGGCATGTTTCAAGACATATTTTTTCTCGGAAAATGCATAGTGGGGAAACACAAGTTAAGAATTGGCTAGTATACTCACCATCAAAGGGATGTGTTTTTATTTTTGTGCTAATTGCTTGCTATTTGTTGGGGAAAGTGGTATGTTTATTTCAGGGTTTGATCACTGGAAAAATGCTTCTAAAAAAGTAAATGACTATGAGGGTTCACCTCAGCATAAAAATAGCATTGCGACACTTAAACTGAGAGGGAATACTAAAGCACGAATTGATAACAGGCTCGTTGCACAGTTTGAGCAAGAATGCAAATACTGGAAAAATGTTTTGAAACTTATCATCGCAGCAGTAAAGTATTTAGCTATTAGAGGGTTACCATTTCGTGGTACTGATGAACATGTAGGCAGTAAAAGCAATGGCAATTGTCTAGGGTCACTAGTGTTTCTTGGAGAGTGATCCATTCATGGCAGAACATCTAAGAAAACATAGGGGCAGAGGTTCAGGACACACATCTTATCTATCCAAGACCATTTATGAAGAAGTGATTATTTTGATGGCTGAAAAAGTAAGGAATGGAATAGTGAAGGAAGTGAAAGACGCTAAATACGTTTGTATAAGTGTCGATTCCACTCCAGATATTTCACACACTGATCCTCTAACATTTATTATATGCTATGTTAAGAAGGATGGGGTTGGGGAGCCAGTTGAACGGTTAATTCGTTTTTATCAAATGAAGGACATAAGTCAGAAGAAATAGCCAATGCTGTTTTTACTGTTTTTAGCAAATATGAGATGGGCATAAAAAACTGCAGGAGCCAGTCATATGACAATGCCTCGAATATGTCTGGAGCATATACAGGAGTACAAGCAAGGGTGAAGGAACTTTGTCACTTTGCTGACTATGTGCCATCTGCAGCACACTCTCTTAATCTTGTGGGTTCATGTGCTGCGGAATCTTGCACTGAAGCAGTGTCGTTTTTTGGACTGCTACAAGAACTGTACAATTTTTTCTCAGCTTCCACATACCGCTAGGCTATTCTAGCTCGAAACTGCAAAGGAGAAGGAGGTCGGACACCCTCAAACGAGGAATGAGGCATCTTCATTGAGACAAATATCAAATATACTAGAAACTGCATTTATGGCAGTCTTCTGGACTGCAATCCTTCGTAGGTTTAATGCTGTTAGTGCCAAACTGCATTCAGTAAACATAGATTTGGGGCAAGTTGTGAAAATGTACAATTCGCTGTCTGACTTCGCAACAAATTTAAGAGAAACAGAAATGTTTGACCACTATGAATGCCTTGCGAAGTTGTTGAGCAGAATAGAAATGTACAAATTTGACGAGGGAAGGAAAGGAAGCGCACTCTGAGACCTGATGAGACTACGGCTGGAGAAATAACTCTTAAGACTGGGTCAGATAATTTTCGTGTTGGTACATATAATGTAATTCTGGATAAGCTAAGATCAGAACTGCAAGTGCGAAGTGCACGTTACAATGAGCTTCAAGAGAGGTTTGGGTTTTTAGAACTTCTCAGCACATATTTCTTCAGCTGTACCTCTGCATGTAAATTGGCCTCTTACTACAATAGTGATCTTGAAGCATCCATTGCAGAAGAGTCATTGCAACTTAGAATGCATGTGAAGCCTCAAGCACCTACCGACGGGGGAAATGTTAACCTAGCAAAATTAAGTAAATTTTTAAACCAAGAAGGGTCTGTTGAAGTCTATCCCAATGTAAATATAGCACTCGGAATGAATCTCAGAGCTCCAGTAACAAACTGTCCAGGCGAACGCTCTTTCTCTATTCTACGACGTGTGAAAAACTGCCTGAGGTCGACCATTGCTGAATATCGAGGAACAGATGCTGGGGGATCGGGACTTCGAGCATATTATCAATTCCTTTGCCCATATGAAGGCTAGAAAGAAGAGCTTCGGATAAGATATGAGTTATCTTACTAGGCTTTAAGATAAAGTTGTTTTTCTTCCATGACAAGTAAATTAAATTTCTAAATGTTGTCCTTACTATTGAGTGATACCATGCCACTGTTTTCATTACAATCATTTTCATAATATTTGCAGTTCTCGTTGTCATTATTTTTTTTAATGTTATGATTTATTAACAATACATTTACACGTTGGTTCAAATTAAAATGTCGCACCTCGTATGCTCTCCGTGGGTCTTAAAATAACAAATAAATATAAGGTATGAAAAATAAAACCGTTTTACTTTAGGGGCAGCACATTTTTATGGGCCTGCAGGCGGCTACAAAGGAAATCCGGCCCTGGTTTGAATGTGTACTATAGTTTGCATGCCTTCTATGCAACATAGTGGCGGCCAATATTATTTCCAGCCAAATGTTTACACATAGCAGATATCAAATCAAAGTATCACTTTTCACGAATATGTTGTTTCATCACACATAGTTCTGATATTTTGTAGGATACTAATATAATTTACCAGTTTTTCAAGGCGTGTGTCTCCTTCATGTTAGGTCATATCTCGTATTATGTACACCCCATTTTCCACTACGAATAATATCACAATATTTGTATCTGGAGTTCAGGATAGCTAAGTCCACACAAATATCATGCTGTTTATTCACTTCCGGTGTAGTGGTCAGACTAATCGCCTCCCTCCTGGGCGAACTGGGTTCGATTCTACACGGGGTCACTCCCCGAATTTTCGCATGTGGGAAAAATTGGTGGACGGTGCCTCTGGTCGGCGGGTTTTTTTGGGGATCTACCATATCCCCCGCCCTTACATTACGGCGCTGCTCCGTACTCGCCTCGTTCCACACTCGCATCGGCTCTCAGGACATCTAGTTGTTAAGAGCCAGCACAACCTCTCCACTCTCCACTCCACTCTCACTACTGTTGCAAATGTTTCTGGTTTCATCTCTAATGATATTGCTGTCAACGAGACGTCTAGTCTTACCTACCATCCAAGCTTTCAAGAACATCACTAACAATAAATTACTTGCACTAATCTAGAAGAAAGTAGGCTCATTAGTTATATCATTTACTTCGTGTCAAAAAACTAAATGCAGATAAGTTTTAAAATATTTTAATTTATTCTCAAATCTAATATCACAAAGTGGCTTCCTGCTGTTACCATTGAGCATTTTACAATATCCTGTTAATTTTTAATATTTAATTTGCATTGACTTGATTTAATTCATTATTTTAGTATTCTGTTTCGTTTTACAATTTGAACAATAAATTGATTACAAATTTATATAAGGATGTACTTAGGCCCATAAATCTAAATGTATTAATACAGGTAAATACAATACCTACATTTTGTAAGCCTCCTTTCGTCTTTATTTGCATTTTTTAATTCCTTTAGGACAATTATGATATGTAGAAAAAAACAATTTTCACATAATTTGCATTTAGTTTTATCACACTTTTGTCCATATTGTTCAACAATGACTTTCTTAGCAGATGTAAAACAGTTATCTTTAGTAAGTGGTATAATATTTATGTGTGAACAATTTTCAGCAAGTTTTACAATCAATTGTAAGAGTAACATAAGAGTCGTAGTAAAATAGTGAATCATTGCTGGAATAAAGGATGCTAGCATTAAATTGAAGTTAGACTTATAACACCCCGCACCACTAAAAATCCCAGTCATATGATCACGTTCTCTATAATTTTGTTATTGAATTAAATTTCTTCATATAATAGTATAATCGACAATAATATATCGCCTTAATTCTTCGTGATTATTCCGTTCCATAGAGACAGTTATACTTTTAATTTCACTATTTTTTTAGCACATTCCGTTGGTGTTCATTCAATTGTTTCATTAAAACACATTAAAATAATTCTTAACTTTGTACCCATCACAAGAATAAAATTAATATTAAAACTATTAGGTAAATGCTCATGTATATGCTGTGTTGAAACAGTTATTTGATAACTTATATACTGTAATCCACTTTTAAGGAAAAAGGAAAATTAAATTGAAAGAAATGGTTTTGCTCTAATAAATGTATACATGCCAATTAATTGATTTTTATAAATGCAATATTCATTGTGTTCATTTACAAATAAACAAGTTTCATAAAAGTTTTAAATCAATCATTAAACAGTTCAGTTAATTAAAAAGGCTAAATGCAAAAGAAAGGAGGTGCAGAGCACATGATATCTTAATATGCAAATAACAACATATTATTTCGTGATTAATTATTTAATGCATTCGTAAATCAATTAAATATATTAAATTCTCTCATATTTAAAGTGAAACCATGATAACACTTGAAAACATTTAACTATATTAAATGCAAATGATATAATAAAATGCAAAATTACAAAATAAAATCGTATTTCATATCTGCTTTGTTGGTGCGGTTCCAAACATGGTAAATAAAACATCTTTCACCGCCGCAAGCAGCAGAGATTGGGCTCATTCACCGCAGCATGGAGAATTTTCAGCATAAATCGCGAGAGGCGAATGACGATGAGACCAAGGAAAATTTGAAACCAATTCTGGGATTAAAATCTTGGGCCAAACTGTCGAACCCTCTGTAACAAAATTTAATATCGAACATTAACTTCTGGTAATATGTACGCAAATGACGGTTAAAAAAAAAAAAAAACGTTCCCCGACTGGGAGGGTGAAAAAGGTACTAGAAGAAAAAAGTTCTCCCGAAGTCACTTGGAGTCACCTCACCAAATAAATAAAAATATTATATCTTCTCTACAACCGCTAGTCTGCATCACAGACAAACAAATTACATCGTAGGTAAGTAAACAAAGACGCAACTGACTACATCCATCATTAATTAGAGAAGGTGGCTGGAGCGCAAAAAAAGTGTATTTCTTGCCGGCAGTGGGCGCAGGACTGTCGCGTGCTCTTAGCGTCGGAAGTAACGAAAACACGTTGAGCGCGACTGTCGCGGCGGCAGCGGGCCAAACTAACTTTGTATGGTACCCACTGCCAGGATGCGCTGGGATGAACAAAAGGTACTTTAAGTGTATCAGTTAGGATGCTTTTCAACTGTGATACATCATACAAAAGTAAAATACAGCAGTAATTTACTGCGCGGGATGCTGAGGCCTGCAGAGCTGAGGCCGTCTGAAATGTCACGCCAGGACGTGACTGAAACAATGAGTGCAGCAACCGTACTGTGATAACGGACATGAAGGAAAGTGTGTATGGCTGCTGCTGTAGTCAGATAACGTGCGCGAGATGCAGCCCACTCTGTCGCCGGAGCGTTCGTGAGGAGACCGCCTTGTCAGCCCAGCCCAGCTACTGAAGTTAGCCGAGAGAAAATCTAACTTGAAAACTTCAGAAGAAAACTAATATGCCAGACATGCTCAATTCAATAACTAAAATTCCCAAATCACATACAAAATTTCTTCACATCTACAAAATTAATATGCAAACTTCATTAAATTTTCCTAAAAAGAATTGTTTTTATAAGTGCCTTATAAAACGGCACAAATTCCCACCTCCAAAGCGGATGCTAGGATCCATTCTTCCTAAACTATCATCATGAAGATGTATCTTATTATACATGTAAATTGTGCCTAGGTGAATTTAGCCTATGCTCGGTAAAGTAACAACAAAACATTAGCCATTATATAAAAATACCTAAGACAAAAATAGTGCACACCTACAATTCACACAATGAAACATAATGAAAATATGAACATTAAAACACACACAAGGTATATTACACTGTACAATCAATGAAGTTCTCTGTCTGAAGTTTGCTCTAAAGTCTTTATATTAAGAGTACTTTACATTAAGGCCTTTTACATTAAGTCTTTTTACATTAAGGGCACCATTACATAACAAATCAGTGTGCACACTAACTTAAAACTAGTGCCTAGGATTTCTCATACAAATGGCTAAAAATGTTCCAGCCTCCAGAAAGAAGATTTACCATGTGGCTTTTCAGGTTAACCTCTAAAATTCTTACTTAAATCCAGCAACATAACAGAACAGATGGGTGATCAATCCACCTGAACTTGCTGACATTATATGCCATCAAATGGCATACTATGCACTAACCTACATGAGGTCAGGACAACTCATCTTTAACTGTGAAATGTGGGCCCTGGTCACAAATTGACCATTAACTGATTCACTATGTGCCACCATTACAGAAGTAAGAAATGCCTGTATTTGGTATGGACCTTTCTAACGATAACTGAGCTTTGGTGCTTTTTGTCCATGGCTTTGCTCAGTGGATGTGCTTTGTACATAACGAAATCTCCCACTTGGAATGGGTCGACTAGACGGTCCTTATCGTACCTTTTCTTTGACTTCTGGTGTGCCAGGTTTAAGTTCTCCTTAGCTCATTTCCAAATCTCCCAGATGTCCTTCGGATCGTCACACAAAAGGCCAGCAAGCGACCAAAGGTTGGAAAGAGGGGTATTTGGCTTATATGTGAACATGAGTTAAAAGGGAGTGCACTTATGTCCCTCACGGCATGCATAGTTGAATGCCATTTGCAGCCATTCCACATTCCGAACCCATTTATCCTGACTGTTCCTATGGAAAGCAACAAGAGCAAGGAATCCTATTAAATCTCTACGCATGGGAAGGTTGTGGATAATATGGCGTGGTGGTGATATGCTGAATGCTATGACTAAAACATGTCTCCCTGAATGACCTGGACTTAAACTGTGGACCATTATCAGACACATTGATAGAAGGAACCCCTGAAATTTCGAAAATGTAATTATTTAAAGCTGCTGTTGTGGTATCTGAAGTAGCCTTTCTCAATGGAACTAATCACACAAATTTCGTCGAGGCATCTATACATACCAACATCATAGTATTTCCTAATTTGGAATGTGGAAAAGGTCCAACGAAATCTACAGAAATTTTCTGTAAGAGACGTTCAGCAATACCAGAAGAGACAGTTACCCTAACTGTGTATCCTGTGCAGGTTCGCTTAAAGCACAAAGTTTGCAATTTTTACTTTGTTCGAAATAAATTGGTACATGCCTTTCCAAATAAATGTACTTCTGATTACATTGATGGTTTTATAGATTCCTAAATGGGCTCATAATGGGGATGAATGAAAATACTGGAATACCATTTTACATAAGTTCAGAGGCAATATAATTTTATACTATTTAGACGAACGAGAGTTGCAATTCAAAGCACTCTCGAATATCTTGTACTGTTTCGGTGCAGTACCCTTCTGAACTTCCTCAATAACTTCACTGATAAAAGGGTCTGGCTTCTGATGGGTCTCAATATCCTGGAAAGCTAGCAGAAAGTATGTTAGTAAGGCGCTACAAACGTTTGTTTCCTGCTTAGACGAAGTTTCCTCAGTGTGATTCTCGAACATACGAGACAAAGAATCTGCAACACTGTTCTGTGTTCCTCAGATGTGTTGAATTTTGAATTTAAGAGAAGAAATTTTGACAATCGAATGCCCTAGTTTTCCTAATGGTTTTGGATGTGCTAATAACCAAGAGAGTACTGGATTGTCAGTTTCAAGAAGAAATTCCTTGTGTTCCAGAAACTGCCTAAACTTATCAATTCCAAAGACAACTGCCAAACACTCTAATTTGTAAACAGATGAAGATTTATTTTCCTAATGTATTAGGGTACGGGAAGAAAATGCAATGGGCTGCCTCTGCCCATCAATTACTTGAGACAACACAGCATCCAGTACTGTACTTGAGGCCTCTGTTTGCATATAGAAGGTTTTCGAAAAATCAGTGGTTCTAATTACAGGGGGACTAGAGTTTACTTGTTTCAGAAACTCAAATGCGTCTTGTTGCTCTTTACCCTAGTCAAATTTTGCTCCCATCTTCCTAAGTGAATTTAGTGGAACTGCATGTTCAGCAAATTTAGGAATAAATTTAGAATATAAATTTACCATGGCTATGAAACAGTAAATCCCTTTTGCATCCTTGGGAGGTGGGAGTTTTTGATGGATTTGGTTCTGTCTGGATCTATACCCACACCCTTTTCTGAAACTAAATGGCCCAGGAAAGAAATTTCATTAACTGCAAATTTTACCATTTTAAAGTTAGCTGTGAGGTCTGCCTTACGCAGTCTTACCAAGACTTCTTTCAAATGTGTCACATGCTGATCAAAATTTTCAGAGTACACTAACAAATCACCTAAATTGTTAAAAACATACTTAAACTTAAAATCTCCCAAGACTTGATCAAGAGGACGTGTGAGTACTTGGGCTCATGTAGCTAAACAAAAAAGCACAAACTTGTACTGGTACAAATTCCATGGTACACAAAATCTGGTGACATGTATTGATTCCCTATTTAGGGGAATTTCATAGTAAGTATAATTTAGATCAAAAACACTGAAATACCCGGCTTTACTGAACCAATGGAATGCTGAATTTTAATCTGGTAAAGGAACACTTTCTTTGTATCTTTGTTTGTTTAGGAGTCTGTAATCTACCACTAATAGATGGTCGTTTCCTTTGGGAACCAAAAATGCTGGAGAACTGATAGATGATTTGGATGATTCTATTACTTTATTGTCTAGCAATTATTGTATTTTATTTCTCATGATTTGCATTTTTGGGGGTGCCAAATCATATGGATGACGCCTTACTGGTTTGGAATTAGTAGCTTGATATTATACTCAATCAGATTTGTGCTGCATAATTCTGAGGTTAAAACATCTGGAAAATCAGCACACAATTCACTTATAACTTTTTGCTTCTCTTCATCGAGGTAGTTCAATACAAGGGGATCCCAATTATTATTAATTTCAGATACCTGTTCTCTTTCATCTGGTTGACTAGCATTAACAAATGGAATTACAACTTGCTTATTAAATTTGAACATAATAAATCTGGCTTGTATATCAATTAACATTCCTGTTTTTGAGATGAAATCTGATCCCAGAAGGAGATCACTACCAATGGAGACATATACTAGAAATGGAAAAACCCCTTCAAAACAAGTCAATTTTAATTTTTACCATGGCAGCGATACTGACTGGCAAAGATTGGTCTGAAGCTGTAAAACATTTGATGCTTACTGGTTGTGTACCTATAACATAACCCTTTTTTGTCTAGTTCCTTAAATAGTGGAGTAGAAATAAAACTACATACAGAATCTGTATCAACAAGACCTTTAATCTCAAAGGGACCTAAATGTGTAACCAGAAAAGGTAAAAATTGTTTGGTAAGTGGTTCAATGTTGTGAGATTTTCTCCTTTTTCGATACCCATTTCTCTGACATTTGTTACAATTTTTATCACTGAAACAACTACATATATTTCCTAAATTATCCTCAACTACATTTGTTACAATACATGCGGGTAGTACATTGGTGTTCAATTTCTTTTGATTTTGTGCCCCTACTTTCTTTGGAATCATTAATTTTTTGGGTGGCCTAAATCTTCTTTTCTAAGGTTTAGACCACCACCCTACTTGTTTTTTGACTCTGCTTCTTTTTTTTTTCTTGCAGTTTCGAACACTGGCTTGCAATATAACTTGGTTCCTTACAGTAATAGCATATGTTACTTGGTTGCCTAGTAGTGTTTGCTGGGTGTTTAGGCTTATCCTTTATATTAGCACTAGTGGAGTTCTCAACATTTCCCATGTATTTTTCGTCTGGCCTTCTTTCCTGGAATACGGCTGGAGGTTTTCTTTAATGAAAAAAATATCTATTCACTTGATTGATCTGCGAATTCTACATTAGTGTAATTTATACAAAATCGATTAAGGTCTACAAAAGTGTGTGGTCTGTGAGAGAATATCGCACGTGAATGCTCAATGGGGTTCAATCCATCTACAATAGTTGAAACAACTTCTGCCTCCGAAACTAGTAAACACAACACTACAGCTGTCTCTTTGATGTCTGAAATGTAGTTGGCCAAAGACTCATTAGGTAACTGTAATCTGTTTAACCATTCTAGCCTGATATTTACCAACATTCGAGTTGGAATGAAATAATCCAGGATTTCCTGGTGATACTGTTCAAAACTAAAATTGTTTGTGATCGCTAAGATGGTTCTAACACTTAAGGGGAACAAATAAAAGGACAAATAATTTCTAATAGTTGGCTGTCAGGTGATTAACCTTTCTGTTTGATTGTAATCAGATCAGTTAAAAACTTTAGCAATCTGTGAATATTTAGCTCTTCGGTTTCATGAAAAACTGCTAAAGTCCTCTCTAAATGGTGGGAAAGTTTCCCATATGCAGAAAATGGCGAAGAGGCTTGTGGGGGGGGGGCTGCAGGTGGGATCAGAGTCTGTTGGAGGGGTAGGTGGTGAAATGTGGTGTGTTGGGGTGATTGGTGTACGCCTGCAGTTGTCTGAATACAAAAAGTCAGAGTGTGGAAAAGGGGTTTGGGGGTTGTTGGGGTTTGAAAGGATTGGTGTTCACTGGAAGACCTGTTGCGAAAGAAGTTGTGACACTGCGGGATGATGTGGTAATTTGGGAGCCCTGTGACGTGTAGCTGAGAGAATAGGGAAGGGGTTAGTACTGTGGATTAAGGGGGAGTGTGGTCTTGATTGTGCTTGTTCAGGTTCGAAAACTGTGAGATTCTGAAATTTGTTGTGTGGTATACTGGATGTTTACTGAGGAATTAAGTGGGGTCGGAGGTGGCATTGTGGTAAGGGGTGGGGATGAAATGAATGAAATGTCAGTTGTGTTTACTGTGGTGGATTATACCACTACTGAGGTTAGGTCCTCCTGACTATCCTGTGTACTGCCTTGCTGCACAGCAGTAACCGCAGTTGATGATGAGTTGTGGATGGGGTTGGTGGGAAGCCTGAAGTGCGGAGCTCTGTGATGGGCGGAGATGTGGGTGTAATGGGTGTTGATGGGGTGGAAGAGTCAGATACGCTAGTCTCTACAACTAAAATGCGCACCTGTAGACCTTTTTCAGTGCACGCAGATAATGGCCAAGAAAAAAGAGACTTTTGTGTTTGTTTTGCTAATGATTTTACCTGCTCTTTTATGGTTTCAAGATGTGTTGTTAGCGTTTGTAAAAGTTTATTCACTTCCCCTAAATACGTGGAGTGCATCTGGCCCTCGCCTAACAACTATAATACCGTTAGGCGGTGTGTGATATGTGTAATTCTGGTTAAACATCTGAGTAAATCTGCTTGTTGTGTACTGCCTTGCAATGTGACAGCTGTCTCGTTAAGTTCCGCAACTTTATTGGAACAGGTACTATTTGTCTCAAGCCAATCTATATCTTTAACAAACTCAACAGATGACGGTATGCCATCCTAAAATGCAATATGCGCCTTTTTGCGTAGTTGTTGTGTGGCTCCCGAATAATCCAGGTTACGAGACTTTAACTCCTATGCCAGCTCGTCCTTGAGCATGTACTCTGGGATACCACAATTGTCCATGTTTGTAAATTTAATTAAAAATAACCTCGCGACACAAAACACAGTAGACCCAAGCTAACGAATTACTTAAAATACCACTAATTATATTTCCGCCGAGGCCAAGTGCATGTCTCATAAAATAAAGCACATAAAATTATTTACTCCATAAGGCAAGTAATTACACAATCTAACATGCACAAAAAATCTTTACCTCTGGCAAGATGGCTGCCCACGACAGCTAATGAGATGCGCAAACAGAACAGCACCAACATAAACAACTCGTCTTACTACATAATTAAATATTTAACACCGCAAGAAAAACACTGTAACTTAAATTAAAAAAAAAAAAAAAACAAGACTGCCGGGCCAACGAACTATTTATTGCAGATATGTATTTACAGAAGAACGCACTACGCAATTCGTAATTAAAAGTATAACTTGTATTTTTTTGTCACCAACCCGTTAACTATGCTTCGTAAAAACGGTTTTTAAAATAAACCGCAGCTCTGATACCAGTTCGTACCCTTGCCATTGGTTAAAACAAAATATCTTCTACCATATCAAAGAGTTTTACCAATGAAAAGGCATGAAAACGAAGCGTACTGGAAGAGTGCAAGTAGCACAATTAATACTGAGCATGACCAACAATTTTTAATAATTATGGTAAAAGAAAGTTATATTATGCCGAGGATCATTAAATAAAATAAATAAAACAAGGCAAATGAGTTATTGTCACAACTATATATTGTATCATACAGTTATAAATTAACAAATTTCATAAAAGTGTTTAAGTCAATAATTAAACAGTTCAATTAGTTCAGAAGGCTAAATGCAAAAAAAAGGAGGAGCAGCGCACATGATATCTTAATATGTAAATAGCATCATATTACTTTGTGGTTAGTTAATTAATGCATTCATAAATCAATTAAATATATTAAATCTCTCATATTTAAAGTGCGACCATAACAATGTTTGAACACATTTAGCTATATTTATATGCGAATAACATTATTATAAATTGTAAAATTACAAAATAAAATCGTAGGTCATATCTGCTTCGTTAGTCCGGTTACAAACACGGTAAACGAAACATCTTTCGCCGCCGCAAGCAGCAGAGACTTGCTGTTCATTCACCGCAGCATGAAGAATTTTCAGCATAAATCGAGAGAGGCGAATGACGCCGAGAACAAGGAAAATTTGAAACCAATTCTGGGATTAAAATCTTTGGCCAAACTGTCGAACCCTCTGTAACAAAATTTAATATCGAACATTAACTACTGGTCCTATGTACGCAAATGACAGTTACAAAATAAAAAACCAAACATTTCACGACTGGGAGAGTGAAATAGGTACTAGAAGAAAAACATTGTCGCGCAGTCATGTCACCAAAACAATTAAAAAAAACTATATCTTCTCTACAGCCACTAATCTACATCACAGACAAACAATCTACATCGTAGGTAAGTAAACAAAGACGCAACAGACTACACCCTGCATTAATAAGAGAAGATGGCTGGAGAGCAAAAAAACTATGTCTTCTCTACAGCCACTAATCTACATCACAGACAAACAATCTACATCGTAGGTAAGTAAACAAAGACGCAACAGACTACACCCTTCATTAATAAGAGAAGATGGCTGGAGAGCAAAAAAACGCGTATCTCTTGCTGGCAGCGGACGCAGGACTGTCGCGTGCTCTTAGCGTCGGATGCAACGAAAACACGTTGAGCGCGACTGTCGCGGCGGCAGCGGGCCAAACTAACTTAGTACCGGACGCACTAGGATGCGCTGGGATGAACAAAAGGCACTTTCAGCGTGTCAGTTGGGATGCTTTTCAATTGTGACACGTCATACAAAAGTAAAATACAGCAGTAATTTACTGCGTGGGACCCTGAAGCCTGCAGAGCTGAGGCCGTCTGAAATGTCACGCCAGGACGTGACTGAAACAATGAGTGCAGCAACCTTACTGTGATAACGGACATGAAGGAAAGTGTGTATGGCTGCTGCTGTAGTCAGATAACGTGCGCGAGATGCAGCCCACTCTGTCGCCGGCGCGTTCGTGAGGAGACCGCCTTGCCAGCCCAGCCCAGCTACTGAAGTTAACCGAGAGAAAATCTAACTTGAAACGTTCAGAAGAAAACTAATATGCCAGACATGCTCAATTCAATAACTAAAATTCCCAAATCACATACAAAATTACTTCACACCTACCAAAATTAAAATGCAAAATACATTAAATTTTCCTAAAAAAAATATATATATATATATATTTATAAGTGCCTAATAAAACGGCACCAACACCAAGCTTTCAGATTTGTTCTACAGCAATAAGAAACACTACAAATATTCCAGAGAAAAATGAAATAGATTGCTAGAAGAAGAGCACCAAGTAGAGTGTTCAGATTTAATTTTACTTAAAAATATTTCGATCTAGTTTCCCTATCTAAGTCAATTAATTCTGGAATCGCATCTTTTCCCTTGTCGTTAACTATAATTTTAGCACAGCCATTCTTAAGTAAAATTACATCTAAACCTTCTTCTTGCTACTATTCTCCTAGCAAACGATTTAATTTTTCTCTGGTATCTTGGTAGTGTTTCTTATTGCTTTAGAACAAAGCTAAAAGCTTGGAGTTAAGATCTTGGTTATCCATTTATTACACATAAACATTTACTTAAACATAATTATTTATATAAAATATTCTGTCTGTTAAAGTTACTTAATTTAAAAATATTTGTTAGCAATTAAATGGAAAAGATAACAGTTCCCATGGATATTGTACCTTGGGAAAAAGACGTAGATGTATATATAAATTACAATAAAATAGGAAAAGAATTTTGGTTATTGTTGTATAGTTATCTAGGCAATAATGTGTATCACATTTACTCGCCAGAAGATGGATACCTAATTTGTCCTAAATAGGTTTTTCGGAAATATTATATAAAAAATATTTCGAAAGTTTAGTTGGAACTAACAGCAGCTATCGAACAGAGATGCTAAACTACTTTTAAAAAAACCCATATAAATATACCAGAAAACTGTCGTGTTACAAGTGTTAATGTATACAATTAAAGCAATAAAAACAAATCTCTCTTTATGCTTATTTGGTGTTGTTTTAATTTTAACTAACTTAACTTTAATACTATCATTTAAATCTATTAAAGTTTCTAATCTTTTACAATAATGTATTTCCCAGTTATAACCCTCCCCCCCCCCCCAAATTTTTATATTTGCGATCATTAATTTATCTTCTTCTTTGTATAATAAACTATCTTTGTCTTCGAAAATATCTAATGCTTTTATGTGGACTATTTTTGGATAAGAATGTCCATTAAAAGTTGTAATACCATGTGTTTTTATTTCCATAAACGGATCTTCTTTTGGATAATAGAACAGTTCTAATTTTTTCTGAAACTGTTGTATGGAATATATATAAACCCTTCTTTTTGTAAAACATTTCCAGGATCCATTATTTCTATAAATTTATTCTTAATGAAACCCTTAACAATATAAAAATATTTAATTCCATTTTGCTCCACTAAATCACCGACATATGTAAATTTACCTTTATCGTTTACAACAAAAGAGTAGATTTTATATACTCTATTTGACCAAAATCTATTCACTGTCATTAAAAATAATTTTTTATCTCTTCTTCCATTTATTTTATTTTGTGCTCCTTCTGTAATATACTTTTATATTCCTCTTTAAAAGCAACAGTATTATATAAATATTCTAGTTTTCTTTCCTGTATACTTGAATTATCTAATTGTTTTCTCTTTTTTTTTTTTTAGTAGACTGTTAATATAGGCGATTAACAGATTTAATTTCTTTGATGGTATATGGAGAAAGTTTGTGCGAAATATTTATTCTTTTTCTAGATACAAACGAAATAATCTTTGTAGTTGTTATTTAACCTAATTCTTCTATATTTACATTCTTAGAGATACTATAAAATAAACTATTTGATTTTGAAAATATGTTTCTTCAGCTTTAATGTAGCATTTATGGTTAATAGATACAATATTTGCATTCTCCGTGTTTTCTGTAAATTCTAAATAATTAATTACCAGATAATTAAAACTAAATGCTGATAGAACGTATTTAATAAATTTATGTATTTCTTCTTTATTCCCTGCAATTTAATTTGTATTCCAGTTAATGTTATTGTAATTTTTTTCCCCAATAGACACATTGTAGAAGATTATTAAAAACAAGACGACTATTTTGTAAAATGTCTATTAGTTTATTCCACATTTTAGATAGGGGTACAGATTAAAAAGGAGCTTTCTCGAAATATTTAAAATTATTTTTTATAATTTTTAAGCAATCAGTTAATGGATCGAATTATTGTTCGTCTAGATATTCTTTGGTAATATAATTATAGATTGTTGGTTCCAATCTTGTAATTACATTTTCTTTAGCTAACATAGAAGCAAATGTTTCTTTTAATCTTTTATCTGGATAATTTAGAAAATCTATAATGAGGTTTCCAAGTTGTTTGTTAACTCCTGGACTTGTTAATTGACAAATAAATTAATTGTAGATCTTAATTCTGGAACTCTTATTAATCCACGTTAAGCTATCTTTTCTAACAATATTATTATTTACTATTACACTGCATTTTTTTAAATATTATCCTTGCGTACCAAAATTAAAATTGTCTACTAAAATGTTGATCATCTCTCCTTTATTTTAAAATACCAGCAAAATCTTCTGTTATATCCAAATCCAATAAATAATAATGTTTTCTCTAAGTTCTTTTGAAATTTCTGGTAACTCTTTTAATACTATTTCTAACTTTACATCTGCTTACTCTATTTTATAAGGAATAGCAATTAGATTTTAATGTTTTTTTTTCTTATATTTCCTATATCTCCTTCAATAATGTGTTTAACACCTTTATTTTTTTTTAAATCGGAATCTATTAAGTAAGGAGTTTTTTCTTTAACTCCATGTCTTTCTAGATTAAATTTAGATAATCTAGATCTTAAACTGATAAAACGTCCACAAGATTTTTTTTTCAAGAAATTGCTCATTTTCATTTTTCGTTCGCAATCTAAAAAACCTGTTATTTTAATAATCATATTGCTATCGCAAAATTTTTCTGTTATTGATTTTAATTCTTCTAATTCTTGTTCTCCATATGCGTAGATAATATCTCCGATGTTTGTAACAAGATTATTATTATTAAGGTTTTCGGTTAGTAACCACAATCCAAATTTTTCATTGGTTAGTTTAGTTTTATTTCCTATCAACTCTGTAAGAAAATATTTTATTGCAGACATTTTGTTTACAGCTTCCATTTAAGAGTACACAATTTTATATACACTACAAGAAAGGAGCCGAATCGATTTAGGTAAAAATTGGTAAAATTTTGCAAAAACTTGGAAAATGAAAATGTAGCTGAAAATGGGTATCAGAAACCATAGCGCAGTGCTTTTCGTACCTATATGAAATTCGGAGTTCAAAAGCATGAACTTTGGGGGGTAAATAGTTTGAACATTATTTTTAAAAAAAAGCTTGAATTTTGGGGTAAAAAGCTTGATATTTGGGGTAAAAAATCATGAAATTAGGACATAAAAATGAATTGTCCTGGACCTACCCATATACTACTGGTGTGGTGGAGGGATACATGGTGGGTGCAATTATTTTGTAGAACTGTCAAAATTTTCTGAATTTTCAAAGTTTTTCTCTCTAAATGAGAATCTTCCTGTTTATTGCAATAAATATGTTTCCCGACAGAAATGGTGCACTTTCAATGCATGGCGACACCATGCTATGAACCATCGTGTGGATTTAACTAGAACGACCCAGCTCAACCGTGAATGGTTAGAGAAGGATAACGTTTTCAGAAAGAGGGAGGGAGAAGGTGGTTGGTCAGTGTAAGTACCTACCGGCCACAGGATTTTTTGTCCACCGCTTGACCACAATGCTATTGCTTGACTCTGGCTGTCATGCGCGAAATTGCGTAAACGCCTGCTGTGAGAGGGAACAACTACACCGACAACATTACGTCAGATTGCAGAACCTTCTCAACAGTCCCATTGGTCTCTCAACAGACGACCGCAATTTCCGCCTAGGGGAAACTTGGCCTATCGCGAATAGCGGTCGTCTATAGGAGGGCGTAAATAATTTGCAAAGAGTTAGTAAGTTTTGAAGAACATCGCTAAGTAGTCTCCGTAATGTGTTCGCAGTTACCTTACTGGTCATATCCGTGTTTCTAACCGCCCCAATTTTAAGGGATCTATGAAACAAAAGTATTGCAGAAGTGGTATCTTTTTTCGGTGTGAATGTACGCTATCCGTCCCAAGTGGCAGTCTGTATAACTTGGCCTGTTTGAATATTACCTAGAGCGAACATTTTGTTTTCACTGCTTCACTGATCGCGGCAGGTAACCATTACTGGAACTCAAAAATTAAAAAAAAAAAAAAAAAAAAAAAAAAAAAAAAGTAGGCTTATTACATTTAGTTTATACTAATTCAATGGGATTTAGGTCATCGACAAACAACACCCTCTATTATGACGCTATCTAGTCAACCCCATGCTCAATATAAAAATGTTTATACAGATTCACTTTTGCCGTCAGCTGAGCTTTTGCTAGTCATTTTCAAGGTCAGTATTGTCACTTTTGACAAGGTTTTATTTTGTAATAGGCATTTTGCATGGCAATAGTTAGGTTCTCTTCTAGTGAAGAGAACAATACTTGGCATGTTTTAAGAGGACCTATCCCTTACCATTTCTTCCTGGCATTCACTAGGAGATTCTAAAATAAATGATAAAAAAAAACCATAAAAAAACTTGTCGATTTCTGCAAGCAGTACTATTTATGTTTTGCATTTTCTCGAAGGTTAATTATCATTATTTTTAAACACCATCTAAGAAGGAATGCGAGGAACGACTGAAGTCGCTATGAGCTGAACAGTTGTATTTGTGTGGCAGTTATAACATTTACAGTCATTTAAAAGGAACTTGTTATTTCAGTAGTTAATAGTTAACAGTTTCTGGATGATTACAGAATTTGTAACTACAGCAACCTAAAAGTTACAGTTAAATGTTACCGTTTCTAAATCGCAGCTCAATAACTGTGACCGTTCCTCGAGGAATGGAATGTCGATCTGCCATCAAAAGCCAGTATTTAAAATTCATTACTTCAACGGTAAGATTGTGTTTTGTTTTTTACCATGCATTTAATTCTTTTCTTTCCTAAAATGTATTTTCTCAAGTTTCCTAATTAAAAAGAAATATTATTTTTATTGTATTTTGTTTTTCGCTGTGGATACTCTAAAAAATACGCCGTTATTTTCTCTCATGTTTTGAACTGGGTTTCAAAATTTTTCTCTACTGAGATAGTTTTTATTTAATTTAATTTTTGTAATCACTCCTACATTCCTCCTTCATTGTATCGCAGCACCGTACAGAACCTGCATGAAATAGTACGTTAGAGACGTGTTACGTTCGATAGACGTAGTTTTTAACGTAACACTTACTGGACAGAAACTCCTGTAGCTCTGGGTGATAATTTCGGGAACGTATCAGTTAACATGTAACATAAAAATAACATCGCCAAATTTAAAGTAACTGTTACTTTTTTTCCACTTAAATTTAACGGTTACGTAACAAAATGCTTATCTCTAGCTTGAATGTGTTGTTGTTCCTCATTCAACGTTCCCTTTCACTCCCGCACCCAGACTAGTTCGAAAAATTTAATGAGAATAATTCTGTATGTCGCTTGTTCCACTTCTTCGTATCTGCCCGTTAGTTTTACGAATATATCGTCACTAGTATTCGCCTGGCTCTGAATCTCAAAAAAACTCTCTCATAGTTTTCTTGCTTCGGGTCCTCTCTGTGCACTCCCAACTAGCTAGAGTACGTGGAGGCATAGGTTCCATTCCCCGCCAAAGTAGTAGATACATTTACTCGCCCCGAGAATTGTTAGGTTTATTTATAAGTTAGTTAATTAGACTCCTCGAGTCCTAGTGGCTTCCAAAGGGTGGACGCTAATACGTTTCAGTAATATAAGAAGCAATTTTGGTGTAGAAAAGCAGTATCAAAAATTGTAGCGGCTTTACTAATATTTCATTTTCAATATAAAGTAATGTTAATATTCGACAATAACCTAAAATGTGGTTTGAGATTTGGAAATACTGATTCATTACAAAATCTATTAAATAATTTATTAAAAAATTAGTACTACAGAGAGTAGTCAATGAGAACATTTTCTTGTGAAGAATAATTGCATGTTAGAACCAGATATTAATTGGTTAAATACAATGACATCGATAATTACTGTTCGAAAAAATATTTTAATTTTTAAAAAGGTGAGTGTTGCTCTGTGTACATATTTATCTCGTCAAAATCACAGAAGAAACACTTTTAGTTTTGTGAACTTTTAGCTAATTATGCTAAGGATTATTTTACCAGTTTAACTACTAATGGAGAGTCATATAATAAGCTAATATAGTAGATGTAATTTGGTCGAATTCATATAAATTATGTAGACAGTAAATATCTTACAAAATAACGCACACAGAAGTAAAGTTCAGTTATGCTTATAAAAATTATTTTCCTTGTATTAATATTGTTTGAATTTTTACTTTATTCATACACGGGGGAAAAATAACTTGTATTGCCTGATTAGGGTAACAAGAAAATATCAATATAACTTATTAGAATCATTTCCTTAGCATGCGTATGATACTAAATCTGATGAAGTAGGCCCTACTTGACACCATTTTAAAAATCATTGCTTGGCCCAATTAAAACATAGGCTATCAGTTTACATTTTATGCTTGTAGTTAATACTTTCAGCGTACCAAGTATGGACTAAAATTGGTACAAAATTATTGTATATATAAATATGGCCACCATTTAATTAGAATATATTAACATGTCATAATAGTATTTAGTTGTCATAGGTTATATCCGTTAACAGATATATAACATATATATGAAAATGTTTATATGGCTGCCTTTTTAGAAGTGTACCGTAATACAATTTTTTTTTTGGCACATTTAATATGGATCGGTTGATTGTTTCCCTAGATGCGATAAAAAAATCTTTTCTTTATCATGTAGCATTATCTTACAAAATGATGGACAAAAGAGGCAATGTATTAGCTTATTCAATAGTTGAAGTAGTACTTTTATAGTTTCAAATTTGGTCGAAATTGGTGAATCGTGTTGGTATTCGTAGCAAATTAATATAACATATTTTTATCACCACCACATTTAGAGTAAGCGTTTTGCCATTTTAAATCGCAAATGTTAGCATTGCCTACTATACTATTAGCTACCTGCCGGTATTAGACGTCTGACCCAGGTGTAACGAAGAATGGGGAACCTGTTATGAGTGGGTCTATCGTTTCCAAACAGGTAACCTGGCGCGCGGGACGTCGCGGTCTGACCCAGGCACTTGCTGGAATGTCGGTAGTCCAAGAGACAGCCACTCTAGCGAGGCCTAGGAAGGCAAGCTTCCTAAGCTGCACTTCGAGACAGCTATCAGTAGGACGTAAAAGGAGCAATGTTTAGGCTCGTGGCTAACCATAGGACAGTCTTACTGGGGCAGGCGACAAACCGGAAAGAGAAAGGACAAGGTGTAGGAATACAGAGTGCTGGAAGAGACAACTCAACCAAGTCAGGTTTATGTCTGTTTAATTGATTGCTCAATCAAATACACATAGACCAACCTGTACCCTAAGTGAGTCCTGTAGGGCCCCGACCCTATGTTGCCAACTGTTAAAGACTGTTCACGATAAAATGAGCACTTTTTAAATCAACTTTAGAAAAAAGTCACTGCCCCTGCCTGCATGTACTTTAACGGGCGCATTGAGTGACATGTGCCCAGTAAAGTTGGTAACGATCGATGGAAAGAAGTTCCATATCCTAAAGTCAAATAAAAGTTATTAGGTAACCATTTGAGAATAATTTAAATAATTTCTTTAATTTTCTGTTTTTTTAAACGCATCGAAGTGTAAAAATTAGCAGATTTGTAAAATATTTTCTTTTCTAATAACTTTACAGTTTCACTTGACCAACGCATGAATGAAGTGATGAGGCCCGTGGTAATGGTAATTTTACACAAGGCGGAAGGATAAGCAACGTGTATACACGTAGATCTTACGCAGATCTTTCAAAAGTGCTCATTTTACCGTGAAGAATCTATGTAGTGCCTAGTGATGGAATAGGCGGCAGCGCGGGGTGTGAGGCGACCCCCAAGTCAGCGGTAATCGTACTCGTGATAGCTGAGAGCAGGCTACCAAGTAGTTGTAAAGGCTGGCGGGCAGCGAGACGACGTAGACCTCTCGACTGGGCTGCAAAAGGCAGTAGCAACTTGTAAAGTCTATGTATGATCGCGCGGCGTGACTTCTGCGGAGGCGAGAAGGCTTCTCGGAGTGCTTCCAGGCAGCGTGGCGTTCTGTGGCTGGGCTGGCGCAAGACAGCGGTGGATACTCGGGCAGAGTAATGGCGTGCTACTGAACTGACACGAGACAGTCTCGAACATTTTTTCTAACCTACCTTAAAACTAAGAGGAGAGTGGAAGGTCTCGGGTATGGATAGGACCTAAGTGTGTCTCAAGGAGAGCCCTATATGCCTTAGGTTGGGTATATTATGATAAAATGGGCGCATGCATTACGGTTATAGCAGGGCTATCTGGGGTCATGGCTGCAATTGTAGCTATGGGCGCACCCCGAAAGCAGAAGGGTTTAGATGGAATGGCATTGCAAAACAGGCAAAGCGAAGAGGGCCATGGAAAAGCTATGCTATATTCACGGTGGATAAAATTTATTTCCTTTTACTGGATTGGTGCTGGAGAAAGTAGGGTAAGTTGTTAGTTATCGAAGATAGACTTTTGTGAGTTTTGTGCCTGATGACATGAAATGAGTGCGCAGCTGGTATGTAACCAGGGTCGTGCAATGCGGTTCTGGTGGCGGGGGACAGGACTGAGACACCCACCCGACAGATGCAAGTCATATCTGCAACACAGGAAAGAGTATTGGTGTATTACAGGTATAAGAAGAGGAAATTTATAGTTATGGGTGACTATTTTATCACCTTGCCTGCGACCTCGTTTGAGCTGAGTGTAGTGATGTGTAAGTATGAATGTTGGTATAGGTGTGACACTCCACAACCCCCACCAGCTGCTGCAGAGAGCACACTACGCCACGAACCTCTGCAGTTATTTGCTGATTGACTAACCAGAGACTGCCTTGGAATAGGCATTGGCGAAGGACTATACATCCAAACAGCTTTCAGATGAAGAGAAGTATTGCAACATATGGTTGTATATAAATATATATTTGCAATGCAAATCACAGGGCGATCTCGAGTCAGAGGCTGTTCAGAGCATGCTTTGCAGTTATTCTGTGATCACATAGTGCTTCGCTAATTTTTTTGTTAATTATTTGGTTGATGAGTGTAGCGAGTGCTATTTATTTGGCGCAGTAATACGGGTTTTCGGATGTTAATTACAAGCGCGTAGCTGAAAGACTACGGATCCTGTTTATTTATACTCGTTGTACTGGGCCAGCGCGAGGGTTGCGTGGTGCGCAGAGACGCGAAGGAGGGAAAACGACTAAAGCTTGGTTCACATGTACGCCGTTCACACAGAACATACAGAGCGGAAGACTAGAACAGCCAATCAGAAGCCTTGCTCGGTGTCCGCGTGAGCCGCGCAGGAAAGTTGAGGTCACACCGATATTTTCTGCTCGCGGAAAGTTCATATATCGCGGATATTTCCCAGAAGTCAACTGGTGTACATATTTTATGATACTTATGGTTTGAATAATCTATGTGTATTGATGTAAATATATAGGATAGTTAAATGTGCGTATTTATAATTAAATACGTGAATATAAGCGTTAATTTTATTCAACTTTTGTATTTGATAAACATACTTTGGAAATGAACCGAAAGATAGCACTAAAGTGTAAAATATTTATGGATGTAAAAATTAAATTACAATCTCCTGAAATCAATTTAGTAAATAATTCGCACTATAATTAAATTTATTACCTAGGGCAGAATACAACGGTAATAGGAAAATGGGAAATCTGGCATCGGGTATCGGATCCAGTGTCGCCCGGCAGCCATGTTGTTACGTCACCCATCCGTGATATTTTTTTACCCTTTTTCCTCAAACTCCCCGTTTCGCCCTCAAAACCGACTAAAATACCATAAAAATGTCTCTATTTCCTTAAAATAATTCCCATTTTTCCCATAGCAGGAGCGATCAAGGTGACAGGAATCAGTGACCCAGAGGTCAGGAGAGCAGGTCCTATAACCTTGACCTTGGTGACCTCCAATGCCAAAAACCATAAAATTCCAAAAAAATCTTTAAAAATTATAACAAATTTTATTACGAAATAATTATAAAAAAATAGTTTGAAATTTATAAATAATGTAATATAAAAATATTATAAACAATTATTAAATATTATTAACAAAATAACTAAAAAAAATAGATTTCCTTCGGCAGCCATTTGCCCTAATAATTTCCCTTTTAAACTTACAATTTCCCTTTTTTCTCTTAAAATTTCCCCTATTTCCCTAAACATGTAAAGAAATTACCGAAAATTTTAGAAAAAAATACATAATCATTTATTTTAAAAAACTTACACTTCCGGTGGTTCCCCTAGCACAACGACCAGTGGACATTTGACTCCTTCACTCCTAGTCCCCCATCTATACTCATTCTATCGTATGCTGCAATCTTTGTTTTTGTGTTCATCATTTGTTTATATGTTATTTGAGGTAGCCGTATTAGGTTTTTCGTTCTTCATTTGTTTATACATTACTGGAGGTCATCATCTTGGTAGGCGACCACCATCTATGATAGACATCACCCATCCACCATATTGGAAGCCAATGACCATGACTCTGACCCCATCACCTTGAATGATCTTGAAAACAAGCACTTGAGAAAAAATACATAAAGGTCAGCAAGCATGTTACATTGCAGACTACTACCAACATATAATATGCAGATAACATTAAACATGACCTCATGACCTTGAATGACCTTGAAAACAAAAACTCGAGAAAAATAAATAAAAGTTAACAACATATTATGTTACAGACTACTTCTGCCATATAAAGTGCGGACTACTTTGACCTTGACCCCATGACCTTCAATGACTTTGAATACAAAACATGAGAAAACATACATAAAAGTCAGCTAGCATATGGCATTATAGATTACTACAACCATATTAATGCAGAATACCTTGGCATTGACACCATGACCTTGAATAACCTTGAAAATAAAAACTCGAGAAAAATACATATAACTCAGCAAGCATATGATGTTACAGACTACTGCCACAATATTGGGTGCAGGTAACCTTAACCGTGACACCACGACCTTGAATGACCTCGAAAACACTCGAAAAAAATACTTAAAGTTCATCATTCTGGAGGCCAAGCGAGCTATCAGTCCTTACATTTATACTCATAAAAACCTGTAATTTTTCAACCTATTAAAAAAATGTTTCCAATATGTGGTATGCCTACAAGCATGATGCTAGACTTTGTCTACATGCATAATTTATTAAACATATAATTGTTATTAAATATTTTAAGTTGTACAATTTTGAAAGGTATTTTTCTAATTAATTATGTATAAATTTACATACAGTACAACAGCACATTTAAAAATATTTTTTTATTAAATTTATTTGATGTCTGTACTTTATATATTTTTATTTTATTCTGGCAAATTAGTTAATCATTAAATAAACCACACACTTTATTTTTAACGCACATTTTATTCGATTAATTTATAACAGTCAATCATGTGATCTAAAAAAATTACAATTTTCTTCAATATATACACATCCCAATATATGCAACTTTGTTGTAGGATACAGTATTTTATGCATGTCACTATTCACACTCGTGTTGTCCTTGTGCGAAAATATCGTGACATTTATTACACCGACACACTGTGCAGGACATGCTATTTAGGTTACTACACATTTGAGGACATGTACCAAAGTCACAAGAGAACTACTTACAGCAAACCAAATACCGAGGTACTGATGAGAAGTACACTTCACCTTTGCAGGTCTTTGCATGTCTAAGTAAATTGTCACAACGACTGAACTGCATACCGCACCTGTGACACAATTATGACATTTAACAAAGAGTCTTGGCACAATTAAAGCGGTTATGTCGCCGTACATTGCGGTAGACAGTAAACATCTTATCGCAAAAGTGACACTGATGTCGATGTAGTGATTCAGACAAAGACTTGGTCAGGCCTGTTGGAGATGTAGGTGCTGGAACTAAAGAAGCAGGTAATATCTTAAATGGTTTTCTCGATACCCCAGCCTTAAAGTTCGATGACTCCATTGGAGATTTCTTAGATTTAAAAGCTGAAGAAGTCATTGGTACTGTAGTATCTGTAGATGATCGTGCTGCTGGTAGTGATGCAGGTGTCACACTTGAAGTCGATGGCGCAATTCCAATCTAAAACGATGGTATTGCACTGGTGGATATAGGTGCTGCTAGTGACGTAGTCATCGCAGCTGAAGGAGTCGATGGCGAGAAACGATTGGTGGGGAATATCCACTCTACTTTAACTAACCAGCCAGTGATGACCTGAAGTATAAGCTAGTCAAAATGATCCACCTTTCACGGGAGCTGCTGTCAAACTAAGACTCTCAGCTGACATCCCTACTGCTGATAATATACACGTAAGCAAGCCCTATGACGTCATATTAACAGCGAACCAATAGTATCGGACGTTGGGACCGAGGACTACATATTATGGAGTTTTTTAATTATTAAATGCTCTACAATTTATTTCAGGAAATAATGATTTCTCCGTAAGATGTAGGAAGTACCGAAGACTCACAACCTGAAACGAGCCAAATACATCATAACATTGACTCAGCAGATAAGCTACTGGGAAAATTTCTTGACACCGTCAATGAAAAGCTGGTAAAATCCCCAATGACAGACCAATGAAGAAAAAGAGTTCCAGGCACTCTAAACAATGAAGAATTGACAGCCATGTAACATTGAAAAACTTCATCACATCCCAATTTAAATGAGACGTATAATTCCCACATTCGCAGAAATATTCACTTCACGAACGATGAAAAATTGTAGAACCAACGACGTAACAATATAAATAGACACAGAATTACACACCGACACAGACATAAAAGTGTAGAACCAGCGATGAAATAATACAGCAAAAAATGTCCATGCCGAACTATACACGGCTCAATGTAACAAAAATGTCACAGAAGACACAGAAGTATGCAACCCAACAATGCAAAATTGTCGAACCATATACAGACAATAAAGAAACAAATGCCCACACACACACAGGCATAGAAGTGTACATCCCACCATGGAAGAACAATCTCAGCACCAGCATTTTAAAAAAAGTAGTGCTCCATACAGAAATAACTCTCCACAAAGGTATGCAGTCCACCAAAAATGAAAAAAATAACAGGACCAAGGACCAAAAATACAGAAAAAGATGTCCATGCAGAACTATAGATGTACCGATGAAATTAAGTCAGAAACTACAGAAGTATGCAAGCCACCAATAAAAAATTGTAGCACCAACGATGAGCAATATGAATAAAAATGCATTACACACTAATACCAAAGCAAAAAGTGCAGAACCAGCAAGGGGAAATATTAACACATACAGAAAAGACTCTCCGCACAAGTACAGAAGAACATAGCCCACCAACAATGAGAAAATATTAGGGCCAACAACGAAAATTTACAGAATAAATGTACACGCAGCACTGTAGACACCAATGAAAAAATTCAAGAAGAAGCAGAAATATACGTCCCTCCAACGATGAACAAATTGCAGGACCAATGACGAAAAATACAGAAAAAAGTTCACACAGAACTATGCAGAGACAGATAAAAAATGTAAGAATATGCAGAAATAAACACCCCACCGACGAAAAATTGTAGAATCAGCAACGAATAAATATTCGCAGAAGGATGCAGAAGTACATACCCCACCAACGAGGAAAATTGTAGAAATGATGATGAATAAAAACACTAACAGAACGATACGCCTCCACCATTGATCAACAAATCGCAGGGCCAACGATGAACAACTACAGAAAAAAATGTCCGAAGACACAGAAGTATACTGCCCACCAGCGATGGCAGAATTAGCAATGGTAGAACAAGCGATAACAAATATTAATAAATACAGAAATTAATGATCACACAGGCAAAGAACCAGATACACACTAATGAAAAATGTATCGTCCGAAGCTCCTAACAAGGAAAAAATTCATTGTCCGGAGCTCCTAATAAGGAAAAGTAAAAAAAAAAACCAGATTGCAGGACCGATGCTAAAAAATATTATCACACAGAAGAAACTGCTCCACACAGGTACAGAAATAAATTGCCTATACGCTCCATCTTCGCCTCCTCTTCCTACTCTGTCTTCTCCGCCTCCACCTCCACATAGATAAAGAAGAACACAGTCCTCTAAAGCTGAAAAACATTAACACACAGAAGAAACTGTTCCGTACAGGTGCAGAGATAAATGGCCTATATGCTCCAACTCCGCATCCTCCTCCTCTGCCTCATCTGCCTACACATGCTCCGCACAGGTACAGAAGTACGTAGCTCAAACACGTTGAAAAAACTGTAACGCACAGAAGTAAGCTCCGCACAGGTACAGAAGTATACACCCCACAGACAATAAAAAATTGTCATAGCCAATGCAAAAAAAATCGCTGAAAGATGCAGCCCGCCAAAGAAAAAGCTATGTCAGGACCAACAATAGAAAATAATAATAAATACAGAAAAAAGTCCACACAATCACAGGTGCAGATTTATACACATGCCAATAAGAAACAATTTTAGGACCAACGTTGACAAATAATAATAAAAACGTCCTCGCACTCACAGGTGCAGAACTATACAGACAACAATGAAAAAAATGTGTGGTGCTAACAAGGAAAAATACAGAAAAAATGTCCCCACACAAGTATGTCGCTCACCAAGGCAAAACAATGGCAGGATCAATGACGAAAAAAAAATTTATTAATACAGAAAAATACCCACGCAGTACTATACAGTCATCGTCGAGGAAGCGTAAGTAAACATAGTAATCGAGAAACATACAGACTTCAACAGCGAAAAAACACCCCCAATGGTTCGAAGAACCAGCGAGAAAAAAATGGCCCAAGTATTACTACCTGGATATGAATAAGTATTAAAAAAACCGTTATGGGGGAAAATGGAAAGTAAATAGACTGCTGCAAAAGTACAAAAAACAAGTTACAAATATAGTGCCACCTCCAGATGTTTTGCATGGGTACGATATAGCCATCATTTTGCACCATGGTACGTTTTTAAAAGCTTGTGGCTTTAATTTGGATGATAATATTTTAATATTAAAAGTCCCTGTTCGGGTAGGTCATGCTCAATGTGTACTCAAACATATTCAGCTTCATATTTGTATTTAAATCACTATCAAATTACATCTCTTACAATATGATTTACAATTCGTTGCAGAATGTTAGTTACTCGTTAAATCGGAGGAACTCTGAAGCTTACTTGGTTACATTGTGTTAGACAACAATGTGATTCGTTATTAAATTACTTGTTTATATCAAAGCCACTTTGACTAGTTTACTATGGTGCGAGTTCACCTTGTCCATGATGTCGTAGGCTGAAGACTAGACGCATGTCGGTGGACGGCAAGCCCCCATCTCTAGACGTCTTGCTGGCGCAGTGTTACAACGACAAAAGCCTCGTTCGCAGCGTTTCCAGCCGTAATATAATCGGCACGCTTGGCCTGCCTGGCGGGGTTTGTTTAGAAGTGCTCAAGGCTACGCTCCACTTCTTCGCAATATGTTTGTACTACCGCAACCAGACAAGCATGCCTGTTGCACGTAACATCACCCCCTTCCTTTGATAAGCGCCGTGTCCTCACGACAGTGGCATTTTGAATTAATTCGCCCCGGGCAATTGATTGATTACTGCATCTTCTTCTGGCTATAGGGAAATGGATTGGGTGTATTCGTCTTCGCTACGTATATGATAATTTAAAGTTTGATGGGATAGCTGTGACATGAAAGGAAAAATGTAAGCGGAACTACCGCCGGCGTCCTGATGTGGACAAGCACCTCGTCAATGTGCTGAGTACTCACGGCAGAAGGCCTTCAACTTCGATTTTGCAAGGGGCACGCAAAGTGCCTTGTTCGCGAATCATGACTGCGCACACGATGTGCGGACCGACCCGTCAGCCTTTTTTGAGGTTTGAAATACCCTGCATTATATGTGGCTTAAAAGTGTGTTTTCCTTGTCAAATTGCAAAAGCTAAATTGTTAATTTCACTTTAAATGTTAAGTTTTCAAATAACAATTACACAGTGTGCTGTAAAATTAAATTTCATTAAATCGCTCTCTCCGTTACAGTTGTATGTATACCCCTATAAGTGTGTGCTGAAAGAGAAGTTACATTTTATACCAATACAACGCGAAACAGACAATATGTAACGAAATATAACTTAAATAAATTTTAGCTCTTAAATCTATGTGACCACTATATTATAGTTGGATGTGGATGGAGTTTGTATTGAAACATAGTATGTTACGTTTATATTAACAGGGATAAAAATTTATAAAATAATGAAAATGTCAAAAATTTAATTGTGAAGTACGTTTCAATACATAAGGGAGGATTAAGAGGAATCCATAATTTAACTTACGGCTATATTAATATTATAACTCACACTAGTGCATTATTATTACACGTATATCTATATTCTTAACATAACATAAATCTTTTTACATCATATTTTTAGGGAAATAAAAATTAGTATACTATATCACTAGGCTTTGGTAGCTTTATTTTGAATGATTTCTATGCGTAGCGACAATACTAATCATAAAAATAATAATGTTTTGATCCATAACAATGTGGCCTCTGTGAAACTGAAAAAAAAATAGATATTCTGATTCGGTATTTACATTATATATGTTTGTTAGTGCATTAACATGTATGTACAAACTATAATTTGCCATGCCCTGTCCATTTTAACACTTTATTTTGTGTAAACAATGATACTAAATATTTTATTTTTATTACTTTTTCCATTGCAGTATCGCTCCATATCATAACATAAGATCAGTCGCCTGTTTTCTTTACAGATTAAAACATTAAAGTGTTAATATTGTGTTCGCCGATCGCCGGCGTGTTGAAACATCTATAGATCTAATAATTATCTTGTAATATGCTCAAAAAATTTGTTCTCAAATACTTCACCTGTGTATGTGTGTACAGTATGTTATATTAGCTTATAATTTATTTAGTTTGTAATTCCAGGTTTGTGTAATGTGTTTATTTGTTCAACTGATTGATTAGTGAATGACTGTCCCAGAAGGACGTGTAGTGGTTTATGTGATAGTAAATGTTGGGTGTTACCTGGAAGTAAATTATTGAAGCAGCTCTGTGGTTACGAGTGTGTTGTTGCTAGCGCGCATGATGACGCGTCGCCTTGCGGACAGCTGGATCGAAGTTCCTCTGACTGTCGTTGCCCCCTCACATGTTGCCTCATGCTACGTCACTCCCATGGACGCACTCCACGCAAGTGGCTGCAATTTCTCTCGGCCGCACTGAAACTCATAATTACTCTATTAGTACCGTTTGTTTTTACTTATTATACACCTAAAAACAAATATTTTTTGATGGGCTAAGTCTCTTTTTATATATTTATTGTTGTTGGGGCATGCCATACATTTTAATATGTGTGAGAAACTCCTCTTTCATGCAAAATATTTATCTTAATAATTAATTTCATTCTCGACATTAGCAAACGTTTTATAAATTTAGCCACTATGTCAAATTATTACTGCGTTTTGCCTGTGTTCTCTGTACGCATATTTAAATATTCGCAATATTATACATTAGTTTGCACACATACTTAAAAATACGCTCAGGTAATTAAAAATTTAATATAATCCTATAGTAAACATACCACACTCAAATTTTATATAACATGTGTCAGCACTTCCAAAACATGAAACAATAAAATACGGGGAGTGAAAATCTTCACTGAATGATTTTAATATCAGGAGGTCTTTTTGCGACGTGCCCTCCTGGTACACGCGCTACATACTGAGTAATGAGCATGACCCACAGTAAAAGTCCAACTCTGAATTAACTGTGTAATAACCCTGGACCCACAGTTAGTCCAATTCATCTCTATACTCCCTCTCGTTTCGTCCTTTTGGCTGGAGCACCTCGGCAGCACAAAAGAAACTATACCTCGGGTCTTGCACTAGTGAGCAACACCATAGGTTGTATTGGTCGATTCACTAAGTCGCCATATGCCCTGCTTCCTGCGTCTCACGCAAGGAAATATTTGCCCCCCCACCCGCACCTCCCGAGTAAAACTAACTATCGCCTTAGCGTGTGTGGATTTACTGTGTATTTGACTCTCACAGCCAAAGTGGGCGTGACTCTGGCAGTATTTCCCAATCCGTTAATATCCTTATCATTCCACTAAGCTCATCCGTTCTCACATATGTTCCAACAGTCAACACATCAAATTAATGACTGGTCCAGCGTATCTCTGGTACATATGGTACCGCGAAAGTTGGCTAAGCTTCCGGATCGCCGTACTGCTTGGTTAGATGGTAATCAATTCATATCACATTGCACGTTTACTATATTACGTTTGCTATATTACATTGCACGTTTACAGACTAGCAGCACGCGTTCAGGCACGCTTTCGTAAACACCGTGGTGCTCATTTACTCAATCCTGCTGAGTCGCGCACGGGGTAGAGTAGAGTCGGCGCACTGTTTCTGAAATGTAACTGGGTCGCCGTAGTGTCGCCTCGGCTTTGCCTTCGAGCGACGGTAAACAGGCATCTGTGGCACGTACCTACTTTATCGCGTATTATACACGAAAGCATTTTAATATTATCTATTTGTAAGCATATTATCTATATGTAACACGTGCAAAATGCATTAAACTGCATTGAATTAACACACTTGATTGTTGAACGTAACACTGCACGTTTATACAAAATCGTTAATTTCTATCACTTTATCTTGTCTACGACAAGTAATCAATTAAATATGATATATCACGTCCAAAACCTTATTAACTGTAATACAAAATTTTTGTTTTGTGCACACAGATATTAAATTTTTTTTTTAGTATTTTTGTTTCAACTCATTATAAAAATGATTTTAGTTTGTCGAGAATGAAACCAAGAGATGATCTTCATGGCATTTATATTCACTGCATGATGTCTTTATTTAGCTCTCTGATAAATTTCTTTAGTGCTATAAGAAAACCTATGAGACAAGGATGTAATTTATTTTTTATATTTAATTGTTTGAAATAATCGATAGTTAATTATTTAAAATTTTAGACGTAGCTTAAACGTATTTTAATTATAAATTATGTACCGTGGCTAAATCATTCTTTATTTGCCGTTAAACAATGTAACACTTATTAAATTACTTGTTTATATCAAAGCCACTTTGACTAGTTTACTATGGTGCGAGTTCACCTTGTCCATGATGTCGTAGGCTGAAGACTAGACGCATGTCGGTGGACGGCAAGCCCCCATCTCTAGACGTCTTGCTGGCGCAGTGTTACAACGACAAAAGCCTCGTTCGCAGCGTTTCCAGCCGTAATATAATCGGCACGCTTGGTCTGCCTGGCGGGGTTTGTTTAGAAGTGCTCAAAGCTACGCTCCACTTCTTCGCAATATGTTTGTGCTACCGCAATCAGGCTAGCTTCCCTGTTGCTGCTCGTTATAAACCTCCCAAAACCTACAGTGGGTAAACACTGGAACCTTCCGGGAATTGACTTTAAACCCGGTTCGATCAGTGATTCAGAATCCATGTGTATGTGTGTTATTGCAAATATGAAATTGCAGAAGCAAAAATGATAATCACGTCTCGCATTGTAGCGCATTGCATCAGCACTTTATGATGAATGTATGATTTTTTTTTTCGGCGAGTGTGTAGAGGGGGGTGGGGGTGAAGTGAAATAGCTCTTGCAGCCCGGCCTCATTCACCTTCTCCCAGGAACCAACATGCATTTTAAAGCATGTTGACCCCGTTTTACAACTACGTCATCGATGTGTATGGTTGATCGAAAAGTAGCCACATAGCAAGGCAAGCAATCAGTGAACTTGGTTTATCTCTATACCAAGATGTGAGTGAAATGTATGTTCTAATATATATAATTGTTTTTATGTCGCATTGTACCCGTGTGGTAGTGTGTATGCCATTGTCCTGTATCTGCCACTTGTCATCCGTCAATGTCAGGGCCTATTTATTTATACATTCTGAAAATAATTCGTGTTTGTGCGATCGCATAGTGCGGCCATTAACTCAAATCATATAGTGCTGCTCCAGAACATAAATAAATTCTTAGGAAGTAATTTTAGTTTTAACCACGCATGACAGAATACCTTTCGCTTGTTTGGTGATTAATCCACTCATTTGTGCATGTACAGTTACGCCTATAGCCACATGAATTCTGTCATCCCCCACCCCTTGTACTTATCCTTGAAATTGCTGAAAACTATTTTGTTTGTGTCCAAGTAGTAGGGGTTATAGTGGGGTAGGCGCTGATGTCAAATTGGTTTTTAAATTTGTGATCACTGGCCAAATCGTGGTAAATGCCTGGGGTTCGAACCTGCAACAGGAAAGAGTCGGTGTCGGTATACAAGAGCTCAAGGTCATCTCCGTACTGGGTCTTCATCACATAATATTGATAATTATACATTAAGGTGTTAGATAATTTGAGGACAATGACCACAGCATAAAAAGGCTTATCAAAGAGAATCAATTTGTTCTATAGGTGGAGGAGGGAAATATTTTCATTATAAATGGTTCGGTTTAAGAATGACGGTTTTGCTGCCGGTTCTATAAGACGATTTTAACTATACACTAGCTCTAATTCGGCATTTTTTTAATTTTCTATAACTTTTCCGAATGTTGCTATATTCGCCAATTTTAAGAATTCTTTTCTGAAATTGTTCTTGGAAGCTTGACGTTTTGTGGAGTAAAGCTTAATGTCGGGTTTTAGTCAGGGACTCTGTTCGAATTCAAGTACACAATGTATTTTCATAACCTTCAATCCATGTTCCATAGCCTGGTTTAGGTCCCTGGCATGGTGAGGCTGTAACACAATGCCAGGAACCTCCCAGGTTTAAGGGTTGTTACACCTCACCAGTGACCTGTTATATATTTTCCAGCCTTATTTAGCACCTGCGAAACTCCAATTAGAAAAACCCCTCACTTCCCTACCGGCCAGCCTATATATATTTTTTTTGTGGAGAGGTGAGGGATATTTTATTTTTTATATTTTTATTTTCTTATGGTCGCCTTCCCATATAGTGAGGCATAATTCACTATATGAGAACACTCCAGCTTATACATATGTCATATTACAATTGTAGAATGGAGAACATTTTTTACTGGAGCTTGAGAGTACCATTTTTATTTATATCAATACTTATACATTGCTGTATGAGCAAGAGCAAGGTTTTTTGGCTCAAATTTTGAATGATTTGGTGATATTCTAATAGTGCATATATGGGTATCTCATATTCACACTATTAAATTATCTGCTCAGACTAGGGATCGAACACACAACTTGCACAATTGTAATCAAATGCCTTGCACTGAGCCATGGCGACAAGATGAGCAAGGCGATGATTATAAAGTTTCTGGTGGTGAGTTGCGGTAAGCTGACTATCATTATGGATAGTCGTGCAGAGTGCTTTCTGCACTGCAAGTAGATAGCGGCACAGATATGATAAGCTACTTCCTGTTACCGCAAGAGTCTGCTGAATTTCTGTTGCAGACAACTGTGCAGAAAGTTTTTCCTGTTGTGATGAGAGTGTGCTGAAGTTCCTCTTCAGAAAGTAGATAAAGAATTCACATGTACAAGAAAAAACTAAACAGATGTTACATTATAAAATGTTGGATATGGTTTCTGTACTTGCCACTGTTCATTTTTCTGCTAACATATATTGTGATAAAACCATAGTCTTCATTCCAGCATTTTGCACAAAGCTCTTTAAATTTCTCAGTAGGCATATCGCCACCAACAAAATCATTATATATGTGTTATAAATTTGTTTCTTCTTGTCTGAATATACAAAACAAATTTTATTATCTCTCTACAATTGCTTGGGCAGTCTCGAATAAGTCTGTGTCAAATAAAATTCATTAACATTTTTATGCCTATTCATAGTAAAATATTCACAAATAACATTTTAATTTTCCAAGATGACATCATCAAATATAACTAAACTCGTTTTCACACTGATCTAGTGGAATAATTTTATAATTGCTAATTAAAAAACAAGTCATCTTTTCATTAAACTCTTTGGATATTGCATCGAAGTCTTTTTGTAGCTCAATATATTTATGTTGCGTTAAACCTTTTGAGCAGATATACAATTTATTAAAATTTAGACATCCTGGCTTATAAATAAAATTAATCATTAAGTTGGTTTATTCGCTATTACTAGACCCAACAATTAAGACCCTTATGTTATCAGGCAATAATTCGGCATTCTTTACATTTTTTAGAATTTTCTTCGCAAATTATAACACCAACACCCCAATTAACTTTTTCATTTACTATGATAATTTTTGTAATAAAGGTATTTTACAGTGTTTAAGTTAACAAATAATAGTTCCGTTCTAAGTAAGAAGCTTCACTATGATATGATTCATCAAGGCAAATCTATTACCTTGATTTATTTTCATGTGAAATTTTTAGCTCCTTATATAGACAACAATACTACAAGAACAATTGAAAAAATGAGTGTTGTCATTGATAAAATTGAAGTTATCACTATTCCTAAACAACAATATAATATTGAATCTTTAAGGGTAGCTATAAATTCAATTGACACATTTTCAAAAATAACATTGAACTGATACCAGACAATGTGAAAAACAGAGTAGTGGTAAATTCTAAATTTGATATTAAATTTGATGACTAATTATCCAATATGCTTGGTTTAGAGAGAAATATGATTAAGGAAAAAGACAAGTTGTTTTAGGTACTAAGCGACATAATTTTACTTAATTTAAAACAATAAATATTTATTGCAATTTTTCCCATGGAATGATTAAAAAATATAATGAATAAAATATTTTAGAAACTGATATAATTGCTAGTTTTCCACCAAAAAATATGTTTGGCTTCAGAGATTATGTTAGTTATGAACCACCATATCCAATTTTTCATAAAATAACTAATGAGCAGTTTAATCACATTGTTTTAGAAATTAGAAATGAAAATGTTTAACTGATTGATTTTCTTGGTTCTGATGTCGATATTGTTTTGGAAATTAAAATTTTTAAAGATATTTGGCTTCCTTTGTTTGAAGAGAAAAATGTGTTAATAACTAAGGATATTTTAGGGTTTATTCACTATGGACCAGGTTGAAATTTTAAATAGAATTGAAGGAAATTTAGTAAAAATTCTTAAAAATTATTCATTTTGATACCCGTATGGTAATAAGTCTATTTTATTTTCTAATATAATCCTTTTGTCACCATAAGGAATGAATGCAAATTTATTAACTTCTAATGAATATATTTCATGCTTTTCACTCCTTATTAAATTAATTTTCTTTATTTTATTTTCTCTTTAAACAAACAATCCTTACAGTCCTGAAATGTAATTCCCTTGGTAACAACACACTTCTTTACAACTATTGATCATTTATTATCTTTATTATCAACTCTGTATGCATGCATTTTCCCTCTTTAACCAACAAATTCTTTCATTATTTTCCCATTACATTTGTCTTTCATCTTATCTATGACTTTCTTATTTATTTGAGGTATGTTATGGATATTATCATTTGAATAATCACATGTATAAAATTTCTGTATCATCGACTTCATATCTTCATAAAAATCTTCTGTTTTTATGTTATAAATGTACGAATCGGTGTCTTGGAAGCAGATTTATATTTAATCACCATATTTTGGTTTCTTTACTTTATAATGGAAACCATACACAAATTCTTTTGATATGTATAATATAGACATGCCAACATAAACAGGCTTATCAAATTTTATACTTGTTTCATCCATATGTATGGCAGTAAGATTCTCATTACATATAGTACTTTTCTTGAAATTGCATTTTGATATTAATATTTCACATTTTTCTGCAATTGATATTAATCGCATATCTACTCTGTTTGTTATGTTTCCGATTGTTTTGGCAAACACAGAATTATTCATCAGTTTACAAGAATCTTTTTCAAAATTGTTTTTGCGTTAGTTCTCATCTGTGTATTTAAATCTGTATACTTTTTCAGCCAATCGGACTGATCGAATGTCAATATTCTATGTATTTTAGTAAGTTTTAAACCATTATTTAAACACTGTTTCAAATTACGATAGTGTAGTACATACTTTTGTTTATTAAGTAAAGTTGTTAACAGTATGCATTGAACTGTTACTGGCACTTCCTTATTTTCTGGTTAAAAAGGAATGTATTCATGTAATTTATGCAGTTGTTGATATTCTTGATCAACTTCTAATATATAATCATAATTAGAAGAATCATCCTCTAAATGCAATATTTTTTAACTCCAGTAATTTAAATCATATATTGTATAATTAACCCATTCGAAACCCCTCTGTGGTCAATATTGGGACATTGCCCAACCATATAAAATATTAGCATCGAGATATGTTAAAGAGTTGGACTCTTTATTTGGATTTAAATCTTCTAAATATTTTTTATTGGCTTTAACCTATCGCTTACAGCATTGCGATATTCCACCTCTAATTCATTTTTCAATCATTAAAATCATGTCACAGTTATGTAATAAATCTAATGGTAGTTAAGTAATTTTTAATATTACATCCCAAGATACTCATGGTGCTGTAAAATACCATGCAGGATCTAATTCATGTGCATTTATAGACATATTTATGAAATTTTCAAATATAACTGGTAATAAATAATTCATCACTTTTTAAATACAAATTGTTATAATCGTCAAGGTTTTTCATATGAAATTGGTTGCATTTAAGTTCTGCATGCTCAAAATCACCGTCAGTTATGTCGAATTCGTTTAATTTATTGTAAAATTCACTCTTTGGTGGAAATTCAGTTCCTTCGAATTTCTTCCAACTATCCATATAATCATATGGAGAAACACCCATTCTTATAACTTAATATACTTTATCTTTTGGAAAATGTTTTTGATTATGTTTCATTTGATCTTTAGTAAAATTAGGTGATATTTTATCTAAACTACTGGCCATACATTTAAATGTGTCAATAAATTTCATTTTTTAATTTTCTGTGTTTTTCCCAAAAGTAATAAACTTTCTTTATTATTCGCAACTAAATCTATATTTTTATCATAATACCCTAACTCTTTAATAAATAAATGAGCATCATAACCAGCTAAATTATGGAAATAAATTGGAACAAAATTGGGTAATTTTAATTGCAGATTACAATCAGTACATACTGGGCTGATCAATTTTCCTGTTATGTGATCATGGTGATGTACTTTTTCTATTGTAGTTCGTATATTCACATTTGCATACAGTACATTTTTTAGAAATATTATATAACACTTTTCCTTCCTTTGTTGATGTATGCGTTGGTTCAATTTGTTAATATACATGCCCAATTTTTCTACTCATTTTTTTATTAATTGTATAGACATCTGAAATGTATTTGGACCTCGATACACAAGTGGTGGTTTATAATAACCGCATTTACATACAATAAAATAACAAAAACTTGAAGCTTCATGTAACTTATATTTCATAGTATATGATTCATCCTTTAACTTTAAATAAGTGTTATTTATTTGATCATTGGTAACATTATATCTTTCATTAAGTGTTTCTTTATTAAAGTCATTGCCATTATCATCCTCTGATTAAGTTAAATTTACTTAATTCTCTTTGGTTTGGTTTGATGGTTGATATTTTCTTTAGAATTCATTCAAAATCACCATATATTGTGAAAGGAACTTTCATTGTATGTTTAATATTTTTAAATTTTATTTGTTAGCCTTTGAAAGGTAAGGTTATTCTTAACGATTAATTTTGAGAACAGTCTTCTGTATGTTAATTTAATTTCTCATGAGAACAAAAGAATTGAAGACACATAACATATCAAGTATTATTTTGATGATTATTTTTGTACTGAAACTAATCTAGATAAATATTTTATCTAACAGTAATGTGAGTTTTTATCATATTTGAAATGAAGTAAATTTATGTGCTTATCCATTTTATTTTTGGCGAGTTTAAGTGGATATACTGTGGATTGATCTTCAATAGAGTATACATTTATAGATGCGTCAATATTACTTTCTATTTTTGGTATATCATCAATTTTAATAGGATATTCATAATTATGTATTTTTCATCAATAATAAGCCCCACATTTCTATATTTAGTTACTCTTTGTGGATCTTTTTCTGCTGGAAATATTGCAGACTTCAATGCCCAAAAGAAAAAATTTCTGATCTTCATTTTTCACATTAATACATGCTTTTATATTCTCATCAGTTCTGGTAGTTCTATATATGATGCTCCGTTTAATGGGTTATACTTATTTAGAGCTAATTGTATTCCAATTACTCTGTCTAATGTGTATCCTGAATTTCTTCTTTGAAATTCAGATAATGGTTAAAGTAATTCATGTGCTATGATTTTATATATCTTTATAATTTCTACTTCATTTAATATTCTATAATTACATTACAAAAATGAAAATAATTCTACTTGATTATTTTCCAGCTTGCGATAATTCGTGTATAATTTAATGCTAGTTTTCAGCCCTCTAAATGTTCCAAGTTTATTGCATATTATTTCAAAAATCCGTATTTTTTTCCTGAAGTCAAAAATGATCTGGCTTTACTATGTTAAAGTTATATCCATGTTATGTGTTGATATCATACATTAAAAAACTTTATTAACAATATCATTTTTATTGGTTTTTCTATTTCTTTTACTTACAAATACATTAGTATAATAGGGCAATATTTCTTTAAATTCTTTTCTACCTTGTTAATATAATTCATTGATATTAACATCTGATAGAGGTAAATTTTTAAAATTGTTCTTTGTTATCCAGTCTGTTACCCGTTTACTTTTTTTTCCTAGGCTGTACAAATAAATTATTAGAGAATGGAAATGTTTCTTTTCATTCATGTTTATCTTCTGAATATAGTTTTTCGATATTGACATATGGAAATGGTAAATTTGCAAAGTTTATTTTTCTTTGCTCGTTTATAATAAATGGTATAATAGCTGTAATTAAATCATCTTTCCTAAGATTATACCAACGTCTAATTAAGTCTTCTTACCTTAGATTATCCCGATATTTATTTTTTAAATCACTATCTATATTTCTTGATTCTCTCACACTCTCCTCACCCAACTCAACTGAAAGATTGTTCGCTAACACTTTTTTTTTATTTAAAAAGAAAAACATTTATGGAGCATTTAAATTTTATATAGACAATGAAGAGCTATAAAAACAGTAAATTTATTGGAAAATAAAATCTATAACATTTTTTAATTACTGGTACTAAGTGAAATTGTTTTAACTGTGTAACTTATATTTGGTCGTGTGTTTAAAAATGTCCATTCTCTTTAAGTGCAGTAAATTTCTTGTTTAGACGACAATTCTTATTATATTCACTAATACAATTGTTACACATTGTTCTAAGTTTGTCCTTACTTCTTGTATGAACTGAAAGTAATTTTCATATATATTTATTCTCATTACATACTCTACATGTTTTTGTTGGGTAATTATAGTGTTGAATTTCATTTAGAATATCTACTAACACATTGGATTTAGTATTTTTATGCTCTTTGAGAGATGCTATGCAAACAGATTTTCCTCATTAACACAACACTTTAATACAAATTTATTTTTGGTGTTTTCAATTGCACATTTTTTACAGATGTTATAAGGTCTATCCGTATTTGTTTTTTCGCAGTAAGATTTTTTATGTTTAATACTTAGCCATACTTTTTACATAGCTTAGATATGATATTATTTTCCATTTCATTATTGAGCAGTGATTTCATTTTTGTGCTTATTTAACCAGACAATAACGTTAATACAAAAAAAATCTTAATAAAAATAAAAATAATAATGAAATAAAAATAATAAAATTAAAATAATGAAAGTAATATTAATTGTAAAATGAAAATAGAAATGGTAAAATTATGATTACATTACAAGTTAAATTAAAAGTTAAACTAAATTTAGATTAAAAATAATATAATTAAAATTTAATTAAAATAAAACATAAAATGAAAATTGAAATTAATTTTTTTATTATTAAATTTTTTATCCTTTTAAATAAACACAAAAATGGAATCGCTGCTCAACTAGTTTAACTATTCATTTGAACTGAATAAACTGCATGACATAGAAAAATTAATAGTATGCTGCTACCGAATTTCAATTATAAAAATCTAAATTTGGGAAAAAAAGTATAGTATTCTAGGTGGTAAATATATAATTACTTTACCAGATCATTATTTAAATACACTTTAAAAAATGGTTTAAATTTAATAAATGACAAACAAGTTTTTATAACCTATAAATGTTTAAAACAAATGAAAGGTACAAAAAAAATTAACGATTTAGAATTCTCTTAGAAATATAAATATTTCTATTATTTGTAATCTATCAATTATCTTTTCGAATATTTCATCTTATTTTTAGCTTAAATTTGCTTGTTTTTAGTTTAAGTTTACTTGATTTTGAAAATGAAAAATCCGAACACTTATTTCGGAAAAATGGTAAATTTGCTTCATTTTTGGGTAAAATTGCTTGATTTTCGGTGAAAAATTCTTTGTTTTTATAGTATGAAAAGTTCTGCACTCCCAATTTGTGAAATACTGGAAAATTTGCTTGATTTTAGTCTTAAATTGCTTATTTTTAATTTAAATGGTTGTTTCTAGAAATATTAAAAAGTTGTTTGAAAACGAGAAATTTGCTTGATTTTAACTTAAATTTGCTTAATTTTGATAGTTTTTTAAAATCAAATTTCAGATTTTGAGTTTTTTTATATTTTCTTGTACTTACATTAAAAATAACGGGAAATAGTTAATGTTACTTTTTTCTTGTACTTTTGTCGGAAATTGCCGGGAAATGTGCGCTGCGCTAGAGTCGGCACTACTACTCGTCTCTGTTGGTGATTCGTCGAGGACGACCCAAGCCTTTTCGAAGGGTGTGTGTACCCTCCTGTTATCTTTGCGTCAAACACTGACTCACTATGTAGTCAGAACGGTTCAAGTGGCGAGAAATGCGCCTAAACGTCCTCTCGGATACCGACAGTGCAGCCTTTCTCAAACTCGTCCAGTTGGTCAAAGGCTCGTCTAAACGTTATGGCATGCTGCGTGTTCACTGGACTTGGCTACGTCGCTCACTCTGCTGACGCCTTTTTAGTTGTTTGGCAGTTGTGAATTATGAAGGGAAGTGAATGTCCCGTAGTGGCCATTAACGCGCAAGTAAACCGCATTAATGGCTAATGGACACATTTCGGGCAATGACAATACTTTTTGGTAACCACCGCTGTACTCGCGTGATTCATTCTTGATGATCAATTTTTTTGCAAATGTGTGTACACACAAACTTTGACTTCTATATAGACATATTTTGACAAAGTTTGTTAAACTGTTGTTTGAGAAAATCTGTGAAACATAATGGTATGCAAAGCATGCCCTTTATTTCTCACCTAAGCAATTACGACAGTGTACGAAATCGCTTCATTTGTATCAGATAGTTTGACGGAAAACAAGCATAACAAATAAAACCAAAGTATTCGCCGAGAAAAGTCTGCGGTTTTTATCTACATTATTCACTTATTTACTGTCTACACCGATGGTAATATATTCGGATGATCTCACGCTTGTGTTCAGAAATGTCGACCTTCAAAGGGAGCTACACTATTTTTGTGGCAATTACAATTGGGGAAACATCAATCCTACGGTTACGGGAAAGGGATACAAAATAAAGAAAACAGGATGAGCAGTATAAGTAAAACGAAAATATACACATGAAAAAAAAAAAAACAAGAAAAGAGTACAATCCTCCCGCTCGTTTCGAAAATAAAACTTGTGAAAGAGTTTGCACTGCTAGCAGACAAACAACTGCACTGTATTTCAATTTCTAAGTCGTCCACATCAATAACAGTTTCACTGAGGTGTTTAAACAAGACAATATTTCAATCAGTTAGAATTGATAATTTATAGTTATAAATAATGTCACCTCAAAGAATAGTTTCAAAAATTTCTTCTTACAAAATGGGTGTGGATATATTTCCCTTAAAACTTGCAGAGATTACGGATCCTCTGGTTTGTGACATTTTGATGTAATATTATATGAAAATATCGTTGAGTTTCGGAATATATTCCGGCAGAGATCGGAACCAAAAGTTTTACAGACTATTCTTTAAAGTGGTCTTATAAACGTACGATCGTTAGGAGACTTCACTTAGTCAACAATAATCGGGTTTTAAGATCACACCAGCAAAATTATTCTTCCCCTCTTTTACATTTAATCAGGCAGACAACATGACGACTGTGAACACGCAATGTGTCTGTAATAGAGTATGATGGAATTAAAACTCTTATTTAAAAATGTAGCTTTTAAGAGTTTAGTTGTTGGAGGGAATCGTACATCTGCATTATTTTGTATACATTGTCTGGTATTAGACAAATATTGTTCTGTTTATGAATGCATAACAAATACTTTTAATAGTGAACTTTTTCAACAAATGCTACTGTGTTAATATCTCTTCGTATAGTTGTTGCCTAACAAAACTTGCAAAACAGAGAATGTAGGATGGGCATCAGACACAGATTGGCTATTAAAGTAATTATTTCACGAACATGTTGGTACGCATATTTGGCCTGAATACAGGATGCTATGTCAGTTAGCTCGACAAACTTTGTGAGGCGACTCCTTATGAAAACGGAAAGAGATACTGCATGGGATAAAACTTAAACTGAACATTACAGAAGTTACGATATCGTTAAAGTCGAGTTTTGAAACTGTATTTTCGAATAAAATATCGAAAAAGACGTGATATTAAGTAAAATTAATCCAAACTTTGTTTTATGTTATCGAGATCATTAACCTCAAAGCAAATGCAAATTCATACATTCAACCATAATTAAAATAATAGGGGTGGCCACTCTTATTTTGCACACAACATTTGTGTAGCCAGAATATACTGAAGTTTGATGCCTGTTTAGTGAGTAGTAGAACTTAGGTAGTAGGTAGTAGTTAGTAAAAAAATAGCCCTCTTGTTGCAACTGCCCAGGAACCACCGTTTTCGTTCAAAACGTATCCAATATATCAGCTGAATTGTGGTTAGTGTTTTTTTTTCTTGCAAACATATATTTGAATTAAATTATTTTTCTTTCTGGCTAACACTTGCATCTAATATTATTATTTCATCACATAGCAAAGCACATTGTTTCAACAGATTGCCGTGTTAATAGCTCAACAAACTGAGAAATTTGAACAATTGGAAACGTAATTACATCAGTAGGTTGGTGAGCAACATGACCAGCAGGGCGCACAGCAAGTGTACTTTAGTGTACAATTAACACAGCTGAACCAGGCAGTGACCAAATAAATCAATCAGGTCCATGGCAAAATTGAAAACGTAAGCCAGCGATTATAAAACACCACAAGAGTCTTAAGGGAGGAAATCGCGACTAATCGAGGGGAACTCGAGCTAATGAAAAGCACAGTACGCGATACAGAACAGCGACTGCGAGCAGTGTAAAATGTCGCTAGAAGAATGCCCTTCCAACAGCTTGTTCACTGAGGAGGTCAGGGACATAATAACAGCCCAGCTAGTTAGCTTCAACCAGCACCTAGATCAAAGATTTACACAGGTAGAGAAAGCCGCATAGTCAGAAATATCTAAAACTGTATCACGTATTATCCAAGTAGCTGAGCAGGAAGAAACACCTCAAATCAGGAAGACACTGGCTCACCTACCCGGAATACACCGCGGGAACTGGAGCACCTCAACCAAACATGTAGTACCGCACCTACCACCCCGTTCATGAACACTTTCGTGTATCACCCCAGTAAGATGTGGGCGCAACAGTTGGCCATTTTTTTAGGGAAGAACCGGCGGAAATCCAGTTAACTTCTTGCAAAGTTTAACGAATATTTCAGCCTGTTCTGTCTACCTGACCAGGACAAATTGTGTTGTCTCAATTTGTGCCTGAAACACGTAGCATTTTTTGTTGGGAGGGAACCAAGCCTCCACCAAACTATATGTTAGCATTTTTGTGAACTCCATACATGATAGGGTTGGACACGTAGCTGAATGACAAGATGAGATGGTGGAGCATTACTATATACGAGGGGGGTTTATTTTAACATGATGCCCATAAAATAACATGATACAGTACTGTTAAACACTCTGGGGGGCACTATTAACTTATATTAATTTAATTATACATTATTATGATAAGCCTATTGATATCATCATAACAATATGAAGAGTTCAAAGTAAAGTTTCTCGCCAACTTTTGAAACTGGAAGGTACAGGGAACTCTCTGAGCGCAGCTTCATGCCAAACGGTTTGTTCCGGGCAAGAGAAAACTCCTCGAGTCACACCTGTCCGACATTTATGAGCCATCAAGACACCTAGAACCACCACTTTCAAATGAGGAGTTCATTGCCATTATTCTCCAGCAGCTCCCATTCCGATATCTGTTGCACTGGGCAGGGCGACACGGCGTAAATTTGGCTACCTTTCGAGAAGACCTTCTGTCATTTGATGCCATCGAGAGTCTACAAAGACAATACGGGAACCCGACAATTGACATGCCCTCTGCTCAATTGCGGGTTTATTTCCCATTCCAAGGTAGCAATTACAGGGAATCCAGAGGCCCTCATATGTTAGACAGAAACACGAGAATACATACTTTCAGGACCCAGCCCTATTACTTTAATGGGCCCAGATCATGGGGTGGTTTTGCACATCCTTACCAAGAGGGCACATTTTTTTTAGAAGTGCATAATCAAACTGAGTCAGATATAGAAGCCAGAGCAGACAGTGGTACTGAGATGGAGAACAGCGAGAGGATAAGACTACACATGGTTAAAGAAAAAAAAACTGATTCTCCCCACCTAGGCGAGACGAGGAGCGTAGAAATAGCTCCCACAACAAATCGAAAGACTCGTCTAGACAAACACCACAAGGACAGCGATCCTCGAGGAGAGATGACCCTAACCAGAGTAGTGATCACCGAGAACAGAATGTAGGCCCGCAGCCGCCTAGATCGCAGTATAGGAAAGGAAGGGAGTATTTCGACCAATTGGGAGAAGGCTACTTCGAGAGCCAAGCATCTCTTGACCCGCGATTTCCAATATTTGTCCCTCAATCACAACAGAACCAGGATCAGTGTGGAGATGCGAACGGTTCCGGAAGCAACCATAACCGTTCGACCAACTATGAAAGGTCAGGGAAGAAGGATCACGATCACTGGTCTTTGATTATAGTCTAACTCCAGAAGGGTCCGTCATGCAACTGCATGATGATTTGCCTATTGTAAAAGATGATGACACAGTGTTACTTAGGGAGGTAGTAGTTCACATGTTCTCTTTAGAGCAAACTGACCATGAATTACTATTAACTGAGCCCATGGAAGAATATTACCAACTACAGGAAACTGTGCTGAGAATAAATTTTAAGTGTTTGTGACATCAGTGTTCCATATTTGCTAGATAGTGGTGCTGAAGTGAGTTGTATTTTAGAGTAATTTTATAACACAATTTTTTCAACTCGAACAGAATTACTGAGTGTGCCAGTGCCTCGGTTATGCATTATTGGTTCTACGTCAAGATCAAGTCCTCTTGTGAATAGGCAGATTTTGCTAATTATCTCAGGCCTGGAGAACCCGAAGCCAGTATCTGCACTGGTAATAAAGGGCCTAAACAAACCAGAGGTTATAGGTACAGATTTCCTAACAAGGTATCAAATCCCGTTAGGTTTTGCAGTTGAATGGTTAGTACTACTGAGAGCAGTTATAGCACTGTAACTTCTCCAATCGACTGGCAGTTTTCCGACATTTTTATAAGCTTGTTAATTAAGGATTCCATTGCACCTATTCACCGTCCGTTGGCAACTGCAAATGAAATAGTGGCTGCAGATTAAATTTATTCGGCTGTCACTTGCATCCACAAATTAGCTTCTAGTCAGAAGGAAAAATTACAGCATCTTATATTTTTTCACCAACCCATTTTCTCCAAAAGACCTGGGAGAAAAAACGTATATAAGGCAAGCATTGAAATTATTGCCAGAGAGCCTTTTCACTGTTGCTCATACCCTATGCCAGCTAAATGCATACAAGAGTCTGAAGCATACTTAAAACAAATGCTTGAATGACAGGTCATCCACCACGCCTCCAGTCAGTACTCAAACCTGATGTTTTGTGTCAGAAAATATATGGGTCGGTCAAAATGTGCTTAGATGCCAGATGCATCAATGCCATCACAGTAAATTTGAGAGAAAGTCCTCGACCGACAGATGAACTGTTACATCTGTACGATGGTGTGAAGTATATGATCACTATTGATTTGACACACAGGTACTGGCAAATCGTTTTGCAAGAGCACTCCATACAGTAGGCGTACATCAGATTTTTATTCAGAAACCAACAGTGCAACTTTCAAGTACCCCCATTAGGCCTATGTAACGCGATAGATTAGTTCACACAGTGCAGGAACCTAATCTTAGGAGATGAGTGTATGAAATTTGCAAGCTCTTACATTGACGATATTTTAATCGTATAATCGACATTTGAATAACATGTGGCCCTTGTGAACACCACGTTATGTAAGTTGGCTTATGCAGATATGACAGTAAAATTGCGCAAGTTATTATTTTTCTGGGAAGAAATGCCGTTCCTAGGACACCTATTGACCCCCAAAGGAATCAAGACAGCTCCAGATAAGTTGATCGCAATAAGGCATTTTCCAGGGCCGGGAAATGTCAAACTACTAAGAGCTTTCCTAGGAGTGGTAGGATTTTATATGAGTTACTGCGGTGAAGTGGCAAGCACAGCACTACCCCTATTTGAATGACTTCACAAATATACAAAATGGGAGTGGACTATCACAAGGCAGTAAGCTTTTGATGGTGTCAAGAAATTATTCCCGGAGAAGCAAGTAACATACTACCCGAGGTAAGGTGCTGAGTATTGCTAATACACTAGGTGCCCGGATGGCAGAGCTAAACGAAACTGGAGTGGAAAAGACGGTGGCCATGGTTAGCTACACTGTGAATAAAGCGGAAAATAACTACAGTGTGACCGAAAATGAAATGCTCAGTATCGTGTGGAGTTTACAAATGTATCGCGATCTCGTACTTAGTGAGAAAATACTCTTACATACGGACCATCAGGCACTCCTGATATGGAAGACAAGGAAGGTATTCAGCAGTCGATTGACATGCTGGGCCTTACCTATCCAGTAATATCATATTGAGTATCATCATATAAAAGGCACCCACAACATCGTGGCTGTCATTTTGAATCGGATCTCCGATGAAAAGTCCGCCCGCAGTGAACGCAAGCAACATGAATACTTGGTTGCGCCGTTGCGTAAACTGCCTACAGACTTGGTACCTTAGCATGAAAATTGTAAACAGCTCCCGCAAGAACGAGCGGATGTTTTCTGCAAAATGGTGATGTTTTAGTTAGCGGAGCTACCAGCCAAACATGAGTTGGAGTCTATATACTGTGTGACAGAAGTAGGTATATCATTATATTGCAGCAGGAATACAAAGTATTTTGAAGTTGAGTGGGAGCCGACAATTCCGGAAATAGTTACAACTTAGACACATTCTGGACATACATGAAATGTTAGGCCGTGTTTGCGTTCGCAACACGTATGAGGCCCTGCGACTGCAATTCTGTTTCAAGGGCATGCAACAGCTGGTAACTACAGCCATGCATACTTGTAATTTGTGTCAATGGTGTAAGCATGCAAGGGAAAATTTAATTCAAAAAACGCAGCCTATTCTGCCAGAGAAACCACTGGACTTGCTATCTGTCGACCTGTTTAATCCGCTTACACCATCTAATGCCAGGGTGGCTTATATATTTGTCATCATTGACATTTTTTCAAAATACACTAAACTTATGGCGATTGTCCAAGCAAACGCACGTACAGTGTTAGCTAAATTGAAGCTATTTATTGAAGAGGTGAGTCAACCTAATTGCGCACTCTCAGATAAAGGAACACAATTTATGGACAAAGTGTGGGAAGAGAGCACACGTAAATTAAAAGTTCTACCTAAGACAGCTTCGGTAAGATACCCCACCCCCAAAGTAACCCAATGGAGAGGTAGATGAAAATGCTAGGCCACATGCTTAGGGCGATGTGCCACGATGCGCATCAAAACTGGAGAGATAAGTTGCTGCTCATCGAGTATGGGATGAACAACACTGTACATGAGGCGACCACCTTTACCACTCTAGAGATTATGACCGGTCAGCGATCAAACGTTTTTAATCCTAAGAAATACCTGACAGAAGAAACGCCGACAACCAATGTAGAATGGAAGGGTGATGTGGAAGAGTTCGCAAAGAAAAGGCTGATTTTAGCTGCCAAGCACCGCCGCAAGTATGCGAAGAAATCAAAGAAATTTAATTTGGATATTGGCACATTAGTTCTTGTACGGGCAGACTCCGTGAGTAAATCCTGGGATCTTCTGACCCGGATGTTAACGCAATTTACTGTGGGACCCTACATGATTTTACGAGTTTTGAACGACAATTGCTACGAACTAGTTTTGCTGAATACCAGTGAAACCATAGGGAGATACAACATAAGCATATTAAAGGAATACCTGTCACCTCCGACACCTGTATAATGTCAGAAAATTGTAACCACACTACACTGATCACGCTGTGTGATGACTAATTTGTTTTATTATGCTTGAAGAGCATTGAAGATATGTCTACGTTATGATTATTATGGCTGATTGAATTTATTAAGGGTTAAATATCATTGTTTATATTTTGAGATATATATTAGGCGTATCTAAAGGATGCTTTAATGGATAATAAAATTGCTCTACATAATATGTTAATTAATATTGTGTTTTTCTCTACTACGAGTGTGATCGATGTGTCTTATTTTGCCTTCAAGTATGTTTTATGAATTTATGTTTTAATTTCAGCATGTTTTCGGAATGGCGTTTTTACTGATTTGACGACTTTTTTAAAATAATGACGGCGAGAGAAAATACCGCAAGTCCATATGTTTACGTTACCTAAGAAAGGGAAAAGGAGCTAAACCTGCCTGTATCGTGAATAATCTCATTAAACTACCCGCCCTCAGCTGGCGAAATAAGCGGAGATTTAAACGCAAATCATGCCCCTACACCATGCGAGCTTAAGAAAGTTATTACATTCACTGTTGCAGCATACAAAGACCCAAAATATTGGCAAAACAAGGCTGGAAACAAAAGTAAACACCGCCATTTTCACACAAAGTATCGGCACTTTCCAGAACATTGCATTACAATTAAACACTTAACTTCAAAAAGTATACTAACCAAGGCATATGCGGTTGATCCAGTTGGCTAACTTCCACAATTTAAACGTTAGACGTCATTAGTTTTTGAATGTTCTTAATTTTAATTCTGTTTAGAAGGTTTTAAAAATATATATTCAGAAGTCTGTTGTATATAAAGGATGATTTCTGGCGTGAGTTTTATCATAAATATCTTGTTGATATGTTGTAAAGATTTAAAGTTTTTTTTTCTGCATTACTTTGGCTTATAATGGTTTCCCTGCATTGTTGCCGAAAGTTTCAGTAGGCAAGATTTCATTCTCAAAAGGTAGTTGGGATGAAGGGACTACGTTAGTCCCCGTTCGTAATACGCCACATGCATGAAAATTGCAATTGTTGAAACTGACTACCTGAATATAGAGTGACAAATGTAAATAACAGGGACGTCCCTATAAGCTAAGTGGGCTAGGGTACTATTCAGAACTTTAAAGTAGTAACAAAGATATTCCGGTAGATGAAGCAATGCACCAACACTCACCTTTTCATATGCAAGATCAGCGTTAATGGAATGTTAACGTTAGGTTTGCGAGAATCGTTTATAAACATTCATGTTATGTCAATGTAAACATATATGTCCCTGTTATGACAACAAAGAGTGTATTTTAAGTGTGTTGAGTTATCATTTCTCGCAGTAGATACACTTCAAGAAATGAAGACGCCCGGGACCCGTACACGGCGTGACGCGACAGCAGCTCCGAGGTCATTCTAAAAAAAAGAGTGAGAGACACTTATGGATGTAGTACACAATATATGTTTTCAGAGTTTTTGCACATGCCCCTACGATTTATGATTGTTTGCGAAGCGGGGGATATTATGGATATTCAATATTATGTTTTAATGTCAGCTTTACATTAGTGTTATCAGATTTTACGACCGCCTAGAGTGTTAGACGGTCGTCAAATCTAGCGGCGCTGTCTGTAACATCTGGGATTGTGGTTAGTGTCTATTTTTTTCCTGCACACATATTCTTAATGTAATTTTTTTTTTCTTTCTGGCCAACACTTTCATCTAATATCATTATTTCAGCACATGTATTATTGCTAATTTGCATTGTATAACAGGATAGTTTGTGTAAATGTTATATTTTTTCTTTGCCAGTTAAACTGCAATTTTAATTTTTTTTTAGGAAACTACGACAGACATTTTTTTTCCAAATGTTATTTTGTTTTCTTCAGTTTCCAGCAATTTGTTCATCATTGTGTGAGACCATTCTGCTCCTGCCAATTACGGCTTAGAGATTTTGTTAAAAGCTGTCTTTGAAGAAATAAATTTACTTTATTAGGAACGCCTTTAAAGATAACAATGTTTATTTTTTTTTTAAGGAATGGCATCACGCTAGGATTGGAGTCAGATCACAGTCGTCTATCCCACTAGGAATTAATTAGAATTTCTCTGGTTAATGAGTCTTACTGTGTATTACCAGGTGAAATATGAAGAATCAAGACACGCGCGTGTTACAGAAATAAAGAAAAGGCCTGATGTCGGAAGACCACGCGTTTAGTGTTAGATTAATTTTATCTTCCACGGAACTCTTGTACAATAACATGAAGTTAACTGTATTCAGCACTGATGCAAGCCTGTGTGCTTACGCTTAAGAAAGTTTTCGAAGGACGAAGACGATCCAGTAAGAACTGAGATCGACTTAAGAGATATTTACTTCGTTATTGGCCATAACAGAATCCAACTACATCCAGCCTACGTCATTGCGTCATTGGCAATACTAAACAGCAGCGAAGTCACTAAACGCCTTATTTCTAAACGGAGAGCAGCTCTAAAGTAATACATTGTCATTTCTTTGAACAGTAATTATTTTACAGATTTACTCATGGAATATATTTTGCACGTTTTGTCACCTATATATGATCCTGAAGATGTTTCTACATAAAAGTAATTTTATGCCAAGGGAGCTAGATTGAGCTGTAATATCACAACTAATGTCATCCTATTCGTTGTTGGAATCATTTCAAACAAATCTGAAAGCATTCTAAAATCAATTCCTTGGCTAATTATCTTGTCAAGTTTGAAATAATTATTCTGGCTATTTTGCACTTAATAGTAGGCTAATGTTGGCCAAACCTTTTGTTTTTAAAAGAAATTTAATGTTGTAACTCAAAAATTATAATAATTCCATCACCATTTCACAAGATACGTATTTTTCGATTAAACCCCTAATTCAAAAGTTCTAATGAAGTTTTCCTTCTCTTAGTAATGTTGGAGTAGTTAGAATAATTTTTTTTGTACCTGGTCATGCGATGTTTGTTTTCAGCAACAGTGCAAAATTTTGTAGAGGTTATATCGCGAACTTCCTCTACTGAGTAGTGTTGGTAACTATTAAATAAAATAATAATAAATACCACCGTACATGCTAATGCAGTGGACTAGCTGAGGCAATATACAAATACACTATCAATAATTTAAATATACATAGCTCCCATGCATGTAGCAGTGTATTTTGTTACATAATTAATTTGAAGCAGTAACGTAGGGCTACATAGACTAGCACTACGTGTACACTGCATAATTTGCTTTAACTCCAGGCAAACTGTGTGTACACATTTTGTGTTATATAAAGGCAACATATCAATTGTTACACTACCTACAGGCGGATACTGTGTGCTGCTGTGCCACTGCATAGAAGATAATAGTATAAAAAGTAGCATTCCGATTCACCAGGGTCCGGACACACGGATGCAAAAATGTCTCCTAAGGTTACAGCAGAATTTCCCTTTTTTCTCTTTCTCTCGCCCAAAATGGCCAGTTTGGGGTTAAAAAACCGTCATCTTTTTTTCATTTTCCTAACAAAATTTCCCGAATTTCCATCCTGCTGATGGCAGACAACTAGACAGCTAGTGCCAGAAAGTGCCTTTGACCAATTTGGTGGGCAGCTTGCACATTGTGGCTAAGGTTTGCACAATGCGGCTGAATCAGAAGGAAATTGATAATTCCTGCCAAATTGAGAAACCATTCCCGCCGGTGGCCATCTTCGTTTGGAGATCCTATTTTAACTCAGGACAAATGACAATCTGTTGAGGATGCCAACCATTTTGGTGGCCAGCAGCAGTGGTAGGCATCAAGTCGTCGTTAACATTCATGTTCGGATCTCATATAACACTGGCCCCTCCTGAAGTCTGTGTGTGTGTGCATTACACTTGTAAGCATTGTTGGCTGTAATTTAGGTGCTAATTCATAACATTTTGTTACTAAATGTCTTGTAGTTCGTGTTTAGGAGTTAATTTGTTACTTTTTGTTGTGCTTAGTCTGATGGGCTATCGCACAAGCTGTTTGGGAGGTCGTATACTCAAGGTAAAAAACACACAACAAGTCATTCCATCTTTTATATATAACCATAAATATCTCTTACAATAAGATTTGTCAAACACATTATAACTACTACTTTACATTGCGTCGGTGGAGCATATAAGTTATCTGGCTCTTCAAGCATCTACATTATTTAGCAATGATACCAATGGCCGCGGAATCTAGCTAAGAGTCCTTACGTCACATCCTACTGGAACGGCTTTACCTGCAGTAATGCCGTAGACTGAAGACTCTGCGTTTGCGGCGGTTCGAACCCCTGGAGCTGGCCCATCTTCCTCGTCGGAGGCGTGGTGGCGTAAGACCTCGAGCGCACAGCTGTGCGCTCCTTAAATATGGAGGCTGTATCCTTGTTGTCGGATCTGTTTTCATAACTAGCTCGGCGACGCCTCACATTCGCGACCTCGCCCTCTTTACGTGGTGGCATTGCAACATTGCCCTCCTGTTCTAACAAGCGTGATGTCCTCATCTCGCGGAGTGGTTTGTGGTTGATATAGAAATATTTTATGGAGCGGTGAAGCTGTTAGGAATATCCGGGGATCCTTCATTTGCTTCCTGGCAGCAGGGATAACATTGGTTGAAGTATCGTTTTCGCTATGGTGGGAAATTGTTGGAAGGAAAGTCGAACAAAGCAGGGATAGCAGGGTAGAGGAACTGCCCTCCCTTCTTTCTTGATTGTAGCTACGCCCTCCATATTTTTGTTTGGAGTGCGGTTCCGACGTACTACTGTTTGTTTGCGTACTGGTGAATGAATGTGCTTGACTGTGCTCCTGGTATGGAACTTCTTGTATTTAAGGGGTGTACAGTCTTACATGCGGTTACCGCGGCCTTCGCCACGATGGCGGTACCGCCGCGTCAGCCTCTCTTGAGGTCCTAAGTCTGCCTAATCGGGCGTAGCTTGCAATTATACGAGTTACATTAATATAACATTTAAAATGATTGTGAAACAACAAACTTCTACTTTACAAAATAACATGTTAAATTTTATCCTCTCGTGTGCTCCTCCCTTTGCAAATAGTTTTTAAAATGAAGTTAAAAGTTGCATGTTTTAAAATGAAAAATATTTGTAATACCTGTACATTTGAATAAGTGTGCCATTAAAATGAAAATTCTGATGCTCAAATAAAGAATTGATTAATATTTTAAACACTTTACAAAAATGTTTGTGAACTTGTGCTACATGTACACATGAATAAATTCATATTTAAACATAGACGTCAGTACCAATATTAATTACACAGCAATAATTACTATGTCCTGTATGTCTTATTACTAACTTACTAGGTACTACATTTGGTGTCATGTTTTTAATTTGGGATGAGATGGAATTGCATATCGATATGTAATTTCTTCTAATTTAAAAGTTGACTCAACGTTAAAATTAAAATAATTCCAATGTAATTCCCCACTACGTCTCGGTACTAGGGAAGGATTAACTGGATTTTACCGTACTCTAAGCTCCCAATAATTTTATAATATTTAACTAATATAAATGCTTTTGTTGTAAGCTTTGAAATATTAGCCTAATGCGACAATTAAGTGTCACTCTATGTGTATACTGAATCTTTTAATCGTAACTTTGACCAAAAATATACATTTGGTTTGCTGTAAGAAAATATATTACAATAATAAATTAAGTTTTGTTTGCAATAATTTAAAGTTAAGACTTTAACATTAAATGGAATTCATGGGCCTTAAGCTGCTATAGGCCTTTAACAAGCCATGTTTTTCCTTGAACTCTGAAAACTTTGTAATTTATGAATATATTTCTCTGCGAAAATATTGCAATTCATTTCTACATTCTCTTTTAAAACTTTTTACATAAAACTTCATTGAAACACACATTAGAATTATTGATGATGAAACTGATTCGAGTTAAATAAATATATGTTGCTATATATTTGCTTTGTCTTACTTTCATTTATCTAATTACTTCAGTATATTAACTGAAAATTATTTCAAATATATATCATTTCTCAAACTTTAAGTAGAATACATAAAACTTTAATTTCTTTTAAATACATATTAAATGCATGGAATTTCTCTTTTTAACTAATTTAAAGCATTTTTTACCCCCGAAATTTATCATTTCTTACTCGCTTATATTTAATTTGCAGAACATTGTTTAATATACTATGCGCACACCGTTAGCTGTTTGTGGTGTGTATTTGTTTGTAAATCTGGATCCAGATGTATTTCAATGTTATGTTAGTGAGGTGTAAAACTGGAGATTTTTTACCTTGTGCTGCCCTGTTGCCTTTTACCGCGCGCTCTGGCAGCTCGCTGCGCCTCGCGGGCATTTCTCATTGGGCTGCACCGCGCTGCCATTGTTGATGGCGCCATCGACGTGACATGGTTCGTCTGCCGCGTGTCTCCTGTTGGCGCGCAGTGCTGTGACATGGTTTTCCCCGTCTTATACTGGCGTCGTGCTGGAATCTCTGTTTCTGTGTTTGGTCTGCCTGTAACACTTTCATGCTGTTTGAATATTTTGCGCTACTTTTATAATCTTAATTTTTCTTTATAGCTGCTATACTTGTTATGAATTGGTACACTTTCATTATGCTTAGTTACACTGTTATTACATATCCACTAATTGATGTGATCTTCTATTCCTTACTGCTCTAATGTATTACAATTCTGCCTTATCTATGAAATACTCTTTTGTAATTAATCTCCTGTAGGCTTTCCATAGTAAATTGAGCACTTTTTAAGACCCTTTCAACTGGCACTAACCACTAATAAAGAGATTTTTTGCAGCTCCAGATGTTATCTTTTGTTAGTGGTGAAATGTACACACCGTATTTATTAGTCTGATTACAATATTTATGTTAAAAAGTGACAGGAAGATATAAATCTAATGAAAAGAAAATTTCAGCATGGCCTTAAAGAGTGCTCACTTTACTGTGAATCGACTATTTATACTTTCATGCACATTACACATAAATAATGTAATTCCCATTATTCCTGAATACCCTTGTATTACTGTTCTGTGTGTGTCTGCCGTATTTACACCATTATATAATGATCATTAACAATATATTAACATTTATTTACACTTTAAGTTGCGAAAATTCTCCACTATCTAAGTCTTATGCATTAATTCTGCTTATACATACTTTTCTATACTACATTTCACTCTATTATCCTCTCTTTGATGCTGTTATTGGATAATCTGCTCTAATGCGTATTGCTGTTTATTATATATCACTCTTCTTATATGAATTCACTGGAAATTTATTGATTGTTTGGTACTGGAATCAGCCCAGGAGTTCTGGAATGCGGCGTGCCCTCGTGAATTAGCTGCTGTATATCGCCTGGCGCGATCTATCGTGAGAAACTAGTGACATCAGGTACACTAGTAGGCTACAATGCAACATACTCGACCCACGGCAGAAAGTCTTTAGTAATGCCTAGTTAGTGTCACTTACTCGGTCCACTAACAAAACCTTTAGAATTTTGGTTACTGTGTAGCACATCACCCCACAGAAAATGTCATTCGCCCTCTAACTCCCTCTATCTCATTTGTCATAAGTCCTTCCAGTGGGAGACACCTTGACCACACGGGATAGGAAATTATGCAATTATGCCTACACATATAGGCCGTCACTATTATTCGGGTTCGATTCCCGATGAGGCCCCAAATTTCCTTTCAGCGCTCGGGCGCAAAAAGCAATGGCTCTCTCTCTCTCTCTCTCTCTCTCTCTCTCTCTCTCTCTCTCTCTCTCTCTCTCTCTCTCTCTCTCTCCTGTATCGCAGGCTAGACGCTTTATTTTTACCTAATTCAGTTCGCTGGGAGGCACCTCAACCACACAAAAGGATATTTTTAATTGGGCACTCACAATAATCCGGGTTCTATCCCCGATAGACCTCTATTTTCCTCCTGTGCTCGTGCATAGAAGACACTGTGTATGCCAGCTGGCTAGGCTGCCTACCATCATGTACCCTATAATTATATATGTATTCTCTTTCTGTCCCTGAAACCAAGAACCATGGGCAGTATCCCCGATGCATAATAAATGTATTAGCTGTAAGTGTGAATCTTTCAATCACAGGTTTTCAACCTGGCATCGCCGAGCAGTGTGTACAATATCCCGTGTGCATTCAAACGTGCCTGTGTTTGTTTAAACTGTAGCGTTCGCGGTGAAGCTTTTCGTCAATACGCCGCTGGCCTTGTGCGATGCAGAAATGCTGAATCGCACGAAAGTCAGGAGGAGATGAGCGGGGAGTGAGTGTTGTGCCGGTGCAACCATAAAAATGTATGTAGGCCATGCGTACTTGTAGCCTTGAGCATCTCAAGTGTCGCTTTCCTGCGGCGATTTTACTACAGCAAAAATGCACGTCTTTAAAATCTGATACTATCTGCACATTAAAATTACTTAATTATACAGCGTGTTTAACGCCGCGATTGTCTTAGTCAATTTCACTCTGCTGTAAGGCACTGTGCTTTAAATATAACCACCTAATTTTAATTATTTTATATAATATTGCCTGGCATGGCACTATATTCCTTTAGTTCGCAGCTCGCAAATTCTTTTGCATACTTTGAAATTGATGTATGCAGACAGTTTACTTTAATTCACTAATTATACCATTAAATGCCCTGATTTAACTAATAATTATACTCCATTTAAAACACACATTAAAGTATGTAATTTACTATTATTTTATCCACTTAAAAGCACTCATTACTTTACTCTACCTATTTCTGGCAATAATTATATTTACTAACTTGCAGATTTACTATCGTAAACTTCCTACGTTTAGTTACTTATTTGCTTCCGGGTAATTTTCTATTTCTTGTCTCTAATTTGTACCATTTGCAATATTTCTCTTACTTCAATAATAGTTAATTTTAATCTATTTTATGCAATTTCTTATTCTAATTTTGCTTTCTGTTACCTTTAAATTTTGCTCCCTGTGTGTGCGGAGGTTGGCTACTTTCATCCATTATACTAATGATATGTATTTAATATTGTGATATTTACATATTTAGGCCTACTCATAACTGTATTGTTTCAATTACTAATACATATTTACAGTATATTATTCTGCTAACTTATTTCAAACTCTTATTATGATTTACAAATATACATACTTTGTACGTTCCCCAGACACAGACGCTTTTCTGCACTCAAGTTCTTATCCAAGGAGGTCTTTAGGAATGAGGTATCACAGGAATTACTTAACCTAAGATATAAAATAGACATGCACTATATATATATATACT